>CM056468.1:889093-1489093 GCA_029783895.1 Triplophysa bombifrons
CTTATTTATAAAAACCTGTTTAGGCATCGCCATTAAAACACTGTAATGAGCACAGTTGGAGACCACAAGAGATTGTGTTGCTCATAGAAGAGTGAATCAATGCTGAGGATATTCAGCGAGAACAAAACACATGCATCATTTATCACCTGTGTGTGTATGTGTGCGGTCCTATTGGGAAACACATTCAATATGTTGCAACTATGTCTGTTTGTTTAAAAATGAAATTGACAATGATTGTTTCATCTCTTGTGTGACCATCGCTGATAAATTTGCACAATACGCTCCAACCATGAGTGATTACTGTGAGATATGTGTGTCACTGTGTTTCAAATATTTCCTACGGGTTATCTACCGGTTAACAGGATTACAGTAATCTGGTCATTTACCAAGGCTATTAAAACATGCAGCTCTGGAAATTGTGGGCACACAGGGCCCCAAAATATTGAGAGCTTCCATTTTCCCCCAAACACTCTATATTTCTTAAAGTGGCAATTTATGCATTTATATTATACAATATAAAAACCTCAGCTATTTCCAGCACTGACCACATGAATCACCTCACTTCTTATCAACTGTCCATACGAGGCGAGACACAGACAAGCAGAAATAGAAATACACATTAAATTACATATGCTGCTTTAAAATGTAAACAGACAGACAGCTTTAACAAAAACAAATGTATTCTTTGCGTAGTGCCTTCAGGCAGCACAAGTTTCCTGTTCCTCACGTGTTTGCATGATTCCCTATGGCTGCCCAGTCAGAGGTAATGACATCACACACTTAACAGCGTCTGCACTATATGCTGGGCCATATCACCGTTTTCTGTCACACATGGTTGTGATTGTGTTGTATAATGTAATGTAATATAACTCCTTATGTGTGGGTGGCTCTCATTTAACTAGTTATATCCAAAAACAGATCTTATTGTGCATTCCAATGAATATCAATCAAACTAAAGTTGGGTTGTGTTGATTGATAAAGATTTTTGAGTTATCTATTTTTTATAGAACAGTAATATTTGAAATATGAAATTTCTCCATATTTATAATTGTTTATGAGCATGGGTTACATAGAAAGTTACATTTAGGAACACAACAACAGAGACTTTCCTTGACATTTGAATCTTTGTGCACCAGTTTCTACTTTCAGTGTGCTTGTCTGAATAAGGTGGTCTTTGACCATACAGAAATGTACAGACAACATAACATATTTGCTTGAGAACAGGAGCAGAGTAAGTGGACTGCCACATGACTCTTGAAAAGTCTTTGGTACCCTGGTGAAACATTTCTGCTGTGTGAGTTATCGTGCCTTTGGCAAGTCTCTCAGTGAAAGAACATTGCAGCGTGGCATGGCATGGGTCATCCTTACATAAGATACTTGCTCAATCCAATCTCTCCTTTTTTTCATTGTCCCTGTTAGTTTCTTTGGCTAGATGACGTGGTATGAATGTTTAGGTTCTTGAGCTTATTCAATGAGACTGATGACAAGGTTCTAAAAGGTTCCTCTTGTTTCATCATATGGAGTGGAGTTGCATTTACATGTCAGATGTAGACGCCTGTCAGAACTAACAACAATAAAGATGAGTTGCTGATTTACACAAGCCACTGCACACATACAAACACAGAAAAGAGGCAAAGGTTTAGAAGACACAAGAAAACATGTTTTTATTTCATAACCTTACTTTTGACAAACTGACCCAAAGAGTGATTGGGTAGTGTAAGGATTCGTTTGAGGGATTAAAAAGGAGAGTTCTACCCATCAGGAAAAAAAGCGACAAAGATACAAATTGTAAAAGATGAAATGCACACCGCTTACATGCATGTTTATACACTTTGCAAAATCTAGAACGTGTAAGAAAAAATCACAATGTATTACTTTTTCGAAATAAAAACTTTAATTTCAATATTTAAATCACTAAAGTATTCCTACTACTATACCAGGAACTTTGGGAGACAAGTGTGACGAGAAAGAAACAAATGCCTGAGAGAGCACAATAAATTGCACACTTAAAGGTGCACCGTAAAAAAAGTGTCAGTTGCTGTCTAGGTTTGTTAAAACATTATTTTCTCCAACATCCGTAAGGTTTGGGTCTGAAAATGTTTAGGGTTCAAAGGACAAGGCCTTTATAATGGACTGCAGGGAACAGTCTTTAAAACCAGACTCAAGGAGTTCAGCTATAGGGCCATCTAGTGGTCCCTCACTGTACTTGCGCAAGGAACATAGCTGGATGTGAAGTCAATAAAAGTTTTCACTCAAAACAATTGCCTGTAATTTTCAGGCAATCCATATTATTTTGTTCTGGAGTGTTCAGTTGGGGTTACAAACTTGGCTTCTGTGGTTCTTCAGAAGTTTCACACCTCTTGTTTAGTTGATGACAAAATGAAATGTGTCCACGATGGTTGCACTTAAATGTAGATTGTAGAGCCAACTCTTAATTTTATAACAAGTTTTATACTGACCGGTTCACAAAGCCTGATGGAACAACAAACTCTTGTGTGTGTTGAAATGCAGATTTACGCAGCATGTCTGAAAGCACACAGGTGCGCACAAACACATTTTTTCCTCTTCTTTAAAATACCAAATAAAATCAATCAGTTTGTAATCCAGACAAATGCAACACATTCATTCACTACACTAATTATTCACTAAATCACGTTGTATTAAGGGATTAATTCACTTCAAAATTTGCCCCCATTGACTTTCCATAGTAGGAATAAAAATGACTGGGTCACATTTTGAAGTGAACTACTCCTTTGAAGGTCATCCAGAAATGAAAATTCTGTCATCAATTACGGTCAAATGTGTATAAATTTATTTTGGAGAATTAAGGAAAATAAACAGTTCTAGGGCACCTTTGACAACCATTTTAATGGTTTAATTTTAATTTTCCTAATATGGTAGTCAAAGATGTCCCAGATCTGAAAATTGCGAACATTCTTCCAAATATCTTTCTTCTCAATAGAACAAAGTCATTTATACAGATATGAGATTACATGAGAGTAAATTATGAAAGTTTTCATTTTTGAGCAAACTGTCCCTTTAAAGTTTCGATGGATCAGATGACATGATCTGCAGTTTCACAAGTCATGTCCTCTGACGCTTTTTGCTGATTTTCCTCTTTTTCTGTTTTTCTTCATCTTCATCATCTCTTTTATCTTTGATCTTTTTTGGCTCCTTCTCATCCTTCAGGACAGGAATGTCTTCCTTTAGCTTCTTAAATCTTTTAAGATCAGCACAAAAAAGTACCTAACGGACAGAAGGTGATAAATGAGTTGAACAAAATGTACGGTAACAGTATTAACCGATGAATGTAGTGCAGTATAACTCACTGAGTGAGCCCAGCCAGCATAAGAACCCCAGAGGTTTCTAAAGAAATCACCTGCAAACAGAGAAACAAAAATGACACCTTTATTCCAGTCCTTGTTTATGTTGTCCTATATAAAAGTGACTTGATTGATCTCTCTTATTAAACAAATAGTATAAACTAGCTGACATTTGTTCATGGTTTATGCGCTTACCAATGTCTTTGTAGACTTTATCGGTCAGGGTCTTTTGGCTGATACCGGCAGCGCAGTTGTAGTCACGTTTGGAGATCTGCCACACGTGTGTGTCCACAGGAACAGCCTCAGCCTTGTCCAGTGACATCAGACACACACAGTCGGCCACCTGAACACCAGGCAAAAATACATCTCAAGGAGGTAAGACAGATTCTGTTGTGTGTGGCATTAACAAACCTCAGCATTCAACTGGGTGATATTTATACCTCACAGACCTGATGAGTCACTATTTAGATGTAAAACGTTTGTCGTATGTAAATATGCTTCTTGAACATCTCTAATGTCTTTCTAATCATAGTTTACCCATCTGCACAAACAACTGTGCTGAATAAATGTACACTTACTTTGAGACCTACTCCAGGAAGCGCTCGGAGCGCATCTCTGGCCTGCAGGTAGGCAACGCTGCGGAGCGACTTGAGCCAGTCTGGGCCGTGAGAGTTCACGATGAGTTGAGCGCTCTGTTGCAGGAAGCGTGCACGGTAGCCAAAACCTAAATCACGCAGACGCATCTCCACGCTAGCATCTGTCAGACAGACACAGAAAAATGGACCTTTGAAGCACTTTCATCATTTTTCATATGGTGTGGATGATATTGAGTAACGTATTTGTACATATGACACATCGGTGTCTATTTGAGCAATTCTAGAATTCCATCATGTGTTTGTACTGTATATTGTAGTGTATTATTGACCGTTATACAAATTTCATGTTTATCATACCCCTGCTCTCTATTTTCTTAATAATACAATTGTTCTCTCATTTGTTCCTATTTATGTAAATGTGTTAAGCAGATCAGTGAATAGTCAGACTGTCATTGAAAGCTGTGGTGCTTTATGCGCAAAAATAAAATTTTAGAGTGCTGTTATACCTGAAAGAACTGGCAGAGAGGGAAAATCATGATAGGCCACATCATCCAGCGTGCAGAGGGGTGTCCCGAGTGTCTGACACAGTCTGTCAATCATCCCCTGAATCCGTGAGATGTGGTTATTAGAGCTACAAATAAATGAGAAAAGACACTCGCTGGGGTCCTGACGCAACATACGCACTCCTGAAAAACACAAACAGAAAATAAGTTTTGAGTAGAGAAACTATTCCATTCCATTCCATTCTCTACCGCTTATCCGTAGAGAAACATTTCAATATATTTTTTGCATGTTTTTCTGATTGACCCATATAGAGTAGGAAAAGCAGAAGGTTGCGCCGAAATCAATGTTTTTTCCAGACATAAGTTAAAATGTTGGGCTTTGAAATGACATTTGTGATTTTATTTGTTTTAGGTTCATGCCAGAAGATCATTGTTATAGGCTGAACAGGACAATTTGACCTACACCAAAGACAACAGATATTAATAAAATGTGCCACTGCCATCATTATGAATGGGGAGGGAATTCAACTCCTAACAAAACCTATTATATGAGAAATCCTCAGTAATGTACCAGATTCATCCAAAAACTAAAATGAGTTTTTCGTGTAACACTTTACAAACAGGTTGTACAATTAGTTATTGCAGTAGCTAATATGTACTAACAATTAACAGAAGAGATTATTTGCAGAAACTTTTTTGGAAAATCATGCTATTTATTATGTTATTTAGTTGTTCATTATAACTTAATCAAAACATCCCACTTGCAGTTTGATTGACATTAATTGGAATGCACACTAAAAAACATGATTTTCTGAAAATGTTTAAAAACAAAATGTATTAATTTTAATTCATGATAATTTTACTATTTACTATTACATTGTTATAATCAAAGGTTGTAACTATAACATTCAAAAGTATATTGCTCATTGTTACGTCATGTTAGTTTTAACTGCATTTACTAATGATAACAAATGATTTTTTTATTTACCATTTCTTTTTTTGGAAAACACATTCCAGTGTTTATGCAAATTGAGTAGCATTTCAAATAATGAAAGGTGAACATTTAGTCAGAAATATCAGACAAATCAAATAAAAAGACATATAATTGTTTTTTCCAGGAATCCTTTGACCTGTTGATAACATATGTAAAGTATGTTTAGCTCATCTGTAGGACTTGCAGTATTACCATGTGAGTTGTACATTGTATACAATGTCTGTGTATGCGTGTTTATGTGTGTTTGTGTCTGTGTGTGCTTTATTCCCTTCTCTATTTCACTTTTAAGATGTATCTTGCTTAACAACGTTTGTTGTTTTTCTTGGTTTTGGTTTTCTTGTACAGCTGCTTTGATCAATCTCAATGATAAAGGCACTATAATAAAATTGAATTGAACATGTACCTGTAAAGACATCAGCTATTTGTTTAAAGTGCAGGTCCACTGCGCTCCAGTGTCTGTAGTGGTCCTCTAACTTAACATCCAATTGGAAATAGTCCCTTAGAAGTTCCTCATCTTTGTGGTCAAGATCTGACATCACTGTACTCGTTTTCCCCTCTTCCTCTTTTGCATCCATCATTCCTCCTGACCTTCTCTCCTCCTTGACCTTACACTTCTGTCCGCTTTCTGCTCCTGGATTCATCTGATGCCCATACACATAGTACCATAATGTGTTCTCTGTTTGGGTCAGTGTCCACACTTTCCCCCGCATTACACCAGTCCAGTGTCCATCTGCAGTCTCACGCCACCTGAGAAATACCAAGACACATAATCAACTAAATAAATGTCACAATGTATCCTGTTTACATATTCCTGGTCTTATAGTGCCTGATATACCAGTAACGTGTAACACACCAAAGACACATATTCCCCCATATGAGCCCTTTAACACCTGTCCGTAGATAAAGTTCAGACCTGCCCTACATTTTCCTCATTGTCATTGAATATCACATTCTGTCAAGCTGCTTTTCAACAGTGCAAACCTGTGCTATGGAAATAAACAAGAATAAGAAACATTAACGAAGTAGCAGTTCATCAAATACAAAACAGGTGTGGATTTATGATTCAGATTTTACCGAAAAGTCTGACCGCATCCCAGTGTGAGATCCAGCCAGAGTTCTGCCCGACGGCACGAGAGAGACCTCCATGCTTTACATCCGGCAGAGAGCACCACGTGCTTAGACATGATACACTCTTACACCATGAGGAGAGATGACGTCAGCTAATAACAGAATAACCACAGAAATGAGTGTTTTGGATTTAAAGATGCTATGAAGAACATATCGATTGTTTGCACAAATCAAAAGTGAAACACCTTATAAATACTGTTAGTACCATCAACGCAAGTCAACTAAAATCACGAATAATGTACAATTATTTCAAACAAGCACGTGTCCGTATAGATTTAATTATTAATGTTACCTAAAATAAGAGCGCACTCAATAATCCATTTAGCTCGAAGTGTTGCTAGCTATTAGCTAATAGCTGGAACAGTTGTCCTCCAGGGGGCGCGTGGAGTACCTAATATTTAAATCTCATGTTTTCCCCCCTTTGGACACATTTAATTCACGTTATTATTGGTATAAAATGTTAGTATAAGTTGGTATAAAGTTATTTATATTCATTTCAAGACATGTGACCTTACAACAAAATTAAACCCATCATCCTGGAGATATCTATATTTAACTAGTTAATAACAAATATGTGCCGATCAGCGAAAAATAACATACATAACTAAATACATTTAGGTTATTAAACAAATCTTTACTAAATATTCAAAAGAGTATTTTAATAACTTTCACCGAGTTTAGCTGGACATATGAAAACGTTCCCGGAGTGACTTCAAAGCAAAAGTCATTTTATTTAAACTATGGTCTACGCCTGTAGGCGTATATCATCATTTATATGTATTCTATATGGCTGTATGGCTTTTACTTTTATGTATATATTAAAATATGACAGTTGTTGACAAATTCATATTTCACATGGCAATGCACGTCTGATGCAACTTATCGTCAAGAGCGGCACACCGAGGATGAATCTGATTGGACGACGGATCCGCGACTCTAAATATGATTGGAGAAAGAGGATCGGTGAATGAGTCCCGTAGAGTTGTAGGAAGCGCAGTAGTGTGCGTGCGCCTGGCAGCAGAAATGGCGGACGTGGTGTCTCTCTTCATGTTAATTGGTCTTAGTGAACAGAAAGCGAAGGAAACTCAAAAAAATGAGACCCTCTCTTCGAACCTCAAGAAAGCTATTGAACAGGTACGACCACCGTAAACGTAATGTGTAACATACCGTGATGCACTGCGGCGAGCAGGCTTGATGATCTCTCTACATGACATCATTAATGAGAAGTTTTCGAGGAGTTTTGTACAGTTGTTGCTCCTGTGAATGACAGGTGTGATTATTGTTGTTGTGCAGGCTGTAGGGCTGCTGGGGTCCGCCAGCATTGATAAGACTGCAGGCACTCTACTGTACAGTATGGTGAGTCGACTCAAAGATCCGAATCGACTGTCCGTCCTCACAGAATACATCATCAAACAAAAAATAACCACCGATCTGCAGCTGGCAGGTAACTTCTGTCGTCACATCTATTAACTTGCATTCATATTTGTAAATACACAAACATCAACAAATATTCATGTTGAATGTGAGGACATTTGTAAAGAGCAAAAGTGAAACTGACATGATGTTGATATGCTTATACAATAAGTGCAAATATGTGCAATATGTTATAGATATAGGAGAATGATACAGAATGCTTCTCAGGATGTTGATTTTACATTACAAGCTATACAAACCACTGAAGTGTCTATAGGATCGCAAAGGAAACATTGTATTTACAGTAACTATAATGAAGGATGTGTGTCATTATATATGTCAGCAGTCCCCCGCTAAGCAAAAGTGAAAGTGGCAAAGAACCAAACTCTAATGTAGAAGTAAACATAAAACTCTTCTTGCAAGAAACATGCTCAACTGGGAAGGTGCTGCACCTCTGTCAGGTCTACTCAACTGCGGTGAAGGTTAACAGGATAAGTAATGTTTATAGATGCTTACCAAGCACAGATAAAAGCCCATGTTATGTTGTTTGATGTGTCACATGACGCATACCACATCCTCCTTCTATAAAGTGTGGAGATGATGTTGAGCTGCTGGCCAGATAAACGCAGTCTGGCAGTTGATCTTTAGCGAGTGTAGGGACCAACCACGAGAGCCTTTTGAGGATTTTATAAACAGGCCAGAATTTCCAAATTTAATAAACTTCGTATACTATAACAAATTGTAGCTCACATAGATGCTCAGACACTGAACCACAAAGCATGTGCGGCGAAAATTGAAAATGTGTCTTATGTTTGTTCGCCGATTGTTCCTAGGGATTTCATTACAGACTGTGTGATGGTTGCTACCAAGATATTTTAACCCACCGTCTCTTTTTCTTCAGCTGCGTTGGACTTTTTGAAGAGTCATCCTCGGGACCCTGTGGACCGGAAAGCGTTTGAGACGTTCTGTGGAGTTGGTGTGGTGGTCACACCTGAGCAGATCGAGGATGCGGTAGGGCCGTGCTTTCAGCCATCTTTTGACACAAATGTCAACTCTGAAAAAGCCTTTTGAGTTCTGAGGCTACTTTCTAGTATTGCCATCCTTCATTTTACAACAGAGTTTCAAATGTTTCCACCAAATCTCAAGCAAGCAACTTCTTTTAAAAATGATTTAATGTCATTGTTATAGCTGTCAGCTAGTAACATGTCTCTGATTCTTCTACAGGTGGAGTCTATCATCAGGAAGTACAAGGGTCAGCTGTTGGTAGAAAGATATCGCTTCAACATGGGCTTACTCATGGGTGAGACAGCATGTAGTCAAGTCAACTTTATTTATTTAAAGCTTTTTAAAAATGTTATTGTTACAAAGTAGCTGTACTTGAAACGTATGGACTATAAGCCAAACATTAAAGTTATACAAGTTAATACAAAATAAGGTGAACACATACAGAATACAGACACACACACACACACACACATACACACACACACACACACACACACACAGCGTGATTATCTCAGAGAAGCAGACATTTAAGATAAAAGAGAGAAACATCGGTCAAATATGATACAATCTATAAATAGCAATAATATAATGTAATATTAAATTAATTTAGAAGAATGTTACATTTTAAAGTTTTAAATATTATTACACGCCTAATTTGAATGCTTGCTTCTGATTGGCCAGTATGCGACATTGGGTTGTTCTTTTCAAATAGCAACCGCTGAAAACTAATAACACCCTGTAACTCGGATGCTGCAAATCATTTTAGAGGGTCAGTTTAATATTACACAAAAATGAATCATAAATATGACTTTTAATAACATATATGAAATTATATTTACAAAAGATAAAACCAGTTTCTGGTTTGTGACGTTTGACAGTCGTTTCTTACTTTATAACCGAAACTAAACAGCTTTTCTTCTCAGAAAGTCTGCTTTCAGTAAAAATTTGCTTATAAAATATTTAAAATTCATATTTTATGTCCAGTTTTTTCTCATGTTGCAAGTAGCCGTGTAATGTACAAACAACTGGCTGTTATCGGCAAATAAGCCCCTTTGGTGCTGCCTGTTCGTTATCTCTTACTTAATAAATAGGAATACTTTACATTCTAAAGCTGATGTCAGCAGCCTCCGGTCAGCGTACAGTGCAAAACAGTATGCAAACGGTGACGAGGAACCCTGGGTTTATTCTTCTATATGTACAGTGATGTATTGTGCAGCTGAGTAAACCTTCAGTTTGTGGCTTTCAGGAGAAGCCAGAGCTGCTCTCAAATGGGCTGATGGCAAGATTTTAAAGAATGAAGTGGATATGCAGGTGTGTGTTTATAAAAAAAAGGATATATATAATATGTATTTATAGATATTTATAATTTGAAGTCATTTTATTAGTTTGGTCATTTTAAGAGGGTGCTGCTTTTCAGGTGTTGCATCTTCTGGGTCCAAAAACCGAAGCAGACCTGGAGAAAAAGCCCAAGGTAAGTTTCCACACAGGGAACTCTGTGAATGGCAACTCTTTTCAAATTTAGCTCTGAAATGCTCTACATTTTTTGATTCTCTCCTCACAGGCAGCCAAACCCAAAGCGGTTGAGAAAGACCTGAACCCGAAACAGGATTCTGCTGTAAACGGTAAGATAAGTGGTGTCAGTGATGAAGCCACATCTCACAGAAGTGTCAAATGTATTTCTACAGCACTTTTTAGTGCATGGATGCAAAACAGCTACACAAAACACACTTAAGTTCAGAAATACGAAATATAAGTATGAAGTATAATTTAAACACCATCATTTATTGACTCAGTGCTATAAGAATGCTTGTGCATACATCATGTTTAGTTTTTCATTTAAATGATTTCCAGATTATTCTCATTGATCATGAATGCAGTTACTTTTTATTTAAACTGACACAAAATGAAATGCTGAAAAGATGGTTTTGAAATCTGTCTCTTCCTCTATAGGTGACGGGAACACAGAGGGGAAATCTTTGATGGAGCAGCTGAGAGGTGAAGCTCTCAAGTTCCACAAGCCAGGTGAGACTTTACCTCACTGTACATCACCGTGTCTGCTTTACTTTAGCAAAGTAAAAATTCAACAGCAATAATTTTGCAACACATCTTTTCCTTTGCATCGCTCCTTTAAATCCGTGTTTCAGCCCTTGCGACACTGTTTTCTCTTTGCTCTTCACTTTTCTTTGCGCCTCGCTTTGTGTCCCTGATTTGATGTGGGGGAGGAGACAAGAGATTGGGGCGTGTACAAGCGACCTGAACCTGCCTCCCCTTACGTTACGCCATCAGCGTAAACTGCTGTGCAGACTGACGCCTGGGCCACACATACTCCGTGTGCAGTGCGTGTGCGGTCCGTGTTTTTCTACGTGCACATGTTAACGGATTAGATCATTCACACAGTGCGCGTATGCAGTGCGGCACGTCCGTTGCAGATGCGATGCGTTAGTGCAGCGATCGTTTACACATCGAGTCTATTTCTGCTGTACAGCAGCACACGTATCATGCCCAAAATGAACACGAATTGACATAGAAATGCAATAATTTCACCAAAAATGCATACAAATTAAGTTTACTACCTTTTTATTTGACCTTTTTAAGCAATAAAAAAACAGTTGTAAATCAGATTAAAATGTTGTGTCGTACAAATATCCTACAGTGTTTATATTTAATGGGGAAGGAGCACGCAGATATTTACAATCAGGTGACAATCATGTGTTAATATGATCCATGTTGACTTCTGCACTTGTTCATAGAGTAAAGTGAACCCAAAGTCTGCATCTCGTTCTTCTCCGCAACCTTCTTATCAACAGATAAACGCGATAGCCTTTCTTTTATCAACAACTCGCACTAAAGAAACAAAAGAAAGAATCACAATGACGAAAATAGCGTTTCATACGAATAATCTTCCAAACATTGGGATGTTACTATACCATTGTTGACCGCTTGCACACAAACGTAACATAGTATGTGTGGAAACACAATGGCGCATGACGGATCTGTACTGCATACGTGTTGCTCTACGCACCGCACACGCACTGCACACGGAGTATGTGTGTTCCAGGCGTCAGTTTTTTTTTACTTTGCTAAACTTAATTTTTTTCTCTCTGTGCTTTACTTTTCTTGAAGATTCTTAAGTTTTACTTGCGAAGATGCAATATTTTTCTTAATACCCTATTTTTATTTGTAAAACGTATGGTTTTTTTTTCTGTTGCAAATATACATGACCCTATTTTGGCTCGATACTACACGCTTTAGTATAGAGTAAATCATCAGGAAACATTTGGATAATGTCCAAAAACACAAATTCTTAAATAACTGCAGAGGAATGAATGTGTAAGGTTTTGTCTCGTTTCCTTGTGGAATAAAAAAGGCAAAGATACATTTACACTAGAAAAAAATTAAAATCCAAGGTATGTTTCACAGACCCTTAGTTGAATATTTAAATTACTTTTGTAAATTAGCCCTAAGCCTTGTCTGTGAAGGCGGGCATTAAGATACCAAGTCTTGTTTTCTTAAAAAAGTATAAAAGTCAACAGAATATGAAAAATAAACTGGAATTAAGTTTATATAACTAATTTGACACTTGACTTTATATCTTACGTCTTAATCAAAATAGCACCTTAAACATCAAGGAATATTTACTCTTTATGTAGTGTCTAACAACAAGTTTATATTCAAGGTGTAAAAACGGTATTATTTTGTTATTATAGGCAGTTCTCTTACCTTACTTCTTGACTGTCTCTCAAATTATTAGCTCGGCAAATCATTCGTCTTACCCCGTTCTTTCCCTCAGCGTACTCTGATCTGATTGGTCAGATGGTCTAGTCTGTTGTGATTGGTCTACCACGAATGAGTTTCATGAGCTACAGTGTTTGATGAAGAGAGTGAAGTTTTCATGGGCAGTCCTAGCAAAATGAAGGCGGGGAATATATGTAGTGACGTAAATCTGCAGCGTTTGGCGAATCTCAATAGGGACGACTCGTCTGCGTGATTCAGAGTCGACTCGCTTTTTTCCAAGCCAATAACTTTATTCATTCACCTTCGAATTTACAATTTGGCAGACTTCTTAGATATTTGTAAATGTGTAGATAGATTTGGAAAACAAGGGGAAAATAATTTAATGCGGTAAAAATAAGCACTGGCTTTAGCGTGAACAGTGGTGAATTACCAAAGTGATTTAAATGATCTGATTTGATTTTCTTTAGGAGAGAATTACAAGACGGAGGGTTATATTGTGACCCCCAACACCATGACTTTACTGAAGAAGCACTTGGAAACCACTCGTGGACAGGTACATCATTACATGTCTTAAGAAAAGAAGACAAGACAGTGATGCAAATGGGATCAATGGTAGATTTGTGTTGTTCACATATCTCTGTTTGCAGTTAGATCATTTTGCTATTCTTTGTCACTGTAGGTCCGCACGCGTTTTCCTCCTGAGCCCAATGGCATTCTGCACATTGGTCATGCCAAAGCTATTAACTTCAACTTTGGTTATGCCAAGGTACACATATACATACACACACTCACACACATAGACAGCTAGACAATGCTGATATCGTGACTTTATTTGTCTCTGTGAAGGCCAACAACGGCATTTGCTTCCTGCGTTATGACGACACAAACCCAGAGAAAGAGGAGGAGAAATACTTTACCGCCATCAAAGACATGGTGGAGTGGCTTGGTGAGGATTGGTAGTTAACGTTAACTTAACCTTAATTACACAACAGTCATGAGCCAAAAATATTCATAATATAGTCATTTGAAAAAATCCTCAAGATAATTTGTTCCAGATCATCCCCAAGCCCAAAGCAAAAGATTCCATTCCCTACAGATTTCTGTCTCCAGTAGTTCACGTTTATGTCTGTCATTGCTCAGGGTACCAACCATATGACATCACGCACGCGTCAGATAACTTCCAGCGTCTCTACGATCTTGCTGTCGATCTCATTCGCAGGTGAGCTTATGGACAAACGTCCGCATTTAAAGCCAAATATGCCATTCCTGGCAATGTTGGAAAAAGATAAAACGTGTGGTTTCTCGGACTTGCCAGGGGTCACGCGTACGTGTGCCACCAGCGTGGTGAGGAGCTGAAGGGTCACAACGTCCCTCTCTCACCCTGGAGAGATCGGCCCGTAGAGGAGTCTCTAATCCTGTTCGAAAGGATGAAGAAGGGCATGTTTGCGGAGGGAGAGGTCACTCTCAGGATGAAACTGGTCATGGAAGATGGAAAAATGGACCCGGTGGCCTACAGGATCAAATACACGCCACATCACAGGACGGGAGATACCTGGTGAGATCTTAGAATTCACACACGGCAGTTTTGTCTAGCCTTGATGTCGTGCCACGCTTATCTTGTTTTGTGTCTACAGGTGCATATACCCCACGTATGACTACACACACTGTCTGTGTGACTCCATTGAAGACATCACACACTCTCTCTGCACCAAAGAGTTCCAGGCCAGGTACAGCACGAAAAACAAAGACATTTCACACTCCTTGAGTTTTGACTATCGTACTAAACAGGGAAATTAAATTTGGATGCATTTGTACATCTTTGATAACGGACTGATATTGAGCTCTATTGTGTGATGCCTTTACTATTATTACAACCAAAGGCGTCTTGGTTTGAACAGGATATGTTCTGCATTCATGTTTCACGCTTGTACGTCTCAGGCGGTCGTCGTATTTCTGGCTGTGCAACGCTCTTGATGTGTACTGCCCTGTGCAGTGGGAATACGGCCGACTCAACCTCACCTACACTGTCGTCTCCAAAAGAAAGATCATCAAACTGGTTGAAACTGGAGTTGTAAGGTAACACGATCCTAATTATCACACCTGTAGCAGTCAAACTTTGTTAGCCATTTGGCTTTAACGTGTCAGTATGTCATGTCATGTGTGTTGTGCAGGGATTGGGACGATCCACGTCTGTTCACCCTCACAGCTCTCCGGAGGCGTGGCTTCCCTCCACAAGCCATCAACAATTTCTGTGCCCGGGTGAGAAAAGGAGTCAACACCGCATAAATAAAGACCAGAAAGAAAACAGTGCAGGACTGTTCAGCCATTGACATCAATTCTGGTGTTTCAGGTGGGCGTGACGGTTTCACAGACCACCATGGAGCCACACTTGCTTGAGGCGTGCGTCAGGGATGTGCTTAATGACACCGCTCCTCGCGTTATGGCTGTGCTTGAGCCCCTTAAAGTCACCATCACCAATCTGCCTGCCAATGCAAAGGTAAGTGTCTTTGATTCATGGATTTATTGAGGATGGATGATACTGCAGTAGATCTAAAAGATGGCAACTTTACTTCCTCTACAGAAAGAGATTCAGGTCCCAGACTTCCCTGCAAGTGAGTCCAAGGGCAGTCATGTGGTTCCTTTCTCAAAGACTCTCTTTATTGAGCAGAATGACTTCAGGGAGGTATGAAGGGAGGTTGAAGTGTTCCATCAGTCCATGTGAAGAGTTGAAGTCATTTCTGACGTTTGGCATGTGTTTGCTGTAGGTGATGGAGAAGGGCTATAAGCGTCTGACTCCAGATCAGCCGGTGGGCCTGAGACATGCAGGATACGTCATTTCTGTGCAGCGTGTCATCAAGGTGTGCGTCCAGACATAACCCACTGAAAACGATCACCCACTTCCCTTGGGGTCGCAAGAATATATTTCATTTTAAAAAGGCAAAATCGAACAGTTTACAGGGTTCCTGTTATCGTTTTTTGAATGTTTGGAAAGATTCAAATATTGTCTCGTTAAATTTACGCGTCTTTGGGACAATAATTTAACGTGTTTGTCAATAGAAGCCGTTTAGTGATACCTTGTTATTACATTGTGGATTTGGATTGTACTAAACCTGGTACGTCATTGAGAAACAAAAGATCTGACTCTCTGTTTTAGGATGGCAGTGGCAAAGTGTCTGAGTTGGAGGTGACGTGTGCCAGTTCAGACTCTGTGGACAAACCCAAAGCATTTATTCACTGGGTGAGCGAGCCGCTGCAATGTGAAGTGCGCCTTTATGAACGCCTGTAAGTTTCTATCATTAACTCCTAAGTGTTTTGTCCGTAGTTTATCTGAGGCAGCATAGTGTTGATATCCCACATTCAGGCAGATTAGAGTAGTTGTAAAATAACAGATAATAATGTCTTGTCATTTTCCTCTAAACTTAAGGATTTAGTCTTCTAAAACATCTGTTGTCTTTCTGCATGGATTCTGTTTTATTTTGAAATCATAATTACTTTGTTTACATTGAACCTTTTGACTGTCTATCTATGGCAGGGGTGTCCAAGGTCAGTCCTGGAGGGTTAAGCTTGAACCCAACACACCTGAATAGCTAATCAAGGTCTCACAAAGCAGACTGGAAATGTCCAGACCGGTGTGTTGAGCCAAGTTGAAGCTAAACACTTTGGGCACCCCTGATCTATGGTTTATCTCAAACGTTTCGTGATCAAATTTTCTCTCTACAGCTTCCTCCATAAAAACCCAGAGGACCCAGCAGAGGTCCCTGCAGGATTCCTGTGTGACATTAACCCTGTAAGGCAATACACAAGAACACTCAAAATATTATAAAATAATGTAGGCTTCACTGCTACAAAATTCTAAGCATATGCAACCACACAGTTAATGTGATTATTGAATTATTAAAGGGGTCATATGGCGCTAATACATGTTTTCTGTGTTATAAGTTGTCCGTGGATGTATTAGACACGTAAAATTGCTTAAATGAAACTGTCAGAACAAAAGATGCATTCTATCTAAAAGCAAATGCTCACCCAGACCTGCCAGTAACGCCTCGTGTAACCACACCCCCACAAATCTACGTCAGTTGGTGGTATGATTTGACCACCCAAGTGTTATACACAAGTAATGTGGGCGTACTTGTTAGTACTATTGCTTTTGAGCATGAACATGATATTCCAAATATGGACATTTCCGTCACACGCTTGCAGTATTCGACCAATCACTATGCACTGGTTAACTGGCCAATCATAGCACACCTCGCTTTTCAGAGCCATGAGCTTTGTAAAAAATCTGCAGGTTTCAGAGAGGCGGAGCAAAGAGGAGATACAAACATGCACGGTTTGTTTGAACCTTAAATAGTGTATGCATATTGCATTACATCTAAAACAAACCAATATATTTGTTTTAGCCGTGTCACATCACCCCTTTAACATTTTTTATTTAGTATTTGTCCAGTTTTTTGATCCATTACTTTTTCTCTTGTTATTAGGATTCTTTGGATGTGGTTGAAAGTGCCTTAGTGGACCGGTCTGTGAGCACAGCCAAAGTGTTTGATAAGTTTCAGTTTGAGAGACTGGGTTATTTCTCTGTTGATCCTGATAGCACGCCAGAAAAGGTACGTTCACAAAAAGAGACATACAGTTGAAAAAAGCTGTTTTTTTAATGTGCATCTTTATCAATTCTTCCCTCAGCTGGTGTTTAACCGGACTGTTACACTCAAGGAGGATCCAGGAAAGATATGACTGCCAGAAAACAGCCAAAAGCAGAAAGTTGTGAGATTTCCTAACCAGGGAAATCATCGAAATACTATATGAAGCCTTTTTCACCAGTGTTCAGGATCTAAACTGTTTTATAAAATCTTTACACGCTGCTGAGTTCTGCCAATGAAATATGAAATAAAATATTTAAGTAAACCTTAAGTCTCCTGTGAATATTTATATCTAAAGTGTCTTTCAGGGCATTAAGCTATACATTTGATCAGTATGTGTTTTTCCTGGGGATTGATCCCCAAACCTTTTTGTACACTTTTTGATCACAGGATCCTTTGCCATTATTGTAAAATCTGTCATTTGTTGAATGTGTCATGGTCAAGGCTAATGTTAAAAATGTTTGTAAATGCTCTTTGTATATAGCAGACATAATACTCAATAAATCATAATTTACAATAAAATTATAAGATAACGTCCTTGTTCCAGGATTCTCAATCATGTACGCAAAAACAGACGGACATTAAAATGAGACAGTGATGGAGGATTGTTTTTATTTCAGTCACATCTTGCTAATAAATGGCAAATTAAAACGGTAACAGTCACCTTACCTGGGTTTGAAACACTGTGTTTACCTTTAAGTCACAACGTAATTGTATTTTTAGTGTCAACGTAATTCTCACTTGAAGAAAAATGAATGAATAAATGTTAGTAAATAATGTTTTTGCATCTATCTGCAATTCATTAAAGAAAAGGGTGAGGTGAATCTCATTACCATAAACCAGCATTCTATTCCGAAGTTAAAATTGCCAGGATTTCTTTAAGGCAGCATTATTTACATTAAAACCAAGTAAAATTACCTATTTGGTATTCGGTTAACATTAAAGGGATACTTCACACAATAAAAGAATATTCCGTCATCATTTACTCACATTCGAATTGTTCCAAATCTGTACTAATGTCTTTGTTCTGATGAACACAGAGACAGTTATTTGAAAGAATGCTTTTAACCAAAATGACTCATATTATCATATTTTTTCTTATGCTGAACAAAAATGAAGACATTTTAAAGAATGTAGCACAGCAAACAGTTCTGGGGCACTTTTGACTACCATTGTATTTTTTCCTACTACGGGAGTCAGTGGGGGGCAGAATCTATCTGGTTATAAGCATTCTTACAAATATCTCTCTCTGTGTTCATCTGAACAAAGACATTTATACAGATTTGGAACAGCTCGAAGGCGAGGAAATGATGACAGTATTGTAATTTTTGGGTGAAGTATCCCTTTAACACGGCCACGGTCCTTTCAGATGCAGAGTGAGTTATAATATCAAACTAAAACCACAAAAAAAACTTTTCTTTTTGGAATAACTAATGAATCATCTGCCGAAAGGACCAGGAATGTGTTTGAAAAAATTCAGTTTCATGTATTTTACTGTGGTGGGCTGCAGGGGATGAGCACCTCGTCTGTCTTTTCAAGGGTGCTACTTTGTTGCAAGCAAAACGTGAGGGTTTGGGTAGTGTCTACAGATCTGCTGTTGCAGTACGGGTGCTCTCTTCTTAAGTTCTTTGGGGGTCTACTGACAGATCGACGCGCTCCTAAAATCACTTTCCTCCGTGGACCTGCAGGTGTTTGAAGAGTCATTTGATTGGTTGTTGTTGTTGTCTCTGTGGTTTTACCAAAGGAAAAGAGCGCAGACTGCAGCACACTGTCCGTTTTCATTTGAAAGAAATTAGAAACAAAAGCTCGTATAGGGGGTGTGAAAGTTGCGTCCTCGCTCAGTTTTTTTTTCAGCTTCCCAAAAATCTCCTCCAGCTGTCCGTCCAAAGAGCCAACAACCTCTTCACCAGCACCTTCACAGACAGATACTGTCAAACGACAGTGTTGATTGTTAACAAGGTGAAATGGAAACAGGCGACTGAAGAATGTATGAAAAGTTAACATACTTGGCCCTGGCTCACAGACTTCTTCCAGGTAATCTCCTTCTGAACAAGGAAAGCATAGAAAAAAATCTATTTACATCACATCAATTTTGTTCTGCTTACTATTTTTATAATGTGTGATAATTTTTTCTTTGAATAATAAAGCATATTAGTTATTACTGTTTATTTGTTAACAAGAAATTGCAGGCTCGAATAATGATCACTTTTGTCCAAACTTTTGACCAGTGGTGTATATAGTATACTAGGTAATAGTTTGTTTTAGCAAGCATTAACCTGATCGAGGAGTATTTATTCATCTAGCCTATGTCTATTCATTTGCATGAATTGTAAAATATTCATTACCACTAAAATATGTTTACCACAACAAAATCAAATATGTTTTTCAGAATTAAAGTTCTACTTAATTAAATCAGTCAAAAATGTTAAAAAATAATAGTAATCTGTATTTTGCATGAATGTCAGATTATGACATAACGAAATGTATTTTTTATTATATATATATATTTTTTTTAAATAAATACATTTCTAAATAATTCCCTGGAAAATTGTACAACCCTATTCCTGGAGATCGCTTTTCCTGTAGAGTTAAACACCTCCTCTGTCATTTTCAAGTGACCGTGAAGATCTTCATTAGTTTATTGAGGTGCGTCAGGAGCTGAACTATCTGGACAGTTGATCTCCAGATGCAGGATCGATGACGTTTGCTTACAGTGGTTTTAAAAAGGAACCAAAACTTCAAGTGGTGAAGTTTTCCCGTTTTCTATTGACGTGAGCGGTTTCAAAAGAGAGAAAAAAGACTGATGATGATGAATGTGAGCTGCTTTACCTGCAGTGATCAGTGGTACGGTCACAGTCACTCTATCTTCAATGCATCCGGTGGGTTCAACTAATCATTTTGGAGAAAATGAGATGACGTTTATATTGACGTACTCACAGCCATATATTCATGTGCCCTCAACACATTAGAAAACCTTACTTATCATTGTTGTAGTTTCCCATGACTGAGTCTCCAACTGAGTCCCCAACTCCAAGGGCTTAAAAAGCTGCTCTGAAATATCCTTCTCTGAACAGGCATCCAGAAACACACAAATATTATCAACAGCTAGTCACAATGACAGTCATAATGTTAAAAGTGTACGAATGCTTATAAAACAGTGAAACTTGAAAACACTAGGAGCATACATTCAAACGTGATGCCTTGACATTCTAACACAGGCTGGATTTCACAGGCCAAGCTTAAGCCTAGTCCTGTACTAAACTGCATGTTAGATCCGTCTTAACTCAAAACAACTTGCACTGACATCCAACAGTTTTGTCTTAAGATGCACACCAGTGATGTTTTTATTTCGAAAGGCACATTTATAAAAGCTACGTAAACATCCAAATTGAACTAATGCTGTGTTCCCACCAGACGCGATCGAAACGTTAAGTGTGAGTGATTTACATGCCAAGTCAATGCAAAGATGCAATACACATCCTGCGGCGCGAATTGAGCATTTCAGGCGTTTGACGTGCATAACGCGTGATTCGCACGAGCTGAAAAATGTAAACTTTGGCGAATATTTGTGCCGCGTTAACCAATCAGGAGCTTGCTCTAGTAGTGACGTGATTATGACATAGCGAGCGATGGCAGAAATCCGAACCAACAATGGAGGAGTAATCATGGTCGCTTGACGTGGATACATGGAGCTGTACGATAAATCGTATTTATTTATTGAAACAGAAATAAAAAGGATCTTGCTTGGGAGAAAGTGAGTGAGGAGGTCAGACAATGATGACGCAAATTCGCACTAATGAAGTGAGGAAACTCGAAATGTTCAAGCGTCCAACTACACACGAAAAGCATGATTTACCGCGTCTGATGTGAACGCTCAGCCAGATTTACCACTGGTTTATTCTAATCCCTGTGTGTGAAACCACCCCACAGTCCTTAACACGTCTAAGGTTATTAGTTATATCATTAGCTCTACCAAAACTATATAGGATCTTTATGATTTGGTATCAGGTAAAGTCAAAATGGACCCTTCAACAGCCAACTGTCTCATTAAACGAATGTCACGAAAAATGACTGGACGAACAATCTGGACGTCCCTTAAGCCCTGCATGGAATTCACAACTGTTGCACCGTCTGAGACAAAATTTACACAAATTTGAAGGTACACAAGTGAAAAGTCTTGACTTGTTTCCGTGAAGAGAATAAAGTCTTGCGAACAGTGCGACATTTAGCTCCTCACCTGTAGTAACCTCCTCAGCAGCAGGGGCAGCTAGTGAATTCTGATAAAGCTTGTGGTATAACCTGTTAGGAAATGAAAGAATAATTAATACATTCATAATCATAACCAAACGAATTTCTTCATATCTGTCATACCTGTAATAGGCTTATTAGAGAAGAAGTAAAGAGTATACACACCATCACCATGTGTGCTTTCTACCGACCTGTAGCAGAACTGAAGGTCTGGACAAATGGAGCGATCCGCTATGGCGTAAATGTAATTCTCCCCTTCTTCCTCCTGCAGATTGTATTTGATGATCTTGAGTGCAGACGAGGGCGAGTGTCCACTTTTGAAGAGCTCATGAAGTTTTTCAATAGTTTCATTCGACACGTCCCTCCACCTCATGACCTCAGGACTGGCGAGTTTGTGGTTGTGCTCGTTCCTCAGGTTCACATGGAGAAAGTAGCCGTCTTCTATGTGAGGGTCTCCAGATCTGTTTGTATAGAATATGTTTTTTTTATGTAGGAGTACACATAAACAAAAACTTAGCCAAATCCATATGACTGTTGACTGGCGAATGAATGTACTTTGACTCATCTCACCTGGACTTTCTCTCTACCATGAGTCTTTTGAGGATTATAAACATGGTCGCAGGGCAGTTGGTATTTTTGCTTGCCTTGATTATTTTGGTTGTTGTTTTGGATGGTCTGGATGAAGTGTAGGTTTTGTGATGGCATCTTAAATCTACCTGCGGGATATACACAGATGATCAGAATCTGTGCATTATTATTATTATTACGTGCTTCAGAACAAACGGGACCTTTCTAGGTTTTTACATCTTCACTGGGGAATGAGATGCTATTCTTACTCTGTATTTGTTGTAGCGTCCAGAGTCGGGGTATGTTCTGGACTTCCTCCACGTTAACGCAGAAGATTTCTGGAAGTCATCTAACCACTTCAGGACCTGCTCCTCTGTAGTCAGCTGCAATCTTAGACCCACTCGGAAGTTTTCGGCATCAAGTGATGTTTCCAGTAGCTCGTGTTGACACAACAGATGGCTGTACATCGGCGGCAAGAGTTTCTGCCATCAAAGTGTTGACATCGGTTATCTCAAATGTTTCACTGTAGCTAAATAATACTGACTTGACTAATTGTTTACACGTTATTGTTATTTAACTGAATGTCAGTTTATTTTATCTACATTGGTATCAAGGAGACATGCTTGTAACTAGGGATGTAAAAATAATAACTGTGCGATAATACCTCGGTATACAGACCACTAAAATAGTCCATTTATTGCGGTATTTAAAATGACAAATGATGACTTGGACACGTGTCATATCAAGCATCCTCTCTTCTTTATCCTCTAATCATAACTGTTGTTTACACGTATATGAGGTATAGTGTGACATGGGTCAAATGAACTAAAAGTCCCTTAAAGAATTAAAGAATTGCATAAAATGGATCTTGACAAAGACAACATATATTATTTTTTCTAACATTCTCTATGTCAGGCCTGGAAGACCTATCGTTTCATACAGTCATGCGACACGATCATTTTGAGACAATTTTGCCATTGCGATAACACGATATCGATAATATTGTTAGATATTTGTAACGTTACTGGATAATGTTATGCTTCTATAAGATTGTTACTATACAATAACTAAATGTGTATAAACGTGTACATCGGTGACTTATTTATTAAAAGTCCAGCTGACTATATTAGATGACTGTAAAGTGAGCATGTTAAAGACAAACACTACGCAGGGATCGTTTTCGCATTGCTAACGTTAATGTGCTAACTCTCATTATCTCATGTCTCAAACGCTTTAATGGTGATAAACCAGCTGTTGATAGAATGAAATACAAACCTCCACGTGATCTGTGTTTTCTGATGCCCTTTCCTCTCCGATACAGTGTGGACACTTTACCAGTATCATCTTAGCAGCTAAACAACACAGCCGAAAACATCAAGCACCCACTGTACGGACACACGACACGGCGACTGTCGTTAGGTATTCTTTGCGGTGCCTGATTAGAAATCACACACTATCCGCCTGGGATTGTATGCAACTAATACCAAAACACTTTTCATCTTATTGCTTAAATATGTCAATTACATTTACACAAAAAGTAGACATTTTTTTGTGGGAGGATTGTCCTTACTTGCATGCACAATTTTTAATGGTTATTGCACGTAATTAGTTTTTTTTATTGCTACTACATTTCACATGCATCTAGTAAATTGTCTTATCAAAAGCTGAAAAGGAAATCCAGTAATAAATCCAAGCCTTTCATCTTTTCAATATTTTTTTCTCTGTACAGAGACAGATAAATCTGTACATGTGGGCAACAATAAATCCATTAAAAAGATTCCAATACTTGTCATTTTAAGACAGTTTATAACTTTTTTATTGTACAAATCTCAATACAAACATGTTTGCCACAGCACACTACAAACATTACGCAAATTAGTTAGTGTTGATACAGCCTTTAAAAAAAGAAACATAAAGTCAAATAAATAGCTGAAAGAACATTTAAACAAGCAATTGTAAGTAAAATAATTAAATAAAGATGAGATGGTCTAAATCTAACAAAAGCATTTCCAAAATAGAAATAAAATTACAGGCACTTTTACTTTTCATAAGCCTGAGAGACTTTATTTATAACCTTAAATGATTGAACCAGCCATTGATGTGAGGTCAAACTTTGATGTATTTGCATTTATAAATATAATGTTTAGCTCATACAATCATTATATTTAACATTAATTCCAGGTTCTCTTAATAGATGTTACATTCAAAGGAAGCCAGAGTATAACTGTATATTCAAGCGTTGTGCGCATTTTTATTACGTATGTGAAAGGGGTCCGCAGTGTCTTTACGTCTAGTGTCGATTTTGTTTGATTGGTTGATTTGGCCTGTCTGTCATTGCCACACGACTGTCTATTGGTGGACTCGTCGTCACTCAGATGTTGTGAACCCACCCTATGTGTTTGCAGTTTCACCAGTAAAACGAATGTACAGGCGAAGCTTTATTGCAAGTAAGACATTTCGCGTTTCTATATTGAAGTTTATGAATAACATGTAATGCTGTATCATAGTTTCATAAATGTAAACACTCTGTATAGGCATCTGTGTTTAAATAAGCCGATGACAGTGGCAAGTTAGCAGCACGTTTGGCTAAGTCAACCATTTATCCGCTAACTTACATGTGTGACACGGATGTGTTAAACTATTGTCATGTTACATGTGTGTTGTGTAGACTGTGCTTTGGGTTGATGTTGCAAAGGGGATGAATCTTAACTAACTGTTATCAGACGTTTTGAATTACAGATCTTGCTTAAAGACAGCAATAGGAAAGATGTTATTTCAAGGGTTTATTTATAAAACATAACATTTGTGAACACAAGACATCAAGAAATCAATGTTCTCTTTGTATCTGTTAGGGATGCACCGATATTTGTGCATAATGTGTATTATTGTTGTTAATTGTGTTGTATGACGAACTGCATTCTGCACGGAATATATTGACTCACCGCTGCACACATGTGCTGTTGTTTGAATTATTTACCATATCATATGTCTAGTGTTTTCACGTTATATCAATAATCATGGTTATTAATATCACTGTAATTGTCAAAGTGTTTTATAATACAAATCATTATTTGTTTAGATGATAGTGTTTCAGTCTAGTCTAGGAAATACGGCAGACTTTACTGTTCACCTTACTGTTAACTACATTTTCTGTATCTTTTAATCAAGCAAATTTATGACATAAAAATGTCATTCTTCTACTTCAGGCTTAATAAATAAGGGTCAAAGACTTAAGATGTCCCCATCAAAAGACATTTACAAAAGTCATTTTATATCCATAGAAAGCACATTTAATGTTGGTAATATGTCTACTTCATTTTTTTTCAACTTAGTTTTTGGAGATAAAATGACAAAATTCGGTCGAAATAATGTTGGATTGTCAGTCAGTGTAACATAATATTAATGTACAAATTAAACAACACGCTTATTCTGACTTGTACATATTAAAATATATAAAAGAATAAGGTAGCATATTACATTATATTGTGCTTTAAATGTTAAACATTTCTTATGGGAAAACCTAGGATAGTGGCAAATAGGAAAGAAGTAGGCACAGTTTTACAGCACAAATTTTCAGCAGTTATTAAACTTATTGTTTTATTGTTGCTTAAACCCTTTTTTGTCTGGATGCTCTATGGTTTGATCAAATATTTTTTAATGCTGCTCTATTGTTGATCGTACCCAATAATCTTACCCAATCGAAGTTATGTAGAAGATGTTTGTTTTATAAACTTTAAGTGTTTTTTGCCTGTAGATCAATTGGTAGAGCATTGCATTAGCAACATCTAGATCAAGGGTTTGATCTCTAGGAACCACTGAGACCTCACGACATGTTGTTTAGACATAAACGTTGGCTCTGTTTATAGTGGTGTCTGTTGTGTGAATTGCAGGTAGAGCTGCTGGTAGGTCCGTCTGAGCCGCCAGCATGTCTGGCACTGCCTCTGTGCTGCAGCAGTTCGTGAGCGGCCTGAAGAGTCGTAATGAAGACACGCGTGCCAAATCCGCCAAAGACCTCCAACACTACGTCACCACTGAACTGAGAGAGGTAAAGGTGTTGCCGTGGAAAAAGAATTATTTCTGGTTGTTAATCTTCGTGTCTAGTTACTCCGAAGTGTGATTGAGGGTGGGTTCACACTGGGCAGGTTTTGTGAACACAGGTTAAGTGAAGCAGGAACAACTACAAATGATTGAACAATTGTGCTGATGTTTGTGCTTTTGTCTAAAGCTGAGCCAAGATGAAGCTACAACTTTCTACGATGAGCTGAACCACCATATATTTGAGCTTGTGTCCAGCTCTGATGTGAATGAGAAGAAAGGCGGTATTCTTGCCATAGGTGAGTCTGAATCTGAAGAATATCCGCTGTAGATCAGACGCTTCGGCTTGATTGGTCATTGTGTAATTGTCATCTTTCCAGTGAGTTTGATCGGCGTGGAGGGCGGAAATGCCACCAGGATAAGCCGCTTCGCCAACTACCTGCGCAACCTGCTGCCCTCCAGTGATTCGGTGGTCATGGAGATGGCCTCGAAAGCCATGGGTCATCTGTCTATGGCCGGAGACACCTTCACTGCCGAGTATGTGGAGTTTGAGGTGAAGAGAGCTCTGGAGTGGCTGGGAGCAGACAGGAACGAAGGCAGACGCCATGCAGCGGTACGTTTTGTAAAAAATTGAAATTAGGGCTGTGTGACCCTCGGGACCCCTAATCGACATAATTTTACCAAGTTGGTTATTTCCATTACTTTCCCTTTAACATGTCGACAGACGCCGCTTCCTCACTTTTTTCTTATCAGAGCAAAAGAGACTTGAAATACTGCATTATTTTTATATAAAAACTGGGCGTACGGTCGTTTCCGCGCATTTATCAAAGTGGACGTGAGCAGTTGCTTGGATCAAATCTCACGACAGGTCTCAGCTAGTGTACGCAAGTTTTGAGTCTATGCTTTACCCTTTTGATAGCGGAATAATGACTAATAGAAAGATAGATTACATTTTTTCGTTTATTTTGACAATGTAAAAATAGATTCCAATGTGATTTCTTATTTTCATTACATTTATGAAGTATTTTATTTTCTTGCCGTATTATATGGTTATTCAAATGCTTGAAAACGTTAGCGGGTGGTTTTGTGTACAAAACTTAAATGAAATTTTTGGCTACTTAAATAATTTATGACGATTAAAATGCACAGTTAAAAGTTAAACATAAAAAACTACAATAGGCCTAATCAATATATTTATATGCAATGGGTTAGTTTACCTATTTGCTAGAAGATAGCTTCTTTGTTTGACAAATATGCATTCTAATAAAAACAACAAAACGCATGATTCATTTTTTTTTTATTTGTGGGATGTTCGCTGGGGGTGGAAGATGCGCACTGGGTCAAAGCTCGCAGGCTCCAGGCCGGTTTGAGGGGGCAGAAGACCGTTGTTTTGGTTCTTGCCTCTGATAGATCTGATTATTTTTTTAAAGTAAACATAAAACAGCGTGTGCTTTATTTAAGCAGCCTGAAATGCAAGATTTGCAGCATTAGATTCCGTTTAGAAACATGCATCCATCTTCTACATCACAAACCATTTTCTCTTCACCTAAATGAATGAAAAACACTTACACATTTTATACACATTGGATTTTGCCGCAAAAATGATCAGTAGGAACTAATTTACACCTACATTAGTTTTTCCAATAACATGTTAATGTAACTCAAACACAGTTCTTTAAGACTGAAGTCAGATTAATTTTGTTTAAATTTAAATGCATTTTACAACCAAAGTAATTTAAAGCAACAACAATACTTAGTAAAAGAATACAAAATTACATAATAATAGTGAAACAATAATAATAAAGTGAAGTGTCATTTTTACAAAACATAAATATCCATTAGGCCTAAATATCCAATATAAAATACAAACCTCAGCTGGAGGTCTGCTGTTGCCTGCAGCAGTTATTCTCTTTATAAAAAATTCACTTCTTCTGATTTGTCTTTTCAAGGTTAAAGTTTACATGTCTAAATCGTAACAGTTCCTCTTTTTGGCCGGACTACACAAAATCTAGGGGCGAGGCGTATACACCCTGAATTTTCAAGGGTGTGATATGTAAATTACGATCGATTTCAGCCGCCACAAAGATGTGAACTGTTCTAAATGATCAATAAATAACCAAAAATACTGTACTTTGTATTTCCTTTGATTATTGAAAAAAATGATTAGAAAAATATATAGTTACAGTTCAAACAAGGTTAGTGAACTACAGTAAAAAATATGGAAAAATTCATAATCGAGAGAAAATGTTCAATTAATCGAGATTTAGATTTTAGGCCAAATCGTACAGGCCTAATCTAAATGATCATGGGGAATTGCACGTGGAGGTATAGCATGACAAAATGCATCATGGAATTTAGGACCGCCCCAGTTCTCTTTCCCATTTTCATGCCCTTGATTGAACGAACATGTCGGCAAGTGTTCTTGTACTCTTCAGGCTAATGTCACCTGATTTCTCTCGTCTTTGTGTTGCAGGTGCTGGTGCTGCGGGAGCTCGCCGTCAGTGCGCCCACCTTCTTTTTCCAGCAGGTGCAGCCGTTCTTCGACAACATCTTCTATGCGGTGTGGGACTCCAAACAGGCGATCCGCGAGGGCGCTGTATCTGCCCTCAGAGCCTGCCTGATCCTCACCACCCAGAGAGAGACCAAAGAGATGCAGAAACCTCAGTGGTACAAGGTCAGAATCAACACATTGCTGTCGACATACTGTATGCGTGCACACTTTTAATGGTTAACACAATGTTGCTGTGGCATGAATAGCAAACGTTTGAGGAAGCTGAGAAAGGCTTTGATGAAACTCTGGCTAAAGAGAAGGGCATGAACAAAGACGACCGCGTGCACGGAGCCCTGCTGATTCTCAATGAACTGGTTCGCATAAGCAGCATGGAGGGAGAGGTTTGAAAGTCCACGCTACAGACAGACATCCATCCATACATGCTGTACATACATCAGTCTTTCTTGCCTTTCCTTAAGGTTTTCATTCATAATCTTGAATTCTCTGTCTTCATCAGCGGATGAGAGAGGAGATGGAGGAGATCACGCAGCAGCAGATGGTTCATGATAAGTACTGTAAGGAGATGATGGGTTTTGGCACTAAGCCGCGTCACATCACGCCCTTCACCAGCTTTCAGTCGGTGCAGCCGCCGCAGTCCAACGCTCTGCTGGGCCTGCTGGGATACAGCACACCTCAGGGCTTCCTGAACTTCGGCGCTACACCCGTTCCCTCCAAAAGCACGCTGGTGGAGAGCCGCTATTGCAGAGACCTGATGGAGGAGCGTTTCGACCAGGTGATCAATGTTGTGCTGAATGAGTGTCAGATGTTTGGCCTTTTTTGTTCCTCCGTTGGCCGAATATTTGGGATTGTAAACTATACAGACCACCCTTCACCCAGGCGAGTGCACAGATAGTTGTCACTCTTTATGTTTGGATGTTTTTAAAAAACAAGATGTGCCCTGATACATCTGCTATTCACACGCTTCTTTATACGCATTCTTGGGTGTTCTTTGAAATGCGTTGAGACACTTTGTTGGATGGAAACCTAACCCATGGCTTTGCTGTTGTTAAGGTGTGTCGTTGGGTGTTGAAATACAGGACCAGTAAGAATCCGCTGATTCAGATGACCATTCTCAGCCTGCTGCCTCGACTCGCTGCCTTCAAGCCGAACACGTTCACCGGTAAACGCATCTTTCCAGACCTTATTGCAAAGTCTGAAGCTCGAATTCACACGTGATGAGGAATCCAGTGAAGTTCGTAGATGTTACTGGTTTGTTTTGAACTCTTGTCTCATCCACAGACCAGTATTTACAGGACACTATGGGTCACCTGCTGGGCTGTCTGAAGAAAGAGAAGGAGCGCACGGCAGCGTTTCAGGCTCTGGGGCTGCTGGTGGTAGCCGTGAGGACCGAGATTCAGCCCTACCTCACCAAAATCCTGGAGATCATCAAAGCCGCACTGCCACCTAAAGACTTTGCACACAAGTAAGACTCCAAACCTGCATCTGGAATCTGTGCTCGCAGTGATTAGATCATGGTTAAAGCGTGCATCAATATCATCAAAAATGGGCTTTTTGCCCTTTATTGAATGTAATAAGCAGACAGCATCACACTTTGTGATTACAACTGTGTAAAAAATTGCCTTAATACACTTCCAGGCCTATAGAAACTATGTAAATAGGAAAGAAAAGCACTTTTAATTTTATTAGTAAAGAAAGACTATATATTTCAAATGTGTTGTAGCGGACCACGTCCACATGATGGCCAAAACTTGACTGAAGCTTTATTGCACATAAAACACCGTGGAAATGTCTGTTTACACTTCAGAGAGCTATCTTAGACAAAATACAAAAATAACATTGCACATTAAACTCCCATCCATAAACTCTTCTCCGTCACATTATCTTTTTACAAAACGAATTACACACCAACAATGATGACAATAAACAAATATACAAAGACCTTATGCCTTTAAATTATTATAATGATGAAATATCAATGTGTTCCTGGGGTCATACCATTTGACAAACATACTTGAGTACCATACCCTTAAAATGTCAAATGATCTCACTTTTTAAAAAGAGATTCTAGCCTTTGCATGCAGAAGTTAATGACATCAGGGGTTCTTCTCTGTGATTTCATCAAGTCTTCTTGCGTAATATTAACAAAATTGCTCCTTGAATGGTGGTTACACTTTGACTTGACTCACACTTTGACTTGACTCACACGATACCCCAAATTAATTATAACATTTAGAACAATGGAGTTCCATTTACTTTTATTTACTATTAAAAAGGATTATTGTAAGATTAAGCCAAGCTTTCTTATATGGTCTCTTATTGAGAATTCCATCGTTTTTAAACAAGCTACATTTTTGGTATAAAGTTTTTACGGTTACACCACATAGACATTTCTGCAATCATTCCCTAAATACTCTCTCAAAATGAATTCAAACACGAATTTAGTCTCGGTCCTTTACCCTATTAAATGTAATTAAACCACAGGGACACAAAATAAATGGCCGTCACGCCATTGACACTTATTCAAATGTAGCAAATAATGAAAAGCATTGGTTTGTTCCATCATTCTCTGTTTTTGTGATGTTTTAGGAGGCAGAAGACCATGCAGGTGGATGCCACAGTGTTCACGTGTATCAGTATGTTATCCAGAGCCATGGGTCCCAGCATCCAGCAGGATGTCAAGGAGCTCCTGGAGCCCATGTTAGCTGTAGGCCTGAGGTACAGTGGCAGACAGACCGCTTGATGCTGTCATGTAGGGCTTAGTGTTTTAAACCAACGATGTCACTTTAGCAGATGGTGGAGTTCTTTTAGTCCAAACCTGTGCTATAAACAGTTCACCAAATAATGGTGCTATAGTCTGTTTCATCGGATGTGTCCGCTCCTGACCCCCATAGTTAAATTCGGGTTTTCATTTGTATTATTATTTTTGTTGAATGGGTCCTGTAGTTTTGACGCATTTAAACAAAGCACATTGTACACTGACATATAGCGGTTGAGTTTGGTATCGGAGTCTAAATTCAAAACATTGGAGACAAGTTTAGCCAAGAATCGGCAGTTCTCGGTTTCTTTTGATTTTTATCAGACATAATCTGCAGGCACTCTATTCTTTGTGAACGTGTACCGGAAGTTCAGTGGGCGTCACAAAGAGCGCTGTAACATGAAACCCTCTATAAACATTTGATCTCTATTTACTCACCTTCAGGAACTGCTTGTTTCAAGTGAAGTCAGAAATATTGTGATTTTAAGTTCAAAGCTCTTCAGTTGATGAAACAAAGTGGCATTTACGAGCGGTGTAACTCCAGCGTTATTGAATACAACTCATGTTGTATGATTGACCTATATCAGACTAATATAAAACATTAGAAATATACAAATTCTTTTACTCATTAATGATAGATAGTATTCAGAAATGATTCTGTGTTCTGATTCTTCTCTCATTCTTCTCCTCAGTCCCGCTCTGACCGCAGTGTTGTACGACCTGAGCCGTCAGATCCCTCTGCTGAAGAAAGATATCCAGGACGGGCTGCTAAAGATGCTATCTCTGGTGCTCATGCACAAGCCCCTGCGGCACCCGGGCATGCCCAAGGGCCTGGCGTATCAGCTGTCATCACCGAGCCTCACCAACATCCCGGAAGCCAGCGATGTGGGCAGCATCACTCTGGCGCTGCGTACTCTCGGCAGCTTTGAGTTCGAGGGTATGAGACACAGTAGATGAAAGTTTGTTTAGTATGGAGATGAAGCGTTTTAATTTTTTTACCTCAATAGCGTAACCGAATATAATCAATCAAATAAATTCACCTTGCCTAATTTGACCAGATGGCTTCGTAAAGTAGTCCATCTTTTTTTGATTGTAAAAATTGTATTTAAGATTGTTGTTTTTGATACAGTTATTGATATATTAAGGTTATCCATGCACGTGCAGCTGTTTAGTAAACCTGGACGAGTCCGTGTGATCAATATCAGCAGTGAAGGTAAAAGATTAATGAGGTTCTTACTCGATTCATCTTCAGGTCACTCATTGACTCAGTTCGTGCGCCACTGTGCCGACTACTTCCTGAACAGCGAGCACAAGGAGATCCGTATGGAGGCGGCACGCACCTGCTCACGCTTACTCACACCCTCCATCCACCTGATCAATGGCCACGGACATGTGGTCAGTCAAACGGCTGTACAGGTGGTGGCTGACGTCCTCAGCAAGCTGCTGGTGGTGGGCATCACTGATCCAGGTGAGACAGATGATTTTGACTTATACTAGTTGACGTATACTAGTTTCAAAATGTGATTTGTATTTGTGATATGTGCGGTTACAGATCCTGATATCCGTTACTGCGTGCTGGCCTCTCTGGACGAGCGGTTCGATGCCCACCTGGCACAGGCAGAGAACCTTCAGGCTCTGTTTGTGGCACTGAACGATGAAGTGTTCGAGATTCGTGAACTGGCCATCTGCACCATCGGCCGTCTCAGCAGCATGAACCCTGCGTTTGTAATGCCCTTCCTGCGCAAGATGCTCATTCAGGTACATCTCACATACTGTTATTCATCCTTATATTCATGTTGACATAATGCAGCGTGCACTGAGCAGTACACTGGTATTCCATGTGGGAATAGCATACTAACATACTGTTTTCATAATATATCTTTTTTAATTGAAGGTCAGGTTGAGTGCATTGCGGGATTCTGTTTTCTATTCATACATTCCGTTGTGAACATATCTGTTCTTGGTTGCTCTGTCCAGCAGGTGGCAGGTCTCTGCAACATCAGAACATCTCTGCCTAACTTTCCCTGGCATATGTGAAATAAACTCAAACTTGTTTTGAATGTCAGATTTTTTAAACTTCACTTGATCTTATTAAAGCAGATTGACATTAAATAGCTATTCCTTTGCTTAGGAACCACTTTGCTACTAAGCAATTACAGTAATATCTTACAGCCTGTGTTTTGATCCAAAGTTCATTTGTGGCACATCTGTTATGAATGCACAGAATTGAAAAATGTCAAACTTGTAAAACTGTACGATGTTGATGGGTCTTAAACCTTCTGCAGATTCTGACCGAGCTTGAACACAGCGGTGTGGGCCGAAACAAAGAGCAGAGCGCCCGAATGCTGGGTCACCTGGTGTCTAACGCCCCAAGACTCATCCGCCCATACATGGAGCCCATTCTCAAGGTACTCGAGGTTGACTGTACTCAAATAGTCCAAGTGATCTGTAGGCTGGTTTAAATTAATAGACGGGTGCTTTAAAAGAAACATTTACATTAGACAATACAAATATTAATAAAGTTTTCTATTTAGACTATAGTTGGGTCATAAAATAACATTATTGTTTTGTCATCTATTGGGGGAATTCAGTTCCTTTTTAATTCCCTTGTCAAGTAATTTGTTGTATTTCTGGATGCAAATTCATTTTTAACATTCTGTTCTTCAAACAGGCCCTCATCTTGAAGCTGAAAGATCCAGACCCCAACCCTGGAGTCATCATCAGCGTTTTAGCAACCATTGGGGAACTCGCCCAGGTAACGGATACTTTTCTGACTGGACCTTGAGACGCTTTCTACCTGTCTGAGATCCAGTATGCCTTCCTGCTCAGGTGTTTTTGTCAGAGCTGCATGATCTGCAGGATCAGGTCAAAATTACGGTCAGGGTAGATCCACGGAAAACAGGAAGTTAGGAAGACGCAAGCAGAGAAACTAAATGTACCAGGACACAGAGAGAAGGCGGAGCAAAGAGAGGATGGAAAAGAGGAATTTAGGCGTTAAGAGCGAATAGCTTCTGAAGAGGATGAATTGTGGCGTTAGACATGACTAAGATGGTCGGTATTGAACGGAGGGACTGTAGCCACCTGGATGGATTTTGCGGGACAAACATTATTGCTTCCAGATTTTCGGGATGAACTGTCTGGCATTTAGTGAATTGGTGAAACAAATGTGTAAAGCCCACAATAATGTAAAAAATCATTTGAGTTCTCAGATTTTACAGGATGTGTCATTTGTTCATTTGAAATGGTGTAACGTGTGTCTGTTTTTTCTATATTTGTATCACAGGTGAGCGGGCTGGAGATGAGGAAATGGATGGATGAGCTCTTCCCCATCATCATGGACATGCTGCAGGACTCCTCCTCATTGGCTAAACGACAGGTTTGCTCATGTGTATTCTGTCAAGGGTCTCATCATACGCTTTCTATTTTGTGCCCTGTTCTGTGTTGTGATTTGACCATTTCAGTAACATCAGGGGTTGAGACAAACTCCCAGTCCAAACTCCCGAGGACATTTAGATTCCATGTGTTTTAAAGGCTGCAACTGTTGATATGTTGCCACAATTACCCTCTACAATTTTTTGTTCCAACTTTTTTTTTTAAACTGATTTAATCACAAATACTCTTTTTTTATTTTATATCTCAATTTACAAAATTCTCAATAACAATTAAAACAAGAGCTGATTATGCCTATAGCATACAAGATTTATTATTATAACATTATTAAGTCTTGTGCTGTATTCATCTTGATTAAAATCCATAAAATACCTCTACATTAACTCTCATTATCCAGTACCATTGCAAAGCATGATGGGAAATGGAGATCCTCAGCAATGCTATAGTTTAATACAACAAGCATCAGTCATGTACCCTAAACTCTAATAGATTAAGTTAAATGATTGAACATGAACACATTTATTTTATACTTTTCAAACACTTGACACATAGAGTTTGAACTTGTTAATGAACTCAATTGTTGTTGAAAAATTAAGTTAAGAGTTACTGCAATTTAAATATTGTTGTAAAATACAAACACCGATTTTAATGGCTAAAATTACAATCAAGATTAAGCTCAAGTAATTATCAACATTATTAAGTCAGCACAACTCATCAAAATAGAGTTTCACATTTAAACGTTTAATTATACCAATAATTTAGATTTTTAACTTGCACCAATTTATTAAATTAAGTTGTGCCAACAGATGCCATCAATTATTGTTTTTGTGTACTCCAACACATGTCAAAGAAGATCCATTAGATAAGTGGATATTTGCACTGCGTCTGTTGGCTAGCAGTCATTATAAAGACATCAAAAAACTTGATAAAAAAAAGGTTTAGTATGTGTATGTACAGTAGCTTTATGAATTATGGGATGTGCTTATAATGCAGATGGGGAAGAATACGTTTTGAAGACACTGAGTTCTAATAATGAAGGTCAAACCAGTTCACAAACAATCACACGGACACACACACTTATTTCCCCCCTTAAAGCATTTTTAGTCCCTTGCAAGGCATTATGGGAAATTAAGGACTCTTTGTTTTCCTTTCTCTATAATTGCAGTGGAAAATCTTGCTTTACAGGCACAAATGTATTTCAGTAATAGTTGGAGTCAGTTTCTGTGTACTGTCGTCATATTCTGCTTTAACAATCAGACGTGTTATGGACTTTTGAGTGATTTCAGGTCAGTTTTATGTTCCAGAGGTTTACAGCAACTCACACAACTGAATGGTTTACCTTTGAGTGTGACTGAGACGAAGTGTTGGTTGATTTGGTGTTCTGGATCAATGTTAAAACCACTAAAGAGGAGAACCTGTCATTACAAGACAATAGAGCCAGTTTAAAACAGTCAAAACATGCTTTCACACGATTCTCTATGGAAACAGATGAAAAATGAGGCATTAATTAAAGTTTATTCATTATTAAGGGAAGGTTGATACACGGAAACGATCATTTTCTTTTCCACCAGGTGGCACTATGGACTCTGGGTCAGCAAGTAGCCAGTACTGGTTATGTGGTGGAGCCATACAGGAAGTACCCATCATTACTGGAGGTGCTCCTCAACTTCCTGAAGACAGAGCAGAACCAGGGCATCAGGAGAGAGGTATTGATGCTTCTGCATGTCATTTCAAGAGCAGTAATAGTTGCTGTCTAAACTTTTAGAGAGTGCTTATCCACATGAGGTTGTCAAAATGACAGGTATACTCATTGCAAATGTTATCATATACAGTTCTCCACACTTCTTTATTTTTTAATTTTCATTTCAATTTGTTTCCTGTAATCATTAATCATTCCTTTCACAATAATATTCATAGTTTACATTCTAACTGAAGATGGTATGGGCTGAAGAAGCATTGGCTTATTTCACCAACCTGCTAGTAATGTATGTTAATTTGAGTGAGCAGTATAATATATATTATGAGTTAAAATAAAAATGAAATGTGTCTTTTTACTCAATAAGATTCGCAGTATAGATTTGGACATTTTAGATTGTATATTAAAGTACATTACAGTATGTCTTCCAACATAAATTATGATCAATTATATTATTTTTATACTCTGTATCCAATTCAACATTATTCATTTTAATTTCGACTTCTTAATTAGTTTACGCATTACTAAATATTATAAAAAAACAATATTAACAAACGTCTGTTATCGTCAAACTGTTTTTAAAGACTTTCAATTCATTTTCCACTGCATTCAGAAGCAACAAAACTGTATTGTCAGCAAGAAGGACCATTTTTAATACATTTGATACTGTACAGATATTCTTTTTATATACAATTAACAAGGGCACAATACTGAGCCTTGTGGAACCTCACACGTCACTTTCATTAGATCTAATCTAACATTATTTATTTGTACATATTGACATGTATCCTCATAAAAAAACATCAACACATTCCTCAACAAATTATGTTTATCTGCGGAATTACAAATTAATTACAAATTATTTCTCAAGAGGTTTTGAAAGCTGTGAGTGCAAAGAAATGGATCTATAATTAAAGAAAAAGTGTCTGTTCCCACTTAGCTTTCTGTCAAATGGAATGATTACAGATACAATTAAAATCATTAGTTAATATAGAAATAATAAAGAAAATTTAACAAGGTTGGCTACAACGGATAAATAAAACAAAGACAAAATGGGAAAAAAAGGTAAATTGTAGAAACTACATCTAATGGTAACTTTAAACAGTTAAAAAAATATTGCAATTATTTATTTTTAAATTACAATCTTATCCAATTTAGGTGAAGCCCCAAATCACACCTCTTTGTTAAAGCATCTACTGTAATATTATTTTGGAGAAATAAGGAATTATTTTATACTGTTGTTTGATTCTCTGTTAAACCCCTCAAGGTGGGGCGGGGGCGGGTTTACTGCTTTTAACATTTTATATTTCTCTCCATAAAACATCAAATGTTTTTCATGGAAAGTTCCAGATAATGCATTGACGTTGTGATTCTCTCACACTCTTAAGGCTATTCGTGTCCTGGGCCTGCTTGGAGCTCTGGACCCCTACAAACACAAGGTGAACATCGGTATGATCGACCAATCTCGCGATGCCTCAGCCGTCAGCCTCTCGGAGTCAAAGTCCAGCCAAGATTCAGGTAAGCACCCGTACACTTGTTCTCTAAAGAAAATCCAGACGCGCTCAAAACACGCTAGTTGTCCGTTCCCATCAACACAATGAATCACAGATGCAGAGAAGATGCTGAGCATCTAAAAGATGCATTCTCCGGTGCAAACAGAGCACATCTTCATACACAAACTTCCCTTTCCAGAAACTCGGCCAGAACTCCAGGGTAGCATACTCACACATGTTGGCTCGCATCCTTTGGCCTTTTGCAAAGCTTCGTACGCACTTTGTATCTCTGTCTTGTTGATCTTCACTTCGGAAATATTTTTGCAAGTCTGTAACCCCACGTGCGTCCTAGACCAAATTAAAATGCCATCTCATAATAATTCCTCTCACTTTCTGCACATCCCAACGTCTCCCTCATGTCATATGCACGTGCCTGAAAGTCTGAACACACAGTTCTGTATCAGATAAAGATATTTCCTCTCCCTCAAATGTTCACCAATGACCAAGTACAACATGGTTTACCAGATCCAGAACTCGGATTCCAAAAAAGAGATTTTATCAATGTGAAACACCACAGAAAATAAAATTACTTGATTACAGTGGAGGTCATAGCATTGCAGATTGTGTTTAAAGGGTAAACCCCCCCAAAAATGAAAATGCTGTCATCATTTACTCAACCTCAAGATGTTCCAAACTTATATAAATGTCTTTGTTCTGCTGAACACCAAGAGAGATATTTGGAAAAATGTTAGCAACTGACATTTCTGGGACATCATTTACTACCATAGTACGAAAAAGTTTTATATTCAAGATATTTTGAAGAATTTAGGAAAGCAAATGTATACAGGTTTGGAACAACTTGTGTGGTTGTAATTCAAGACAGAATTTACAGCGCGACATTGATGCAAACATTAATTTACAAAATTTGTTTAGAACAGAATGTACTTTATAACGAATAAACTTAATAAGCCAGATTCAATTAACAATGTGCAAAATAAATGTGTTCAGTCAAAATGTCTGTAATGCAGGGAAGCCACAAATAGTAAAATGAATGAATATTTTCATTAAACATCACGTAACAATGCTGTGCCGCTTACTAGACCAGATCTCACCTCAAAACTATTTTCAAAACTACTCGATAATAATTCATTATTTTTGAATACTCAGTACCAATGAACTACCAATAAAGTGACTTTATTTACCTCCTATCTAAGCATCAAATCATCGACTAGTCGGGTTCATCCCTAGTTCACAACAAATGCAAATGCTCAACAAACAAACGCTCTTTATTACTCACAGGAAAAGTTTGTTATTTTCCCCTTAGTGACGCGATCTGACAAGTATTTTCAACCTGCGCGGAAGATGAGATTTGCGTCTTTCGCATCGCCTGCCTCGAGTTCGCATCTATACACAATTTTGCATTGACATTGTATACTATTTACTCGCACAAAACACTTAATCGCGTTTGGTGTGATGACAGTGTACGAGTCAAACTCACTTTCATTGTAAGTTACTGTAACTGCATTTGTTTAATCTCAAAAGCTCCAAATTATTGTGAGTTTTAATGTTGTTGTACAAGTTGTCTTGGGGTGAAGTGAACTATTGTGTGTTAGTCCACAAAATAAATTGCTAGTTTAATAAATACGATCGTTGCATACAGAGTTATCGTAGAAGTTCAGCTTTAGAAGAGTGATAGTTCTAAACTCAATAAATGTTTTTTTTTTAACATGTTTGGTTTATTAGAAGCAGCTCATTGACCTCTTTGGCCGTTCTACAGCGTATCAAACTCTTCCAGCTCAGACCTCAGATCAGATCTCGTGTCGTGCGACAGAGAGAGACTCTTAATGGTTTTACCAGCGGGGCTCATAAAGTACTGTGGAGATCTCCCCACTGAGGCATTGGGTTACAGTCAAAGTGTCTGTCTGGTGCAGCTTTGTCTATACAGACAGTCCCACGTTAAGATAAATATCTCGCTGTGGAGAACAAACACCTTTATTTTAATAACCAGGCAATGCCACGTTCAGGTTAAAAGAAAGAGAAAAAGCTCAGTGATGGATGTGACGGTGGAGGATGTTTTAACTTTATGTCTGAATCTTTGTTCTCTTTAGTATTTCTTGACCTGAGCTAGTGTTATCCCAGCAACCGCAAAACAACATTCTGGCAATATTCAGAACACTGTACAATAACTTTTTACTCCCTTAAATTTAATGTGCACTTAAAAAGGCTTTTACAATTTACTGTTTTAAAGTTTTAAAGTCCTCAACTTATTTTAAAGGTCCAGTGTATGAAAATTAGTGGCATCTAGCAGTGAGGTTGCGTATTGCTTCTGAAGCTCTACGGTGGCTGATACAGAATAAAGAGGATGTTTTCGCTTCTTTGTATTTACAAAAGTTTCTTTATTCTAATAATAGGTTCCGGCTGCACAATATGATAGGATTTGGTGACATAGGGTGTTGTGATGATTCGGAAATGACAATGGGCTTCGGGACCTAAAAATGGATTGTTTATCTCAAACAGTGGACATAGCAACGACAGCCCATGCAGCGTCCGTCAGGTTTTCTTGGGTTTTTTGTAGGGATGAACCGATATGTACATTTTGGGCGATAGTAATAACCGATACTTCTTTAACATTGAAAGCTGATAACCCATATATTGGCCGATATACAGTATGTAAATATTAAAAGCATTCACTGCAGAAAACAAGGTAACCATAAGTTCCATTCCTTCCCCTTAAAATCATGTACCAAGCCTACTTTACGATTCTTTTACCTTCATACTTTTCTGGTATATTTTTTATTTAATAAACAAATTATTGATGTTCTTCCAGAGCAACCCAGAAAATATAGCCACATATCTAACATCAGTCTGATTCAAACAATATGCTTTTGTTCCTATAATTTACACATTCATAAATACTGTACCCACATCAACAATGTTTTGCTAATAGCAGTAAGTGAACGATCACGACAGAAAGACAGTAATGTGCTGAATTTTAACTGTGAGCAGCATGTAGCTGAAGAAGTTTTACCAGACAATATGATTTATGATTTATGGATAACATTAAAAATGACCATTTATCGGCAGATATCAATATGGGTATATATACGATAATTTATCGTGCATCCCTATTTTTTGTAAACGAATGCCTGTAAAAAACACGCTAGTTCAGCCTCCTCATTGACATCACATACATTGTTAAAGACGACACGCCGTGATCTGAAAGGATCGTATAGTTTGACATGTTCCTTGTCCATAACAAGAATTTAGGAGTCAAAATGGTAAAATCCAGGACTGTTCTGACATCTGAAGTCATGTCAGTTTTACAGCTCGTGTGATTAAATGAAAGCGAACACGGGAAATGTTTTCTGGTGACCACAAATGAACTTTACAGTGTTTAAGATCATTGCTTCTGCTGTAGGCCAGCAGCCTCCCGATCCCTGTGTTCCTCCCTGCGTCTGGCGCTTTAAAGCAAATGAAAGCTGTGGATGTGAGAAGGTTGAGCGGATCACACACTGCCTGTTGAGCCCACATCAAACAGCACACAGATTTCAGGGCACTGGTTGGTGTGGATGAGAAACAGATGACTGCATGACATCATTTAGACCCTCGCACACATACAGCGGGTTTGTTTACTAAGGTACATGTGTGCTAGAGGTTTATGACTATAGGAAGTGGTTGGCAGCAGACCGCGGTGCCTCCTGTGTCACATATTTGTGAAACCTCAAATTGGTCTCGCTATTTACAGCCCTGAGGAGAGTTAAGTTAGCTGGATATTTTCAATAAGACACAGTCAGTTGAGAGTGGCATGATTTCACCATTATTTGACTCACTGATCTTCCACCACTGAGCGAATAATTAGGCAAATTTAAAGCCTTAAAAGTAATTTTACTAAAAATACTAAATTATTTTTTTTACCTTTTTATTGCCATAGAAAGAGTACAAGACTAAGGATTCTTAAGGTCCTACTTTGGTTTATTGAGGTCTAACAACAAGTTTATGTACATAGAAGGTGTAAAAACACTATTATTTTGTTATAACAGGCAGTTATTCTTACCTTACTTCTTTACTGACTCTCAAATGATTTGTTCCGTAATTCATCAGTCTAATCTCCTCCTTTGCACTAGCCTAGTCTGCTGCGATTGGTCAGATGGTCTAGTCTGCTGTTATTGGTCTACAGTGAATGAGGATCAGGAGCTACAGTGTTTGGGGGAGGAGAGTGAAGTTTTCGCGGGCAGTCCTAGCAAAATGAAGGCGGGGACTATATGTAGTGATGTAAATCTGCGGCGGTGTGCGAATCTCAATAGGGACGACTCGTCTGCGTGATTCAGAGTCGACTCCCTTTTCTCCAAGCCAATAACTTTATTCATTCACTTTCGGATTAATAACTTGGCAAACATTTTACATTCACACACGGCAACATTACACACTGCATGAAATGTCAATTTCACAAGCTCATGTTATGTACTCTTTAAACACTCATGTGAAATCTTTTATATGTTTGATAAAAATATTTTCTATAGTCATGGTAAGCGATTGTCACATCCGTTACCATTCATATTCCTCATAAACATGCACATGAAAATAAAACATTTTCTGAGGTCTGGGTAGGGTTGCACAAGCCATTCGTAAGTTCTTTCTTAAATGTGAACATAAAGTCCACACTAGAGCCTTAGTAACTACTCGCTAGTTTGCAACTAACTCTAAACTAACATTTGGTCGTAAAGCAGAACGTAAAGTAATGCGTTGTCGCATAATATGATGTTTACCTTAAACAACCCAATAGCAGCCTTTAATTTAAATAAAAGTTGTGTTGAAATTTATTTAAACTTATTTTACCTCACATACATTTTTTATTTAATAGAATAAGTACCTATCTAATCATGAAAACATAATAGGTATTTTGTTTAATAGTTCAAATCAAACAAGATAAAGATCATAAAAAATACATTCTCTGAGAATTTATACTTCAAATTTTTATAAAAATGTCACATAAAGCTAGAATTGCCCATTGCTAATAAACACTACTTGCTTTTTCAATGTACCATCCAATACTCATGCTAACAAGAACGTTTGTGTAACTTTTAAACTATTTGTACTTACTGGTACTATTTAAAACCTCTTTGAATTGAATCTAATCTTTAAGTGTTTGTGATCTTAGAAACAAGTGTCTGTGTTTGTACTCTACAGCTGACTACAGTACCAGTGAGATGCTGGTCAACATGGGCAACCTGCCACTAGACGAGTTCTACCCAGCGGTCGCCATAGTGACGCTGATGCGTATCCTCCGCGACCCATCGCTGTCCAATCATCACACCATGGTGGTGCAGGCCGTCACCTTCATCTTCAAATCGCTCGGCCTGAAATGCGTGCAGTTCTTGCCGCAGGTCATGCCCACTTTCCTCAACGTCATCAGGGTGTGCGACGGCAGCATCAGAGAGGTACGCTGATGTTAAGTCTTGCTAATGAGATGGTGTTGTCTGCGAAAGATTCATGTACCAGTCCTCAAACCCATGCCGGCAAATGATCCCTTTTCTATAACAGATGTATTGTTTTGATTTCATTTGATTGTGTATCACCAACTTTTTTCTAAAACAGGGAGGATTCATCTTTGACGTATTGTTTGCACCTGACGTTTGTCTCCTACTTGTGTTTTTCGCCCTCAGTTCCTCTTCCAGCAGATGGGGATGGTTGTGTGCTTCGTCAAGATCCACATCCGGCCATACATGGACGATATTTTCACGCTCATTCGGGTGAGAGTCACACACATCTGCCTGCTCTTTACACAGGAACACAGGAAAGGCTGAAATGTGCACCGGTCTCACAGACGCCATTGAGAAGTGTTATGTTTTTAGCATTTGAGCGGCTGCTCTGCTGTGATTTACAGCAGTCGGTGGTAAATGTCAGCGCATGTTAGTCGCATCGAGAGGGCGCTTTCTTTTAAGTGAACCCCTGCTGTTATGCTGCAGCCTGATATGAGCCAGCAAGAGGCATTTAAAGCTCTCATATAAAAGCGTTGGCAGGTCAGAGCGTCTGTGACACTTTGTTCGTCTTTCTCTTTTAGTCCTAAACCAGTGGATTATTGACAGTTTAATGAAGTGCCCGATCATTCTTTCCACTCGCATCATCGCACCACATCACTCCAAAACCTTTCAGGCATAGCAACACGTAGAATATCACATGTTTTTCACGCCACTTTTCAGAAGCGTCGCTACGGAATCAAACCGCACGACACCAAACTATAAGCTAACAGTAAGGTGACAGTAAGGTTGCAACATTAACATTACTTAAAGGGATAGTTCACCCAAAAATAAAAATTCTGTCATCATTTCTCACTCTCTCATTGAGAAAGATAAAGATATTTGGATGTATGCCTGAAACCAGATCTTAGACCAAATTGACTTCCATAGTAGGAAAATGACCATGGTATCAAAAGTGTTTGCAGTCCTACATTCTTCAAGAGAACAAAAAAACGATAAAGTAAGTTCTTACTATGGTAGTCAATGGTGACCAAGACCTGTTTGGTTAAAAGCAATCCTTCAAATATCTTTCTCTGTGTTCATCAAATTGATTCATACAGATTTGAAACCGCTCGAAGGTGAGGAAATGATGACAGAATTTTAGTTTTTGGGTGAAGTTTCCCTTTAAGAATTAAAAGGGGAAATGCAGGTAAAATGAAATAATAATTAAATCCTGTTTGATGTTGATTTCTACACATACTAATAACACTTTTATTTTGTTTAAATCAACACTACACTGAATAAAGTGAAACATTGGACAACTTAAAAAAAATTACGTCAACTTGTTTCAAGAATTAAATTGTATTTATGACTTGTTTGAAATGTTTGAAATTCAGCATTATTGTCATTGTGTTTGCGTTAGTTGAGCTAGAATATTTATTATGAAGGTGAACTGTTCCTTTATCATTTATGTATTTAGTAGAGAACTCTGGGGGTCAAACACAATAACATACCAATTGAGCTAACATTAACAATAGTATATCAATATTATACTTAATGTATAAATAATTGTTAACCTAATTTGTAAATGCCACATATTTGTCGTTCATGAGACCTAATGCGTTAAGTAACATTACCAAATGTCATGAAATCAGATTTCAACCAAGGGTTATGATTTCCCTGATCAACGTGTCGCTGTAAGTTTTTAAACTTTGTTAGCCAAGGTAAAATAACGCCTATTTTTAATATAACCCTGTGTTCCTGACGCGTAGAGCACCTGGTGATATCGATGTCACACCCCAGTGGCACATTTTGCATTTCTTAACCTATTTATTGGGAAAAAGTCATTGAGTCAATTACAGATGGAATCGGTCATCTTGAATATTTCTGATTATACTTAACAACAGGTCATCATGTCCAAATGTGCAGTGTGCGTATTATCTGAAACACTGGGATATGTGGTTTTCTTTTTGTAGGAATACTGGACTCCAAACAACCCAATGCAGAACACCATCATTCTGCTGATCGAGCAGATCGTGGTGGCTCTCGGTGGAGAGTTTAAACTTTACCTGCCCCAGCTGATCCCGCACATGCTGCGAGTCTTCATGCACGACAGCAGCCCTGGACGCAGCGTCACCATCAAGGTAAGCGCAGCACTGATGTTGTCTATTAAGTCTATTAAGAACGATTATTATCGGCTCATTCAAAAGGAACGTGCATGACACATAAACAGCCAGTAGCATTTATACCTTGAAACGTTTTTGTTACCGTTAGATAAAACAAACTAACATGAAGTGTCACTGTGAGTCAGTTAGGTCCTTTCTAATCATGTCAAATCTGTGTTGAAGAACTAAAACGATAAACGCAAAGAAGTTGCTTTAGTTCACTGATATACCAAACTGTCTCTGTGAGCCGCTGGACGTCTGTGCTCATGCCTGAACACACTGTTTTAAATCATGTAAATATCAGACAGGTTCACGTTCAGGTACAGATGATGTCATGTCCTATAAAGCCTTCTCATGCGATCTCATGACCAAAATACCCTCACTGGATTTACTGCTCCTCCGTGTCTTTATTTAGGTCATATGAGAACAATAATTTTGGGACAGTTTAGGGTGTGTTTGCTTATAGATTTATATTTATTTATTCTTAATCTTATATTGGGTGGTTGGTTCATTCATTAGGTGATGTGTGTAATTATTAGAATGGAATAAAGAATTTATATTAGATTGAAATAAAATGTGGTCTGAAAATGTACTGGACATTAGACAGAAATAGTTCTAGGCTTAATGCCGCATTGACCAATCACAATTAAGTGTTCCGGAGAGCGCTGTAATAGATCAAGGTCATGTGCCGCAGAGTTTATAGATAAATACGTGATCCTGGCCAAACTGTGGCTTGTGAACCCCCTGTCCCCCCACACGCTTCAAAAGGAAGTTAAGAATATGAGAGCTTCCCAGAGCTCTTCGATCATCAGACGTCTGGAGAAAGTCTCCCCTGACAGACGTGTGTGGCTACAGGCCAAAGCCACACGTCCTTCTGCTGTTATTCAGCCCCACATCCACAGTCTGGGTCTGCTGTCTCTCTCACGCCGCTCAGAGTCCAGAGAGAACCCACCGTCTCTGTGAGAGCATTGAGGTCAACCTGAAGGAGCCGTGAACCACCTGACAGTTCTTATAGGAGAGAAAGAGAACAAAAGCTCAAGTGTAGAAGTTTTGACCTTGTGTTTGCCAGTTCTAGAACATGGTTTGCCAGGTTCTCTCCTATCATGACGCTGTCAGCTTTATACATTTTATTTGGGATTTCACTTTTGATTTTGTTAAAGTCCCAGTGAAATAAAAAATGACTATTCTTAATTTTTCACGAATTATTGCATAGTAAATAGCTTATCAATGTGGGTCATTTTCTTTTAAAAATGCATTGCCCTTATAATCTTCAAATCTGAAAATGGACTTCAGCCCTGAAATGACTATCCATCTCAAATGACGTAAACTAGACGGCTTGGGCGGAGCTTCCGTTAACTCCTCCCCTTCAACTGTTTTTACACATCCAATCAATTCCCCTGGAAAAATGCAAGCCACGCCCACTATGTCATGAACGTGGGTGGTGAGGGACATCCTCACCACTCGGGGCAGGGCTGGGAGGGGAAATCCTAGCCCTGGGGGACGCGCCGGAGCGCGGAGCCCCAAGGGGTTTGACAGGGGAAGTCCTGGAGGGAACTGTTCTTGTGCCCGACAGGACTGCTGGCTGGACCCCGGCTGGAATGCCGGGCAGGACAAGGGCTGGAGGGCCGGCTGGAATCCCGGGCTAGACGCCGGACTGAATTCCGGCTGGACAGGGCATGACGCCGGGCAGGATTCCGGCTGGAAAAGTGGCTGGGCAGCGCTCTCTGGCGGCTGGGCAGCGTTCGGTGCCGGTTGCTGGACCGGGCTTGGTGCCGGTTGCTGGACCGGGCTTGGTGCCGGTTGCTGGACCGGGCTTGGTGCCGGTTGCTGGGGAAAATCCGCGGCCGGCTGGCCGCTCGGACCGTCACTTCCCCACGGCGCCCCCCCCAAAAATATTTGGGGCTTGACACCTCCGGACTCGGGACTTTGGGGCTTGACACCTCCGGACTCGGGACTTTGGGGCTTGACACCTCCGGACTCGGGACTTTGGGGCTTGACACCTCCGGACTCGGGACTTTGGGGCTTGACACCTCCGGACTCGGGACTCTGGGGCTTGACACCTCCGGACTCGGGACTCTGGGGCTTGACACCTCCGGACTCGGGACTCTGGGGCTTGACACCTCCGGACTCGGGACTTTAGGGCTTGACACCTCCGGACTCGGGACCACAGGACTCGGGACCACAGGACTCGGGACCACAGGACGCGACGCCGGTCGGAAGGCCGGCTGGACACACGGGCTGGACGCCGGTCGGAAGGCCGGCTGGACACATGGGCTGGACGCCGGTCGGAAGGCCGGCTGGACACACGGGCTGGACGCCGGTCGGAAGGCCGGCTGGACACTGACATGGGGGTGTCGGCTGCACCAGGCAACACTCCGGTTGCACAGCCGACTGGATGTGGCGAGGACTGGATACTGACAGCCATCGCCCTGGAGGGGAGTCTGGCGGGTTCAACCATGGACGGGAAACCGGTGGGTTTAACCCTGGAGGGGAAACCGATGGCCTCGACTTCCGAGGGAAATCCAACGGTCTCGACCCTGAAGGGGAACCCAGCGGCCTCAACCCTCGAGGGGAACCCGACAGTCTCAACCCTGGAGGGATCTGCTGCCCGTATCCTGGAGGGGAGTCCTGCGGCCTCAACCCAGGAAGGGAAGCCACCGAGCTCGACCCTAGAGGGGAAACCGACAACCTCAAACATCGAGGAAACATTTGTCAGTTTCGACCCTCAAGGGGAACCCAGCGGCCTCAACCTTCGAGAGGAATTCGGGGGACTCAACCCGCACGCCAACATCCTACTGTCTGCTGGGTCCTGTAATGGCTGGTTCATTCTGTCATGAACGTGGGTGGTGAGGGACGGAGGACCCAAACGCAAGACAGTGGTTAACAAGACTTTAATAAAATATAAAACAAAGACCCACGAGGGGGTAACAGAACAAAACATGGAGACAGGAACAAGGACTAGACTAACACTTGACATTAAAACTACAATAAACTGAACTAAACAAGACAGGACTCACCACAGATGACACAAACAATGAACGAGCACAAGACAATGAAACATGAGAGGTATAAATAGGGGAACAAACACAGGATAATTAATTAGGGACCAGGTGACAAAGATCAAACACTAAGGGGAAGCTAATGAGACGGAAAGGGCGGGAAACACAGACGAGACTCGGGGAGAGTATGGAAAGTCAATAGGCTAAAAATGTCTCTCCCCACATAAAACAGGGAATTCTGTATTGGTTCTACCTCAAGACCAAGAATAAGCCAAACAAGATAGGCAGAACCGTGACACACAAATTTTCGCCTTTTAAATTCCTTTTCACTCGGAAATGTGTCAGAATACGAAAGTAAAAATGATCGCAACTTCCGGTTCATGGGGACTTTAAGGTTTAATGTTGTTAAAAGTCACACCATTACATTTCGATAGTATCACAATATTTTAAACAAAATATAAATATCTTCAGTATGTAAATAATAATAAAATGAATGAAAGACTTTCACTGAAAAAGGTGCAATTGAAGATCAATTAAAAAAAGGAATTAAGAAAGCTAAACCCCTACACTCTAACACATTGTTTGTGTTATGCTATTTAAAACACGATTTGTTATTTTAACACATTTTGTGTTGTTTGGTGTAAAATAAATGAAAGGGGACAACACAAGTTGTGTTAAAAGTAACACAGAGATGTGTTAAGGAAGACAGATTTGTGGCCACACAGCTCTACAATAAAACATTTATTTTTTGTCATGTCACAATGTATTATTATTTTGTATTGATGTGCAAGTGTCAGAATTCAGACATCCTCTTGTTTTCTAGCTGTTAATGGCGATACAGCTGTTTGGAGCAAACCTGGACGACTACCTCCACCTGCTGCTGCCGCCCATAGTTAAACTGTTTGACGCCCCTGATGTCCCACTGCAGGCCCGCAAGTCAGTATACATGCACTGATCTGAATAACTCTTTATCTTATCAAAATAAATGCATTATTTACATATTCACCTAGGATGACATGAGGATGAGTATATTATGTGTAACCAGGGCTAGCCCAGCCTCTGTTGGTGCGCCCCCTTCACAAAATAAATGAATTCATTAATACAATATCAGAAAAATTAACTTGAATTGTGATTAACAATTAGTAAATAAATAACAACTAAAAAATATTATAATAAAAATGTTTCAAATGATCTGCTCATTGTTTGAAAACAATGCTGGAAATAAAATGAAACCGATTGTTTTCTAAATAAAACTGTATTTGAATAGTAGAGATCATAAAACAAATATTTCATTATTATTGTTATTTAGATAAAGGTTAACAAGAAAGGTTATTAAAACATTCTGTCTACTTCTGTGCAGATGCTGTAGGGACACAAATAAAAGTTTATTGGATTGTTTTAGATTTTAGACTTTAGAGCTAGTTTGCATTACACATGCATAATGAACTCTGATTAATTGTTATCATGTCACGATGGAAGAAGCTGTTCACATTCCGCGTTTTTTTTGCGCTCTAGTCTGGCACCCCTTCGGTCATTTTGTGCCCTAGGTAGTCACCTTTGCCACGGGCCGGCCCTGTGCGTAACTATAGATCAAATTACATTTTTGGGCTGAACTATTTCTTTAATGAAGAATACAGCACAAAGTACACACTCCTGCTTGCTCAGCTCGCCAAAATAAATACAGGTACAGGCATCGGTATTGGTATCAGTATGCATGAAAAATGCATCGTGCATTGTGCACTTGATCTTTAAAAAATGGTATCATAGCATCCCTACAATATAGTGATGTGTAGGGAGTGAATTGACTTTAAGAATGAGCACAAGGCACTGGAGGTGGTGAAATAGGTTGCGCATTTGTATTGAGGACAGAAGTGAGTCAGGTGACCCCGGATCACATGAAGCCCAGCGCTTTTGGCCAGCTATTGCTTTATTATTCTCCGCGAAACGGTTTTTACAGACATGAATCTGTATTTGATCCCTGCTGTTTTACTGACAGACTGCTGAGAAGAGTTTAAAAGAGAATTTTGAAGGAAAAGTCAGACACGGATTGTATTTTATTAAAGTGCTTGATTTTGTTGGCAGTATCGCGGTACAGATGTTCCTTTTTTCTTGGGAAGAAGAGCTTTTATAAGATTTTAACATCAGACAAAAATCTAATAAACTTCCACTGAAGGAGTCACCTGAGGCGCATCTAAAATGTCATAAACACCAACAACTTTACTTCTAACAACATTTAAGAGAAAAGTTGCATCTACACTAATATAACAAAAAAGATACAGATGCTTGAGATCAATTTCACAACTTATTTTTCAGCAGATGAATGATAAAACCTTGGATTTATTAAATCTCTTGCTTATTTAAAATGTGAAACTGCAGCATGCAAGCTTGGACATCTGTTGGTCAGGACGCTAATATAGAAATCTTTATATCGTTGGTGTTAACAGGCACCATAACAACCCCAAAACAACAGCTTAAACCCCGGCAACCACCATAGCAACACTGAAAGCACTATTTTGCATAAAACGTAACAATTTTTTATCTCACTAAGTAAACTAAGCTTGTGTTTGTTTTCTTTCTGCTCCTCAGGGTGGCCTTAGAGACTTTAGACCGATTGACGGAGTCTCTGGACTTCACAGATTATGCCTCCAGAATTATTCACCCTATCGTGCGCACTCTCGACGTCACTCCAGAGCTGAGGAACACCTCCATGGACACGCTGTCCTCGCTGGTCTTTCAGCTCGGCAAAAAGGTACGAGTCACGGATGATTGTCTGTAAGTTTCCATGTGCCCTTGGGTTAACTTCTGACATTTTGTAAGGTCTGTAAAGTTGCCATTATGCCGTCATCTTGTGGAAAAAGCTATTTTATGCTAGAATGCCCATAATATTACTCCTTGAATGAAACTTTGTTGTAAAGCGGCCGTCTAATGATTTCCTAGTGTCTTGCTAAGTGTGCTATGAGGCTTTCGATCAGAGACGGGCTGAGGTCATTGCTTTACCCGTTCCCGCTCTTAAAATTACCAGGCAACATGTGGCCGTCGTGAGCACCGCTGCTTTGATCACTGGAACCCACAGTCCTCAGTTTCCTGAGTTGGAGGAACTACACATTGTTATTTGTGTGCTGGCCACCAAAAGGCCCTTAGTCACATGGACCTTTAGGACACGTTTGTATGTGCTTAATGCTAAAAAAGTAGTACGTTCAGTAGCATTCGTTTGTGCTGTGGTATTAAAGTAAGTTTGAAACATTTGTGCCATCTGCCTGTTTATCCTCCACAGTATCAGATCTTCATCCCCATGGTGAACAAAGTCATGTTGAGACATCGCATCAACCATCAGCGCTATGATGTGCTCATCTGTCGGATCGTAAAGGTCAGTGTCCCGCCCTCCACAAGCCCACGCACGTAATGTAAAAAAGCACATTTTTTAGGCATAAAGTCGACTGTTCATTCTCGTCAGAGGGTTGAAACAAAACCCCTCTTGTGTTCTTCTGGAGAAGCTTGCTTCCATTTCCTGAAGTCAGCCCCCTGTGTGAATCACCAATCCTTCTTTGCTAGTGAACCCAGACTTCCTGTTTCAGCCGGTGGCCCCTTGCCACCCAAAAACTATTTGCCTGTCTCCTTGTCACGCATGATATTCCCTACCAGCACATAATGCTGCTCAACAGAAGAGTGTCCTGCTTGAGCTTTTTCAGTTGGATTTTATTTTTTATAGGTTTTTTTCGGTTCATTTTTGCCAATGGAACTCAAACTTTACCTATGTGGAAGGTTCGGCTATTTATTGATCATTTATTGATCTGTTTCACCTATAGACATTATTATTACTCAGCTCGTTGGAATGCTTGATTCTGATTGGCCATTTGCAGGTATGTTATTCCCGGATTAGAGCCCTGCTTTCAGCCCGAGCCCATCGGTGCCCGACTTTTTATGCCCCTAGGGCCGGGCTTAAAAATCTACACCTGAAAAAACTACATTTAACAAACATAAAAACACTCCAAACATTTTTATAAATTAACTTTATAAATAAAAAAATAAAACGAAATATAATAATTTTTCCGTTAAATTCAAAATCTAAGCTATATTAATGAGTGTAACAGTAGTATGAGCTGTGTTGGTGCAGCGGAAAAAAAGAGGGGCTTCGGGTCGGACTCAGGCCAAATATTTTGACAAGATGCTGGACTGGGCCGGGCTACAAACCGTGCTTCTCGGGACGGGTTAGGGCCTAGATTTAAGGTAATCCCGGAAAACAACCTCTCAAAAACAGACGGGTGACAGGTTCTTTTGACACATTTCATATAAATATGTCCTTTAATAACATACTCTATATGACATATTTACAAATGATTCAAGCAAATTGCCTGTTCATGACATTTGAACGTTGTTTCTTACCTTAAAACCGAGAGTAAACGGCTTTTCTCGCTTTTTTCTAAAATGAGCTAATCAAATATTTCAAATTCATAATTCATGTCCAGATTTTCTCATGTGGAAATTAGCCAAGCAATAAGCGGGATAACACACAAACAGCCGGCTGTTATCGTGAAATAAGCCTCTTTGTCTGGGCCTATTTCTCCAATAACAACCGGCTGCCTATACTTTATCCCTTAAACAACACTACAGTACAAGTTTCTGTAAAGCTCTTAGAAGCCCCATGTACTGTAAAGCACTAAAGGAATAAATGTGAGTGTATTTTTGTTGTTTATAATGTGTACTGCTGTCTTGTTCTCAGGGCAATACTCTGGCTGAAGAGGAGGAAGACCCTCTTATCTTTCAGCACAGACAGTTGCGCAGTAATCAGAGCGATACTCTGGTCAGCGGGCCGGTGGAGTCGGGACCCATGAAGAAACTGCACGTCAGCACAACAGCACTTCAGAAGGTCCGTATGATGACGTGTCGCCTCCCGTAATGAGCGCTTGTCTCTGTTTTTGTGGGTTGCCACTAACGGCTGGTTTTTAACGAATCGCCCGCAATGCGATGTTTCTATTAATACCAGACGTCCAAATGAAAATAAAGCGGCTTTGGCACCGTCAGTGGAAATCTGATTAGAACATCTAGTTTATGTTATCATCAAGCACAAGATATTTTCTTTGGTTGGTATCGTGTGAGGGTGAATGAGCTGTCATTCTTTGCGTCTTTAAATGATGAAGTTTAATCAAACCTGCCTTCGAGGTGCTCAGTCAAGTGGCGTGCAGAAAATGGTTCGTGAAATGGCGTTAAGGCCCTTAACACTCTTGCACGCAAATATTCAGACGTGAAATGTGGCCATTGTTATGCAAGCACGGTCCTGTTGTTCACGCACAGCGCGCTCTGGCATTACTGAGACACTAACAAACTGAAGGAGGCCATGGAGCTACACCAGTTGACTGGGAAGTTGTTATTTAGGTTTACAAATGTTGAAAGTTTACCTAAAAAAATCTGTTCATAAACATAGGCATTGCTGTCACATTGGATGATTATGGTGAAACAGCGATGATGATCATGTGTCCTGCAGGTTATCTCTTCTCGTTCATTAAACACATGATGATGATGAGCAGGTGTTGCCTGTCAGATCTATCCACTGTCATTATTTTATTCTTCCCTCGCCCAGATATTAAATGTTCAACCACGGAGGAATGTCTTCTGCTCGACAGCCTCACACGGATGTTGACTTTATGTTCAGATCAGATTTAATTACAGATGGCTGGGAAATCAATGGCTCTGTTCCAACACCTAAAGAGTGTTTTAAGACAAAACAATTCAATGCCATGGGGAAAACACAGAACAAGTGGACAGTCGATTTTTCAAACAGATTTGCTGATTGATTTGACAAGACTCCATATCGGATGAGATGCTACCTAAGAAGTTGGCTGCTTATGTAGGCAGTAGCTGGCGGTTTATTGTGTCTGTGGTTGTCTTTTTTAACTGCTGCCCACCAGAGGGTTTATGGAACAGACCATAGATCTCTCAGTCATCTGATCTTCCATTGTTGGATCTTGTGACTAATTGCCGGTGATGTTTCATTATTTCTGAGTCAGTTTGAATAACAGCATGTGTTTAATGAATACATATAAATGGAATGGACTGATCGGGCCGGTTTGTACTTTGTGCAGGCGTGGGGTGCAGCCAGGAAGGTGTCCAAAGATGACTGGCTGGAGTGGTTGAGACGTCTCAGCGTGGTCTTGCTGAAAGAGTCGTCCTCACCCGCGCTGCGTTCCTGCTGGTCTCTGGCGCAGACGTATATACCACTCGCAAGGTGAACTTTACTTTCCTCTTTCTTCAAAAGTGTCATTGTGGAAAACCGTTGGGAACAGTCAGCAGAGTTGGTTGGGAAAGTATTTTTCCCGTTCATTTCCATTTTCAAAGCGTTCTTCTGTAAAGTTGTTGAAACCAACGAGATGAATCGCATTACTATCTTCTATTTACATCAAAAAAAGAAATTACTGGAAAAATCGGTGTGGATTTTCAAGTCTGAATCTCCCTCCAAGAGCCACCTGTTCAGCTGCCAATAAACCGATAGAGCTCAACCCGTTTTAACAGCGTTTCCCACACAATGCATTTTCTTGGGGTGTCCGCCAAGGTGTATTAATGGCCGCCCAAGTATATTTGGCGTCAAATTTAGTAATGTTTTATTCATCCGTGATAATGACTGTATCTGTGATCGATTAACTAGTGGATACACAGCGATTCCGCGTCTTCTCTCGTTCCTGACTTGTTATGGTGTGAGTGGCCGCATGCACGTCTTCCTCTTCCCTGTTCGCACGCACTCTCTTCCGATGAGCTCCATGTGTGTCCGAGCCCTCGGCCTCTCGTCGATTAGTTAGCTCCATGTAGTGTATTTAACTGTCACATGCATTTAATATCAAAGAAGCGTTCATAATAAAGCAACACATCGTGGAGAAAGGGCAAACAGCATATGTCTCAATGTTGATGTACTGTATTGTTATTTTGTCCGATGGATTAAGCAGCAGTTAAAGTGACTGCTGGTGGCATTCAGTTATGAAATACAGTGTAGAAAAAGAGATATCAAGTGCTCATGATGTCACAGATATGTTAATTAGTTTGTGATGTCATCAGCGCCACAAGTCTGTCAAAACCCTGTGGGAAACACTGTACACTCTTGAGATAAGTACACAGTTGCTGTCTAAGGGAGATTTGTAGATTCTAGCAAGATGGCTGTAATTTAACACATTTGTTATGTATTTTAGATAACTATATCTACCTAGACACATTTGATTAAATCACAACGGAAACTTAACAAGTTAAAAGTGAAATGAGGTTTTAAAATGACATGACTATAAATCGTGTTAAACCGTTTTGGAACCATTAATCGTGTATACACATTTCATATCATCTAAACAAACGTTAATATTTGTTTTAACTGTGTCATACGACCCCTTTAACAACAACTCATTGTGCGATTACCTCATTGCACATGCGGTTTCAGTTTTCAATCCGATCAAGTGTCCAAATGTCCCTTCAAACAGATTAAAACGAGTATAAACCACCTCTTACAATCCTGGTTAAATGTTGATCGTACAAGCAGTTTTGATTTCGATTAAGGTGATAACAGGGAGCATTTTCATTTGAATTAGACTTTAAAACCTATTACAATCGAAACACAATGGTCCATGTAAACACATCTACTGCCACAAAAAATGGCCAATATAAATAAACCCAAATAGTGACGGTTCTTTTTTTAAGTCAACCTTGAAATTGTGTACGCTGCATTGCTTTGTGTTCCCCCATTAACATGAATTCAACCAAAACATACAATCATACAATGATAGAAAATCAATACTCTTGATCGTTGGTCTTGTTTTTCTGGTGTTTGAATGGACAATATTGATGATAAATTTTGGATTTCATAAAATGAGACAAAAACCAGATCCATCCTGGCCCCCCGGATAGCCATTGCCCCCAGTCTGACAACCACTGACATAACCAGCCCACAAAAACACATGAAATTCACTTTGCTTATGCTTAACAAAATAAATGATTTCCTGCTAAACATGAACAGAGCCACATCCTGTGTTTATTACTAAGCAACTAGACGTTGCGTTGTGTTGCTTATGCCAAACTAAATGCTTGTTGTTTGCCAAAGTTTGTTTGCTGTCAACATTCTGATTTTACAGACGTAACAGTATTATTTTCAGTGTATTTGCTTCGAGACCATGTGTATTGTAAAAATAAACTTATTTTGCAAATAAACAGCAGATGTTTTTACTTTGATCTCAAAAGCCGGTGGATGTTCAAGACTTGTGTAACTCAGCCCGACCTGATAATGTCCATTCTGTCGTGTCTGCTTCGCAGGGATCTCTTTAATGCAGCGTTCCTATCGTGCTGGTCAGAGCTCAGTGAAGATCAGCAGGATGAACTGATCCGCAGTATTGAGCTCGCTCTCACCTCTCAGGATATCGCCGAGGTCACGCAGACGCTGCTCAACCTCGCAGAGTTCATGGAACACAGTGACAAGGTCAGTCGGGCGTCTGCAGTCCCAGAATATATTCTGATCGGTCATTTCCATGATGTTTGTGAACACCAGGCTGAAGTCCCATAATCTAATCTAATGAGCGTCGAGGTTTGATTTCAACCATTTATTTTTCGATGATCTCAAGCTTTCACATGGACTTTAGTTAAGTAAATAAGGATGAAATAAGTTTTTTAAAAGAGCCACATCTAGTTCTTAGTCTCTTAGAAGTCAAGGCCTTTATTATGTGATGTGCATTTCAAGTTTGAACACTTCTGTTCTTGACAAAAGAGCATTCACTCCCTCTTTTATTGGAAGGCATTTGGCAGGAAAACGAAGGTGCTGTTTTGATTGGTCCTGGTTTGTTAAATAGCATTGTAAAACCCAAGCTTCAGGTGAGATGCTCCTGAATCACGTGCAGGTGTGTCACTGTGTTTCGTCCAGCGAGGTCATTCATTTTCCTTAATAAACATAGTTGCTACTTCACTGCTCGATGAAGCCTGTGAAGTGAGTTCTTCTCCTGCACTTGGAGAAGATCAGATTTCTTTCCATATTCCTCAACACAATGAGATCATCCGCAATGAGTGGAAATGAATGGTGCATTTGTTCGGCTTTATTCCGGCACAACACACACAGCTCACACCCTTCAGTGATGACATAGCAGATGGCCAGTAATGTGTGAGAGCTGTGAAGTGAAGAGTTTGCTCAGAGGGGGTTTGTTATATAAGCGTGACTCCATTTCTTCTGTATTCAGGCCTGTTTCATGTTTGTTTTAATATATATGTATATTTGTCTTTTAGGGGCCACTTCCCTTGAGAGATGACAATGGCATTGTTCTGCTGGGAGAGAGAGCTGCTAAATGTCGAGCCTATGCCAAGGCCTTACATTACAAGGAGCTTGAGTTCCAGAAGGGCGCTTCACCCCTTATCTTAGAGTCTCTAATCAGGTAAGACTCTGCAGGATTAAATATAAACACCCCTTTCGTTAAAAATTGAAAGTATTTTATGAGGTGTTTTAGCCTTGCATTTATATAAACTGAGGGGTAGGGGCACAAAAACATAATGATTGTGGTATTTTCACACCCACGTTTTTTATGGCATATGGGAGTACTTAAAGATGAGGTAACACACCAATCTCATATTCATCTTGAGTACCTATAGAGTACTATTGCATACTTTGTATCTTCAAACAGTATTTGGTTCAAATTTAAATTGATAAAAGACAGATACAGCTGTACGATTATTTCCAGAAAAATACAAGCGCCTGGAGGCGTGCAGTGGGGCGGAGCTACAGCATGAGCTCACATGACATCATCGCATTGATTCACTAAATTCATGTTGTTAACATTATGGACGTACACGTCGATTGCCAACAAAACACAGACAAATGAATGAGTTTGACTTACAGCGTGCGGTTCATGTCCGGTATCTTTTTGCGCTGGGACCTTCGGGGACCATCAATCAGTTTTAAACGATCTCCAAATCCAGCGTTATATCCACTGTTAATATAATATTCCTCAGCGAAATGCAGTGAACAAACAAATGAAGAGTTTTTTTACAAATTATGTTTTTTTCTTGTGCATTCCAATTAATATCAATCAAAGTGCAGTTGGTTTGTTTTGATTTAAGACATAATAACTAAAAAAATTCAGCTAACTAACACCATAAAACACAGCTGAACTTCCGTCAGCCGAGTGAAACAACATTGATGGGCTTGTTCTTTCTCACGTTGACTGGATGATGCGTGCGCTTGCTCTTTCACTTGCTGGATGATGCGTGGAAGGACGTGTTGGTCCAATAAGGGACCAAGAACCCTTGTTACGAAATGGGAATCCATGTTCGAATAAAACTTTCCGAACTCTGGCGGAGTGAATCGAGCACAAAAATTCTGCGTCATAGGTCCAACTCGTTTTTTGACAAGTTGACCATGTCAAGCATGACAAGACAGCACCTTTAACATTGTAAAGAAATGAGGATGCATGGAACACCATCGCACATCCCCTCTAAAGATGTTTTTCAAGCCAAATCATTTTACAGAGAAGAGTTCTGAATATTTGGCCAAAAGGCATCCCAGACCTGGCACCAGATGTTTCTTTTATTTACACCTGATCGTGAACTCGACCTGGTATCCTGCTGATCTCTGAAAGTTTCCATCCACCCTCACACATTTATTTGACAGAGCAGCTATACAGTCAGAGTGTGTTTTCCAGGCCTTTCATTGGACGCTTGCCCTTCATCCATTCTGTATCTGGCTCGACCTTCCTATGGAGCTGTTTTCAATTTCTGAAGACCTGGTGAGCTTACAATGATATGATTTCAATACATTCCAGCTGCCTTTCACCTCTTCAGGATTTCCCATGAGCACCCTTCAGAGGCCTCCGTTACCTGTGCACTCATTTTCATTCAACACGTTCAATTCTTACAACATTTGATTCTTTAGTCACTCTTAACACACCTCACACAGAGGCACAATCCAATAAAATCATCTGTAGAACCATTAGGATTTGGATTTTTGCATTTGACAGAAGCTTTTATCCAAAGCGACTTGCATTATACAATATCTTAAATTTGTTTCTAAGTATGTGCAATCCCTGGGATGGAACAACCCATGACCTTGGTGTTGCTAGCGCCATGCTCTAACCTCTGAGCTGCAGAAAAGCATTGATTAAGATGAAGGAAATTCTGCCCGTTTATCTTGCAGTGTGTGACCGCCTTAAACTTCCTTCAATACTTCAGTCAGCAAGAATTCATTTTACCTCCGTATGTGAGGTCCTGTGTTGTAGGAGTACATCAGCACATAGATAGTGTATGATCACTGCAGAAAGGAGAGATGAAAGGAGGTCAAAGAGAGACGCTTGGTTGTGTTGTCAGAGGAGTATGTGGTTTGTTTTGTTAACTTCGTGCCTTCTGATTTGTCAACAAGTGTGGTCCACCTTTGTCAAATTAATGCATCAATCTCTGTATTGTTTGCAAGGCATTTTCTCAGGGAATTTCAAACAAACTTCGGTAAGTAAGAGAAGACAGGCTTGTTGTTGATCCAGTCCAATTTCTTGGTTCTTTGCTATTGTTTTGCCTTGTTTGTGTTTTGTCTTTGTAAAATTCTGTTGTGTGGCAAAAAACAAAGACACTCTTTCCTGTCCACTTCGCTTGCTTTCCATGACTCGGTGTTCGTGTCCGATGATGACCGTGTCATTTGTAGATGAATTAAGTAGGCTATTGTTTTTCTGGGATATATTGCTTAATAATTAAACATGTGATCACATTTTACCATCCATGAGTGTGATCTATCAGTGCATCGGTGTGTCGGTGAAAGAATGTAAACTTCTCACGTCCCCCTTGTCTAAATAAAATTCTACGGTTGAAGAGTCTAGTCGACGGAACACACAGAGTTTCAGGCCTGGAGACAGAGTTTGACACAGACACAAGTGCTTGTTCAATCAGAGTCCAAAGTTTATTGTATTAAGGACTAATACTTATATCTTCCATCAGGGGCGTCATATAAAACCACTAAAGGAGTGGAAAATCACCAGACTTTATGTTTAGTCTTATTCCTCCTGATCAATCAGATATGATTACATATTTAATATTACAATAACAAAACAATTGTCCCTTGACATTATTAGGAACCTTGAGATGGAGAACAACAGATTCTTATATCAACATAAGACAGCATAAGACATGATACTAATTTAGCGAGGTTAAACAACAAGAAAGTAAGGAGCAAATATTATGAATAGGAGATAATAACTAGAGAATAGAGAATAATAAGATAAAGGAATGAATACATATGATGAATATTGGAATAAACACAGATGCAGTATTTGTGGGGAACAGGACGAAATCCAGATTCTCACAGTCGGGCAAAGCACAGCTTGACTTTATTAAAGCAATATTTAAAGATACACAGAGATGAGCTGGCTTTTCCTGGGAAAACAAAGGAATGGAGCAAACACATGAGAGCTTACATTTATTTGAGACTTTGCAGTTATAATAGTTTTGTCAATATTTTAAATTAGTTTTAATTTGATTTAGATTTTAAGTTCATTTTAGTTCAATTTCGAGCAATTCTGTATTATGCTTTGTCATTTTAATTGTTTATTTTTTATGTTGCTATATACTGTAAGTTAAATCCTATTTATTTTAGTTTCGTTTTAGTTTATTATTATTATTTAAGTGCTTTAAACTTGTTTCAGTTTGCTTCTGAATAGTTTTCTTTGAGTAAACTAAAATAACCTTGCATTTATGCAAATTAAGAAGTAGTTAACGTTCTTGTGGATCCAACACTTAAACAGCATAGTTCGATAAAACACATTTTGCACACTATAGTGGTTGGGTGAAGGAAAGTGCCTATTTTGAGCAGCGTTGAAGATGTTTCTTCCACACCGGTGGAGATCATCGAACGAACAGCCAGCGGTTCTTTTAGAATTGCGTGCCATCGACTCATCTGAGGTTAGTCCTGGTGTTGTTTAATATGCTGGGATGGACGCATTAACGTCTCTCTCTCAATCACGCACGATATTTGTACATTTACAAGCAAAGTACAAAGGGCTCTTAAATGAGCGCTTAATCCCTCAGCTGTAAAACCTGGTTTATACTAAATTACAAGCAGGGTTTAGATCAGTGTTTTTCTGAGAGCTCAATTAATGCTTGAGGTTACCCGAAGGTTTCGTGCCGTGTGTTAAATGACGAAGAACAGCTTTGTGGAACAAACTTCAGGCTCATGAAGTCCTCAGATGCACTGAAAGGTCAAGTAAGGCCATACACGCAGACCTCCCACACTGCTCAGAGACCTGAAAACTGCAATGAGTGTGTGCCATGTGCTGCTGTTTATCCACGTCTGCAGTGTTTGTACAGGGAATCAATGGATGTATGGTTCACTTTTCTTTAATGGTCTGTTTTAATTATTGGAATGTCAGAATGGGACTTTACTTCTGTGCGCTTAATGTTTGCCTCTTAGACTTATTGTGACTTAAAGCGCACAAAGAAAATGTGTGAATTCAGTCAAAAGAACAGGCGGGGGAGTAACTGCGTTAGGAAAAACATAGAAGTGAAGTGGGGTGTCTATCCTTGAACAAAGGACAAGAACGTCCAATTCTCATTGTTGGTATCTTTGCTATTGTGTTCGGGTTTGTTTTTTTCCATGAAGTGGATTGCATTGTTGCAACAAAACAAAAGGAATTTTTTAAAAATACAACTTTATTAATCACCCAACATCTTAACACAATCCTTTTTTAATTTATCAGTTAATTCTCCACAATGTGTATGATCTGTCAAATTGTTTTCAAAACCAAACATTTGATGTGAATTTCTCAAAGACAAGAGTCTTGATTCCCCCTCTGGTGCATAAAAATCTTCTAGAAAAGGCTAAAGAAAATAAAATATTTAAGAGATAAATACCATATATAAAATGCAATTTACAATCAAGCATCGTCACATATTCAGTCCTAAAATACTGTTCTACAAATGCATTCCCCTGAAATGTTTGCCCAGTTCAAGCTGTAGATTATGTTGATCCATTGATGCCAAGATTTAGTGGTGAGGAGAAGGCGTAAAAGTTTGAATTTATAAAGTCTTTAAGGTACAAAGTTCTGGGGCCGGATCTTCATCTCCACCCGTTTCAGCGAGTAGTTCGGTCCGTGCCATGCGTACCAAGAGATACCGTCAGTGTTTTTGGCATGTGAGCCATATCGGTGAAACACGCCGTTCAGATTAGAGTCAGTGCAACAGTTGTACCAGTATCCACCTGCGAAGAAAAGAAAGCGAAAAGGTTTGATTTGAGTGCATTTTCAACAACACAGTTTTAATTGGAGCGATTTGTAGTTTTATACCTTGGCGGAGTTGGGCGCAGTTGTCCACACACTTGTCGTTGTCTTTGTTCTTGGTGCTGAAGTTGGTGTTGTTGTGGTAGCGCAGCGAGTCGCCGGCTGTCCCGGTATAGTTGGCGATTAAGAGCCTGTAGCTGTTCATCTCGTTGCTCAATGTGAAGAAGTTGTACTCGGCGTAACGGGTCTGACCCTCCCAATCCTTAAAAAAAATATGCAGAACGTTTATCATGTTTGCTTGTGGTGCAGCTAATGTTTGATGGCTCGATATTCTGAATGACGCTCTTACCTCCATGTCTATTCTCAGCACCGTGGGCTGTCTGGTCATACGAAAGATGTGTTCGTTGCCAAGCCAGAAGTCGCCGCGGATCGCACCGAAGCCGTTCTTGTACTGCTTCCAGTCTCGGTTGAAGCTTGTCAGACCGATCTTGCGTCTTTGAATGACTGTCCAGCCACCGCCATTGTTTTCCATGTCACAAAATATCTGTAGCAAAGCAAAAATGTTCAGTGATTCAAGTTAAATCTTCACACAGCCCGCTAGAGCACCGTTTATGAATAATACTTACGCTTAATTCAGGCGTCCCCAGAAAGTCATCTTTTGGTAGTTTGTACTCTCCAGAGATTTTGTAGTTTTTATTGTACAGAGATGCGCAGTCATAGATTGCATCTAGGGGAAGAGAAGATTAACGTTTAGGATATAAAAGATCATTTCATCTGCAAAGCTTCAAACTTTTGTAACAAAACTTTACTGTGTTCATGTCGCCAGTAGGCAGAAGGAAACCCAGTGACGACTGACTAATTGGGTATAAAAGCAACATGCTTCATTTAGCATCTTCCTCTGTTCTGAAAGATGAATAGTCCGACTGCTTTTGGAAGAAAGAACAGCGGCCCGTGGTTCTCGAGAGCTCACGTGCTGTGACTTGGCAGCCAGACATTCCTGCAGCCGGTAACCTGTATTATTACCGCCGGTTACTTGCCAGACTCTTAAGAGCTCCTGGCTAACAACTATGCTAATGGTTTTCTGTAAATGAAAGCATGTGTTTGAGGAGTTTCATGTGTATTAGATAAACATTCGTTGCCTGACGTTCCTCTACTGTACAATTCATGCGCGATTTCTTGCCTTGTGCTTTAGTCTCACTTTTCCATTGGGGGGTTGGAAAATAGACCTTCATTTTTTTAGTTCAACTTGAGTCGTGGGGTTCAAGAGGGTTAGTTTTCATTTAACAGAGAATTCAACTGATTTGTTTTTCTATGTCATGAATAACTCTCAAGTTACGCGGATATCAGAATTTTCATGTCATTGTGTCCGATACCTTTTTGTTTTCTGATCTCTCACTACTGTGACTCAAGAGGACTATCCCTGATACTCTGAGGTACATCAGCAGCCAACATATGTGACCCCGCTGAGCATGCAAAACACCGTAACACATGGCACGTGGATTAAAAATGCTTCCGTTGTTGAATTCGTCAGTGTGACTCTGTATGCGGTGACTCACCTGAGGTGCTCTGCTGTGGGGCGGACTGGGCGGCCTGCAGCTGCATGATCTCGATCCGATTATAGATTTCGGAGTACTTGCTCTCGGCCTCTGTGACGCGGGCCTCCTGCCGTTGGTTCAGCTTTTCCAACTCCATCATCTGCCGCACGACCTTCATCACATCCGACTCCTGGTTCTTGTTCATCTGCTCCAGCATGCTGCTCAGATTGGCCACCTGGACCTTCAGGGAACGGACCTCGTCGCAGCATTGCGCTTGCTTGGGCGGTTTGGCTGCCCCTTGGTTCCTTTTCAGGCTGCTCTGAGCTAGTGAGTGGCCCAACACCAGCAGCAAAAGAGCTAGCGAAGTAGTAGCCATCATTGTTCTGCCAGAAAGAAGTTAGCTTGCTCTTGCGTTGTTGAAGACGATGATGGATCTCGGCGGCGGTGCGATTCAAACTGAGGCAGCACTTTCTGGAACAAAGGGTAGAACGGTATGATAGTTTCCCGGCTGGTGAAGTCTTTCTCTCGTCTGCTCTTCGCAATCAGCTGTCTGCTTCCAGGGCCGGCCGTGAATGCGGCTTAAATATATTTTCATGTGTGCTGTGCCCCTCCTCTTTTGCTCAGGCCCACAGACATCGACCCCCCACCTCCTACCACCGTTTGGCCCTACCCGCCTCTCTCTCCTGCACATCCCCCTTCCCGCAAATAATATTCTCCTCCACCTCCTGATTGGTCTCACCCGTCAGCACGTGTGCCATGCACACCACAGTACTTTGGATGCTCTTTTTGTAGTACACACAAAAGTTCTCTGAAACAGTTGGTGCTAAATATAAAAAAGCAAATAAAGTGGCTTTTTGCGAGACCTTGAGCACACGTGTGTTTCATCAGTGGCTTGTGTTGATTTCAGCCTTTGAGTGGCTGATGAGCAGGTTTCTCACATCGCAGGTTTATGTTCTCCAACAGTTTCTTGTTCAGACAACAGAAGAAAACAGATGTCATGGAGCTGGTTCCAAAAACACTTATAGACAAGACGGGCTCCGTAATGATACTCTTAAAAAAGGTGTTAGGAAAGTGTTTACGATGTCATTCTGTCTGGTGAAAGAATGGAAAAAAGCCAAATGGCAAAGCAGCCCAGGCAGAGATCTTGCTTCCAAGAATGGTGATTTATCTTTTACACTTCACTTGTTTGTTTGGCTCTTACCGATTTTATGCGCATTCAGTTTTTTAAGATACCTCTGAAAAATGAGGTTCTATGTACTGATGTATGACTTGCATACTTCTTTTACTAGTCTGTTTTTGAGCATTCCTGTGAAATGACACTGGAGAAATCAGCATTATAATTAGGACTGTATGATTATTAAAACTCTGAAAGCTATTATTGGCACAGCTGAAGTGGATGTTGTCTGATTGTCAGAAGTGATGTGCCAGACATCCAGATGTTTCTCTAAACTGAGAATGCGTCTGCTAATGAATGCAGATGAGAAGTATTTCTGGACAGACTGAAGCAACACTTTTGAAGAGGTGAATTTGTATGGTAGGTATAGAGGTGCGGCTTCACTCTTTCTTTTTCTTCTATTGATAGTTTTTGAATTAGCCACCTCATGAAATAGTACGAAATCCTGTGAGATCAGGTTGAAGAAAACGAACATCTTAAAGCCAAACATCTTAATATTAATGTTTTTAGATGGCACTAGAGAGTCTGATGACACGCTGCATGTGGTGACATCATATCGCCTGTCGGTTTGACTGAAGTTATTTCCGCACATCATGTATCGATTCAATTTCAGAGTCGTCACATCTGGTAGTGTTTTACCTCGAAATGAATCAAGATTATTATCTACAGGCAGGCATGGGCTGGCTGACCCTCAGCATTTCACTGTCGCGCATGTTTGTATACTGACCCAGGGGTAAGGGTTGAATCCAAAATAAAAGTATAGCCCGAACATTATTGAGGTTATGGTTCTTCTGGGTTTCTTATGCCCCTTTTCATTTTTCTTTGACAAAAGGAATCCAATAAAAGAATTATTTAGGAAATTAATGCCTAGGCACTTACAGAACACCCTGACTTTCTGTTGTTCATTGTTCAAAGTTTATCGTGTTTATTCTTAGGACTCGTCAAACGTTCTCACCCGTGACTTCTTCATGCCGAGCTTTCCTACTTTCTTCCCTGATCGAGTCACATTTAATGGTGTTTGGTTTGTTACCCGCAATTCATGAAAGGAACTTATTGTACTATCAGCGCCAGCCACGTTTCTGAACTCGTGCCTCTATCCAGAGAGCTGCTCGTGTAGTTTAGATAATTTCCTGAGCTACGGGCAGGACAACTTTTAGAGGACTCATGATGTCTGAGCTTTGCCCTGAGGAAGGATGATAAAACTGCCTCTTTAGTCGTCTCGTGCATTGCTTTGGAGTCTACCGCCGTTCGTCTGGAGTCAGTCGTGCCATGTTGTTTGTGGTAGCTGGAGCCGCCTTTGGTGCAATGTTTTCTTCCAGACCACCAGAAGATCCTTTTAATCCATCATTCTTTATAGCTAATCAAGGGAGTGCTGCTCTTGAGGGAATAAAATGATTGTTATTACCACGTTGCGTAACATAGCTACTTTTAGTAGTGTTTGCGGTCGGACAGAAGATCAAGACAAGTGGCATGAATTGCACTGGCCAGATGGCGTCAAGCAAAACACCAGCGGACTACACAGGATGGAATGGAAACTAGTGCGCCAGGCTACTAGTTTTCATGAATATAATTAAAGGAGTAACGCTATTGGCAAGAACTTCTGGGTCCACCCTGCTTCAATGATTTAATCCTTATTCGCCCTACCGTGTTGCCTGAGGGTCAACTTAAAAAACAAACTTGGTTTATTATCAGTGAGGTGAGACAGGAAGGAATCCAACATCTGGATTGTTTTCATTCTTTGCACCTAAGCGGCATTCTCACTTTCTCCGCTTCTGAAGCCTCCGGGAAACTTCCTCATAACCAGACAAATCCATCACGCCGGAGGCAAAGTTCACAGAGAACACCCGTTTCCACAGCAGTGCCGCATTACAGTTGGGTTTTGACACACTGTGACCACTAATGTTGGTTGGGCTACGGATAATGCAGTTCATATGATGGACAGCTACTTATCAGGAATTATCCTCCAGCTCTGAGACCGCTCTAGACATGGACCTGAAATATGGCCGTGTGGTCCACTTTAAAGAGATTGTCTTTCAACGTGGAACTGTTAGTCTAAGGAGTAACTGTGTTCATACGGAAACACGTGGAAGGCCTGTGTTATGACCCGTAGTTGAGAGCCCCCTAACTGAGAGATGCGTTGTCCAAGCACACTATAAAACGGTTGTTATCTAAAGTTTGTTTTAATCTTGATCTACCTATTATCCTTACATCCAGAGGTGAGGTGACCCTATCCTGCATCCTAAATGCTGCCAAGTCAAAGGTTTGGTTTCAGTTGCTGGAAGAAAACAACATTTTTATAGGTTGTATATTCTGAACGGCTGGATTAACTGCTGTTGTTTGTATATGGCACACCTGGCAAGTAAATCGCCCGGTTTTTTAATGGACACACTACTATTTATATTTCTAAAATGTTAGACAATCCACTTGAATCTGTGTAACTCCTTGTTTTTGACAGTGCAATTATACAACTGGCGAAAGGAATGAACGTTTGTTTGCTTTGTAAAAAATAAATTTCTCTGATTCGTCTCTGAGTTTTTTTGTTTAATAAGTGTTTCTTTGTGAACATTCGTTCTTCCAATGCCTACAGTTGAAATGCTGTAAACTTTTCAATGCTTTTAATGAATTACTCAACTGTTCCATGTGATTAGTGGAAGAATTTAGATTTTTACTTAAATTTTTGGAGTATGTAGCATTTTTTTTTAAGTGTGCCTGGAACTCCTCAAATGTTTGTGTTTACGTCTTCTCTTGACAAGTTGCCTTTTGTTTGGGTGATGACATGTAGGCATCCATTCATGTGAATGTTTTCTCTACTAACCTCTGAAAGTCTTGGAAGTGGTCACAGTGACACTACTGTATTCAACTATAAGAGTCCTGTTTTTAAAAACCATCTGTCAGTGAAGACGTCCTAAGAGCTTTCAGTGTAAAGACGGTTATATTTGCAGAACTTTAATCAGAGTTGTTCACAGAGCTTTCTTGTATCTCATTGGTAAGAGCATTGCGTTAGCAACGCAAGGTTGTGGGTTCAATCCCAGGGGATTGCAAATACTTATGTAAAATGTATAGGATAAAGCAATGTAAGTCGCTTTGGATAAAAGCGTCTGCCAAATGCCTAAAATGTAAATGTAGATAAAGGAACAACCAAGTGATCAATTGTTGGTAATGAAGACTATTACTGTGAAGCTGTAATGATGCCACGTCTGTTTAGGTTTAAGGTCACAAGTTAGTATGGTGATGAAAGGCTTTTTGCAGAAGCAATTGCAGAAGAAATGGCTGCGAGCTTGGAAAAACCTGATTCGACATAATTGTGACCCTGGACAAGAAAACCCGAGATGAAAAAGCTTTCTTTTGATGTATGATTTATCAGGATAGGACAATATTTGGGCGAGATACAACTATTCGAAACTGGAATCTGAAGGTGCAAAAAATCTAAATATTGAGAAAATCGCCTTTGAAGTTGTTAGTCAGAAGCGCAGTAGCAGGTCATTGCTAAGAAAAACAGGTTTGTTTTAACGCTCTATTGGCTTATCGCTGTAATGATGTTGTGGAGAGTAGATGAACCTGAAAGCATAAATTCTAAGATTTACACAGATACCAAACTTGAGCGGGTAATTCTCAAAGAGCGGGAGCACCGAGCAAAGTTTTTCGGCCATTTTGGTTCAAGATTTTGCTGCATCCACTCACAAAAATAACTTTTATGTATTTACGGTATGAAATGTATAAAATATCTTCAGGGTACATGAGCTTTACTTAATATCCTAATGATTTTTGGCAAAACCCATAAAGTGTTTTGTTGGCTATTGCTACGAGACTGTAAATAGACCTTCCATCCACTGATTTTGGTCAGATTGGTCATTCCTGATCACGTTTTCCTCTTTTCTTATCATTTTCTGTCTGATAAAATCCAATTAAATAAAATGGCAGCAAAATATTCATACAAAGTAATAAAAACAACAAATCATTTCATTGAATTTTTACTGCTGTAGTTAATTATGTGATGTTCAGGCCCTGTTGTTTTCTTGAGTCACGTGTTATAAGTCTTTTGAGTCCAGTAGCTTTGAAGAGACAGATGAAAGCTTGCACAAACACTAACTGTGTCCTGTCTCGTTCTAACTGTCTGTTCAAATCAGTTTTGTGTTTATTTACTGGAGCTGGACCTGAGGTTAAGATGAAATTGCTTTTCATATTTCTCATGTTTAACACACCCCAGTCATTTCAAAACATTTCTAAACATCATAGGTCGATTTTTTTGTCCATTGTTGCTTCGTTTAATGTGCACACTGTTTGTCAGAAAACAGTTTTATTTCACTGGGACTCTAAAGCATGAAATAGGATTTCAGACAACATGTACTTCCCTTTCCTGTAACACTGTTACTTTTAATTTGTATACTTTGTATTTTGCTAAGGTTAGTCTGTGAAGCTTTGATCTTTTATTGGTCAAACATCTCTTACCTATACAGGCAGCTCATGCTTTAGTCAATCTGAACATAATATTGTGAAACACAAATCTTGTATGCATATGCTTGTCCAGTGTTTATCCAGTGTTTGCATGCGTATGAATGAAAGTGAAGGGTTATTCAGCGAAGTCTAAGAAATTTTGATATATCATTTTTGAAATGCATCATCAATCATAACAACCCTTGAAAGTTACTTGTACAGACCTGTGCCGGGTTGAACCAAGTACAAAATGCGCACGTGTGAAGCAGTAAGTGTGCTTTCCCTGAGAATAAGCTTCATTTATTATTCAAAAATAAATATTTTGTTATAATTGATTCACCCTCAAATTGGTTAAGCTGTATATGACTCTTTGTGGAACACAAAAGAAGATATTTTGAGAAATGTCTCAAGTGGTTTTGTGTCCATACATTAAAAGTCAATGGCGTCCAACGTTGTTCGGGGACCAAAGTTCTTCAGAATTTCTTTCTTTGTCAATGATGATAGAATTACATTTCTGTGTGAACTGTGCACTCATGTAATAGACTTCTGTTGCCATTGTTAGTAAATGGAGGCATGTTAAATATTCTTTATCTCTGATGGGAGACTGAGGAACCCTGCATTGTGCTTCAGTGAATGAAATACTAAACAGAACCAGGAGAGATTGTCTTGTAGCCTCAGTCCACTCATCCCATGGTTAACAGATTGACAAGCGATTTGTGCGCCGATGTTAACTGTTTACAATGATAGTGCGCCACGGTTGAAAGTGCTTTTGATGGTAGTTGTCTTCGTGTTTCCCACTTGTTATTTCTGAAATTTGGCAACTCTAAGCATCTCCAGAGCATTTACGTTGGAGCATAATACTGAGCAGTAAAGCAAAAGCACGTCACGCCGCTTGAGTATTGGAACACACTGAAAATCTTTGAAGTTCTGCAATAAACCTCTCAAGGCAAGAAGACCCTTAGAAATAATTGTTAAGGCACATTATTAGTAAGGGTTTCCTCAGCTCAAGTGTTTTGTTGGAGTTTTTCAAGAAGGGCCTCTTTCTGGCCATTCCCAGCATTTCCTCAGAGTCAAAGCACTTTAAATGACTGCAGAATTCCATACGTTATTATGCAAGAGTCAAAAAGGTAAGATGCACAAACGTGCTCCGTGTACAGAGAGGAAAAATACAACTGAATCATTTTCTCCAAAAATGTTCCACAAAAAATTAAGAACGTGTAAACGTTTCACTGATGGCTTTTCAGTGTTTTCTTCTCCAGACTCCTCCCAAACCCTGCAGTTGAGTCTATGTGATGGCCCGTTTCGGAAGATTTGATTCGAGAGGAAAGTCTCGTGTCTTGGAAAGACTTTCTCTATTACGAGAACATTAGTCAACAGGAAGATTGATGAAATAAATGTCATGGATGCAAATGTCTCAGCAGAAGGCTATGTAGTATGACGACAACTCCAAGTACTGTGTGGGTTCTTGAGCAGAATGCTCTTGCAAACCTTGGTGTTTTTAGTTAACATAAGGAGTGTGATCGTTTGAAAGGATCAGGCTCCATGTCTATAATGATGTTGACATGTGAAAGTTATCTTAGTTCAGGCAGACTGGCTTTTGTGTGGAACTCCCTAGACTTTGTATTCTTATCCAAGCCTCCGTATGCATTGCATTTGAGAGACTTGGTGTTGCCAGGGGTTGAATTCTCTAATGATGCAGTTTGGCGTCTGCAAAATAAAACGAGTAATGTCATGTGGTAGTAGGCACTTTGAAGCACTAATATCCTTCAGATAACTAACTTCTGTGGCTCTTGTGCCGAGCAGCAGTAATATTGATGTCACATGTAGATGTGATGATGTCTCCAAAGAGGCTGATTTGACCTCTTCATAAGCCACTGTGCTCTGCTGTTAAACAGGTGATTTGGTTTTCTGAAACAGGAATTCAGGAAATATTTGATTTTATTTGTTGGAGTTTTAGATGCGTCTTGTGTCCAAAACTATAATCCAGATGGTTGGTGGCAGGAGGTTCGTTGCATCTCCCTGGTTTTCTCAGGCATCATTAATCGTCCTAATATCACTTTTCAGTCGTCCTTCAATCCTTGAACGGTTCAATCTGTTATAGGAGGTTTGTGTTATATGGGTGCTTTACCTTGTACAGAATGTACCTTTCAGATCACAGGCTGGACTTCATAGAGGATGAGGTCGTGTAGGACTGAACACAAGTAGCAAATGGCAGTGTGCAGCATTTCAACACCTACTCCAAAATTTCGGCAAGGTTTTTTAAAGGTAGAGATGAAAAATAAGTTTACCTTTGGGCATAGAGTAAATACTCAATATTTGATTCATCTTGATGGTCTTTAAACAAGAAACGTCACTAGAAAAATATAAAGCAGCATTTCTTTTTAAAAGCTTTGTTCTCATCGAAAGCCTTATGTTTGTTGAAAAACGTCTTTAGCACTAAGTGCCGATATTTCCACCAAAACAGCAAAATGTATATAGAGAAAGACATTACAGTTTATGGTGACATATGGCACCCGCTTTCCAAACCATTACTGGAGAGCAACAGGAACCCGTTCTTGTCCTCTGTAATGATATGTTAACCTGCTGTCTCCGAGCGATATCATCTGATGCAATGAGCAGAACTTCCCCTGCACCTTCCCTGACAAATCTCTGAAGCATTGGTTGAGCTCAGCTTGTAAGTCTGCTGCCCCATGGGCTTTTAAAAGACTGGAAAGAGGGCAGAGGTGCGCTTGACCCATGCCTGACTGTCTGCAGATCATTGCACAGGTCAGCTGCTCTTTGAAAGAAATATGCTGTTTGTTCACAATGTTGATGTCAGTGACCATAGCAACAGTCACACGATGTCAGCGGTAAAGGTGAAGAACCTGGCATCTGATGTGCATGGGAAAGGAAGAACACCATTGCTTTATGATATGACCAATAACAGCGGGAACTAAAGAGATACTTCACACAAAAATGAAAATTCTGTCATCATTTACTCACCTTTGAGTTGTTCCAAATCTGTATAAATATCTTTGTTCTTATGAACACATAGAAAGAGTCTGGTTATAAGCTTTTATAATATTTATACAGATTTGGAACAACTAAAAGGTCAGTAAATGATGAGAGAATTTTCATTTTTGGGGGAAGTATCCCTTTAAAACACTATTGTTCTAAAATACCACTATCGATCGGTTTCTGGGCTGATACCAAGCTCATGTACTCACACTCATATAGATATACCAAAATCAAAGACCGATACCCCACGCGATAGAACTGACTGAAATTTGTGCTTTGTAAGTTTGTGACAATCCCAAAAAATTGTGAAAGTGCAAAAATCAAAGTGTGGGAACAAAAGATGCTTTCTATTTAAAAGCGAATGCTCACCCAGATCTGCCTGAAACACCTTGTGTAACCACACCCCCACAAATCTACATCAGTTGGTGGTCTGATGTGACTAAGGCCGCCCAAATGTATACACAAGTAAGGTGGTGTAGCTGTCAGTACAATTGAAGAGGAACCTGATGTTCCAAACATGGTAAGAGGCGTTACATTTCCGTCACACGCTTGCAATATTCGACCAATCACTACGCACTGGTTAACTGGCCAATCATTGCACACCTTGCTTTTCAGAGCAATGAGCTTTGTAAAAAATCAGCAGGTATCAGAAAGGCAGAGAAAAGTGGAGATACAAACATGCATGGTTTGTTGAAAATACAGCATTTTGGAACCTAAATCGTGTTTACACATTGCATTACATCTTAAACAAACCATAATATTCGTTTTAACCGTGTCATATTAACCCTTAAAAAGATGGTTTGCGTTAATAGATGCTGAAAAGTAGTTTTTTCCAGACATTATAAGATTACCACCACCTGATTAGTTCACTTTTGCAACAAAAATAATGCTACGATCATTTTTATTTTGCCCTTATACCAGTTGCTCGTAACACAAATGTAATGACAAATGTAAAGGTTTTACTAATTAGACACTAATTAATTTTAGGAAGCAGTCCTGCAGAACAAAATAAAAGTCAATGTTTGCTCTTGTCAGGGTTTTCCTGCTCCTGTTAAAGCAGATGTATTGGCTTGACAGCGGCAGTCAAGGAAAACTTGCATTACTCATGAGTGCTTCCAGATGGGAAGTTTTCAATCGGCCATCAGAAGGATCATAAATGTAGCAGTAAAATAGTCAACAGATCATTTATTGTGCAAACGTCCTGTCTAATTGCTGCTCTTTTGTTAGACAGACGGGGAAAATCAGTCCGTTATCATATCAATTCTACTGTTTATGGCAGTAATCATTTAATCAATCATGTTTACAAGAGTAAAGCAAATGGGGTTCTTTAATCTAACTGAAGTCGTAACCTCAAATTTTTCCATCTCGGCCTCTCTGAACATTAGTGATACTGGGATCTCTCTTCATGTTTGCTGGAAGCTTTACCTGCATTTTGCAAGTTTTAGTTGACAATGAACAACAATCTATCATTTAGCATGTCAGCGTTTTAAAAAATCAGTGTTTTAAATTTCCTCCTTTGTGTGCTAATAATGATTTAGAATGTGGGTCTCCTCTCAGTTTGACGTTCAATGACTTTGACACATAAGGAAAACTATACAAAAAAACCGACAACTGTGATTTATAATTTCTGCTTTCAATTGTTTAAGCAAAGTTTTTTTGGACATTGTTCTTTGGAAATCAGCAAGTGAATTTGCATGGAAACAGAGGATCAAATTTAAATCTGTTGTGCTCCCTGTATCACATTTGTGACCCTGGATCACAAAACCAGTCTTAAGTAGCACAGGAACATTTTTAGTAAAAGACAAAAATACATTGTATGGGTCAAAATGATTTGTGGTGGAGTAGGCGGGGCGAGACCGTGGTTCGAGTCCGGTGAGTAATTGTGGATGAGCGCCAGCTGTGCACACACCGGGCTCGAATCACGTAGGAGATTGGGAGCATATAAAAGGAACGAGCGACCGGACCGTCGAAGAGAGAGGACCGGGCCCGAACTTGTGTTACGTTTGGATTTGTATTTATATTTATGTTTTGTTCACCGACGGTCGTCCGTGAGGGGCTGCCGGCAGTTATATTACTTTATTAAATGTTTAAAATGTCTTCCGGTTCCCGACTCCTTCCTTCCCTTTTATGGAGATTTTCTACATGATTGTTTTTCTTTTATGCCAAAAATCATTAGGATATAGTAAAGCTCATGCTCCACGAAGATATTTTGTAAATATCCTACCCTAAATATAAATATAATCTTTATTTTTGTGAGTGGGTGGCCTGCCACAGTGGCCCTGAATAACAACTTCAAAGGCCATTTTCTCAATATTTAGATTTTTTACAATTCAGATTCCTTAGTTTTAAATGGTTTTATCTCAGACAGATATTGTTCTTTTCTAACAACTCATACATCAAAAGAAAGCTTTTTATTCTGCTTTCAGATTATGTACAAATCTCTATTTCAAAAAAATTGACCCATAAGACTGGTTGTGTTGTCCAGGGTCACATTTATGAGGCCAATGTGAACAGAAGAAACACTTGATGTGGTCAACTGTAAATAGGCAAGGGGCTGAACTATTTTCGGCTCATTTATTCATTTGGTTAACCTAAACTTTAGAATGGATTGAGTGTTTCTGGACTAAAACGTTGCCTTCTTTCTTTCCAGCATCAACAATAAACTCCAGCAGCCTGAGGCGGCATCAGGAGTTCTGGAATATGCCATGAAGCATTTTGGTGAACTGGTAAGAGCTTTAAACCCTCCAAAAATCTGCCTCTAGTCCATCATGCATTGATTTAAGATTAAAGATCACTTTAACCCTGGTTGTCGTGGGATAGGAAATACTGTTTCCACTCATTTCAATTGAGATGTCTTATGAGCAATGCTTATATCAAACATTTAAGCTAAACTTTTTAAAACTCACTGTGTGCACTACAGTCTCCAGGGTCACGGGCTCTACAACATCAATCATTTAATTATTCGTTAAAAAAAATTGCTTTCTGTACATTTGGGATTTTGTTTAGAGATTAAAGTTAGGACGATGTTTTTTATTTGTAGTTCAACAGCATGCCATGAGCATTGATTGTAGCTTGACTGTGGCATCTGATCCGGAAGCACTGGTGCGTGATGTCACACTTAAAGTGATAGTTCACCAAAAAATGAAAACTAATTGGCCTTCTTTCTTCTGCTAAACACAAAAGAAGATATTTTGAAAAATGTTGATAACCGAACAGCGGTGGCAGCCATTGACTTCTATTTTGGGTGAACTATTACTTGAAGCTCTGTGCTTGGCTAAGAAAAAAACCTGCTGATGTAACTCTGTTATTTCTGCGTGAAAATAAAGCGGTTAGCCCCAAGAAGCCATGGTTTGCGTGATTTCATAACAACTAAGCAACACAAAGCGTAGTACCTAAAACCAAAGATATATAAGTAGATGGCGCATTAGCTATTTCTATGGGCCGCTATACTAGGGATGGGACGATTCACACTTATTATACCTGTCTAGGGCACTTCTGGAACCGCAAAGGCTTCAATTCTGTGTTTTATTCACAAATCTCTCATGAACTACGTCTCTTTGATCAGTAGGAAGTACTGCTCGATCTAAAATCACTACGAGATTGAGTTGTTTATAACATACATTTGAAAAAGCAACACTCGTCAAACATCATCACTATAAATATACTTAATTATCATGAAAATAGAACATGAACAGCGATAGAATATGGCCATTGGCATTTCCTGGAGCTACATGTGTAAATGGTACTTCTGCGGCCAACATTCATAGTTTCTGTGTGAGAGCGCCCTTTTGAATGTGGTGGCAATTAACCGTTATTAAGTGAGAATATGAGCTCAAGAATCGTAAGATATATCGTCCCAGCCCCATATATTGTAACGGTTCTAGCCGATAGACTTGTTGCCAAGTCTGCAGTTTTCCTGTGGAATTTGTTGCTTCGGGTTGTTTTTTCCGCAGAATAAATGTGGAGAGACTTTGTCATTTAGGTGTCAGTCTTAAGATGCCTTTATTTATGAAAGTTAAGTTCTGTTACTTGGACTACGGACATTAGGCTAGTGTTGATTGATTTTGTTCACTGATTTGGCAACCCTGAAATCAGTCCATGAACACTCAACAGCAAGCTGACTGTGAGTTTGCAACTATAGTTATGCGTGTGGATAATTACAAATGCGTATTTACTGTTGTGTAAACTCAAATGTTATTTTTGCTACACTAACACATGACAACAGCGAAAGGGTAACTAGTTTTCGGTGATTTAAATCCTTGTGGTTTTTACACTCATGGATGCGAAATGTTGTGTCATTATATCAAACCGTGAGTGACGTCAGTGGACTGTTCCAAGATACGGACACGTCTACGTAGGGCTGGGCGATACATGGTGCGATTCTTAGGATCTTAGTTTCTCTATAACTTTTGGTAAAATGCCACCAGAGGGCGCTCTAGCACAGAAACTCCGATTATGGGAAACGGAAGAAGAGCAATTAGTTCCAGGAAATGCCAGTGGTCATATTCTTCGCTATTCTTGAATTTTTTTTTAGGTATTTTCATGGCAGTAAAGTTGATTTATGGTTATGATGATAGACGAGTGTAGCTTTTTCAAATCCACATTAGAAACGACTCAATCTCTTAGTGATTTTAGATCGAGCAGTACTTCCTACTGATCAAAGAGCTGTAGTTCACAAAAGAGCTGTGTATAAGACACAGAATCGATTTCACAATCGATTTAGACATGTATAATTAGTGTGAATTGTGATGTATATCTCTCAGCCCTGCGTCTACATGCCTGCAGAACTCAAATGAGGCATCTAGATATGTATATTTATGCCTACGACCCCCTTGAATGAAATCAACAGTAAATCAAGGCTTCACTGTGTTTGTTGTTTTTATAAAATGGTTATTCTATATACGTAGCAAGGTTAAATAAAAGTAAACACAGCAAATGAAATGTAAAGATATTAATAAAAAAATGATTTCTCCACCAAACAGCGAAGTTCCTCAGAAATGGATATAACAAATCGGTTGCCAAGCAACACAGATGCAGCAACATCAGGGGGTGCAGTGATACTTCTGTAATGCGGTCAGCTGTATGTTTGTGGGATTTTATCAACGGCTTAGAACACGACACACCCAATCAAAATCAAGGACCAGAACTGACCTTTTACATCGCATGCACAAAGCGATGCATGTGCACAGTTAAAATAAGAGAATTCGTCTGACATGTGAGGTGCGGTACAATAATGCCAGAGGAGGTGCAGCTAGTGCTCTGCCACATCTGTCTTTGGTCTGTGCTATCTGTCTTTCCATCTGATGGATCACGTTGCAATCAAGAAAAGTTTACAAATGGCTTCATTTATCTGTGTAAGGAACATTTTTGTTTAAGTACGTGTTGACGTGTTTTGATGCATCTTTTAATGTATGAGGCGTAGTTCTTCGTGAGCTGTCCAGGCGGACACAGTACAGGAATGAAATAACATTGGAAGACGTGCCTTCATTTTTCCACGTTTATTGCATAACTCCGCAGACAGGCTTTCTTTGTTAAGACGTGATTGCGTCTCTCTGAGATTTCTAATTGTTCCAAGATGTAATTGTGCCTTTCTGATCATCCCTTCATGTCTGTGTATTTGTCATATTTGTCAAAGGATCGTGACTAATTTAAACTAACGGGAAAGTGTTTGTAAACATGGACACGCTAGTTATGTTAAGGGGATGTAATTCTTTGTTTTTATGAAACTTTTTCAAATCTATCTTCCCAAAGATTCGCTTTCTCATTCTCTGTTATAGCCTTTGAACCTCATTGGGCCCTAATGACACACAGATGTGTCTTACACTGTATGAAAAATGAATAAAAAAATGCACACGCTCATTCATCAGAACTCATGTCCTCCATATATAAAATATGACTTTAGTCAAGTGTGAATTTCAAACTCCCCATTTCTTTTGTGTCTGGTAGATGCGCTACATCTCACATGGGCTCACGGCCAACTTTAAAAGAAACTCTCTGGGTTCTCTTATATCAAATGTTGAAAGAGCAGTTGAAACCATTCGTAGCGTGCTGTCCGCATTCCCAAGGGTTGCCAGTGTGCAAGATTGAAATTCCTCATTGTTTGGTTTCAAGATACTTGATATTTGATGGATATGTGGTTTACTGAATTTGGTTTTCAAGCAAATGTTTCTCTTTCCCCCAAGATAAATTTTCTTTTGATCTCTGTTTTCTTTGCGTTTCAGTACCATGTGCTTTATGATGCAGTTTAATTGCCGTCATCATCGTACGTTTTTGTTTTTTGTAACTACAGGAGATTCAAGCCACCTGGTACGAGAAGCTCCACGAGTGGGAAGACGCTCTGGTCGCCTATGACAAAAAAATCGATATGAACAAAGAAGATCCCGAGCTTATCCTGGGTCGCATGAGATGTCTGGAGGCGCTAGGCGAATGGTACATACACTCACACATAGACACACAACACTATGAACTCTCCCCGTGTGTTATTTATCTGGCATCTGTGACAGGTGGTGGTCTTAAGTCACCGGACAGAATAGACAGCTCTGTGTTTATAAGCAGGCAGTTTGAGGTGCCGCCAACTGTTACCTAACGTCAGTTTGCCACATGTCATCATTTACCCATTCAGTTTTCTGCTCATGCCAAACACGAGATGTGTGACCTTGCATCTTTTCAAACAGTGACAGCTTCTTGGTAATAGTTCCAAAAAAACATATTTTTTTGATAGAAAAAATACATGCCAAACACAAGCTGTGAAAGGTTCAAAGGGAAACAGACTGCACAGTATTACACCACAGAAAGCCGGTTTCTCTGTCAAAACCTCTTATCACATCAAGCGTTTTCCTGCGGAATATTCCAGCGGTGAATTATCGTTCCTCTCGATATGAATCGCACAGCAAGGTGAGCGTTCGATCACATGAATAAAGGGTCCATTGGCTCCGCCCCTGCAGATGTGCCATGATTGATTCTGACAGCGTTCCTGCTGCCCACTGAAAGGAAAATCCTGCTTTTTCCTTCGTTTTTGGAAGAGAGAGAGTGTGTGTGTGGAAGACTTACTGGCCTGAGTAGTTCCTGAGGTGCAGTGATTCCAAAACCACTAATAGACAAGGACTATAAGACAGGAAATGATAGAGAAGAGGGTTCGGGAAATGACATGAGCAACAGACTCAAACCCTTTGTCATGATATAAAAATTTTATCAAATGACAAAAGCACATGACAAAATGAGATATTCTTTTTTTTTCTTGTGCATTCCAATTAATATCAATCAAACTGCAGTTGGTTTGTTGATTTAAGCCCTAATAACTAAAAATATCAAAAATCACAATAAAACACAATAAAAACATGATAACATAATTTAAAAAAATTGGAAACAAACTCTTCGTATGTAAAAACAAATTCAAAATATGAATAAAACTTTAATAGTAGCGTACTAAAGTAACTGGATTGTAGACTAAGCATAAAAATGTTTATTATTCCAAAAAATATCAAAAGCAAAATTCACTTTACCCTTGTACTGTATGTTTTTGTGTATCAAAAGCAGGACTTATTTTTTCTTTTCTCTGTTCTGTGAGAAATATTCGAAATGTCTATTAAGCTTTCAGAGTTCAGTTTCTATACTTTAAAAATAAAAATATAAGCCTGACGCCCTTTATTAGCTGCTTCAGGTGCGTTTGTTTAGGTTTGCTTGACTGGTAGAACATGGCACCAGCAGTGCCGATGAGATTTACAGGGAATGTACTTACAAAACAAACATATCCCGTAACTTCACTTTAAGTTTAAAGCTTCTGCCAGATGTGGTAAAGGGTTAGAGGGAAAATCATTTTGTTGAAAGAGGAAATATAAACTGTATCTCAGCAACATACAGTATCAGTGCAAGCTTGAAAGCGGCTGGTCTTTAAATGGGACGTTTTTTTTTAGCAGAGCAGACACCCTGTTTTATTTGTTGTGACAGAAAGTATTGCAATCTTCCCGGTATGTATTCCATGGGACAAAGTATTTGAAGAAAGGGAACTGCTGTATACTATTGGTTTCACTTGACAGGAAGTTTGCATTTATTAACATAAGTAAACATAGTTTGTCAGCATTTATTATTATGAAATAAAAAATGACAATGCCTATTTATTCATGAAATATTTTTTCAGTGTGTGTCATCTTCTTTTTAAAATTTGTGTACCCTCATCATTTTTTATTAAAATCTGAAAATGCACTTCCTTCCCGTAATGACAATCCATCTAAAATGACGTATGTAAGACAACGTGGGCGGAGCATCCGTTAGCTCCTCCCCTTTAACTTTCAGTCTGCTGCCAGTTCCATTTCAAAATGTTTTATACATCCAATCGCATAGAAAGAAGAAAGTTACGCCCAATATTTTTGACTCTGTCTTATCCACTTTTAGCCTTACCCAGAGAATTCCTCCTGGTTAAAACATTCCCGTACTCAATTCGCTGTGTTCGGCAGGTTTTAAGGGTTTATAGGAGTTATCTTAAATATTAAGCAGTATAGCTCTCAGAGAAGACACGATTCTGAAAGATGTATTAATCCCCCAAAATACCCCCAACAATCAGAGTAGACACATCATGCTGTTGTTGATATGGTAAACCTGTAACCACAGGTGACTAAGACCACGTATACACAATGAAAAACTGAAACGTTTTTCCTTTGTGTTTTTGAAAAGTTTCATGTACACATGACAGTGTTATCAAAACGGTGTGCATTTACACGGATCCAGAAAAACGAATGCGCGAGACGTCACCGTTTTCAGAAAGTTGCGTCTTGCAGTTTGCGTCTTCAGTCCCCTAAAACGCCGTTTCCGTGTAAATGGACAGCCAAAACGCACAAATGTCTCGTGTAAACGACATCTAAATTTGACACAAAATAAAGTGTAAGTAAAACAAATGCTTTAGTAATTTATTCGATTACTTTTGGTAAAGTGACCAAATTTATTGATGATTTGAGCTCAAACACTTATTAAACCCAGATGCACTTTGCTGTGTTTGTATATTAAGCAGGCGAGAGGTGCCTTAAGACGCTCATGTTGCTGCTATTAGATTCCAAATAATCCCAATATGCATTACACACTGTCCCATAAATGAACATGTGATGATGTATGTATGTAGAATCAATGTATACGTGTGCATAACTCAAGCATTATTACCCCAAAGTGTTGACACAGCACACAGGGCTACCTCATCCAACTTCTCTAATGTTTTTGTTTGGGGGGGTGAAATATCCACAAGACATTCCATTGCATTGAGAGATAGAGTGTTCCCGTGTTAAGCTAGTGGATACCTTTTTCCTGTCTCGCTGTTAATGTGCGTCTTTGTGTTACGGGCCCATCTGAGAACTGAAACCTTGTATTTTGCAAGGCCCCATAAGTAATGTTTTCTCCAGACAGCTGGTATAGTACTCCCCCCACGTCCTCTTTAAACCATCTGCAGCGTCTCGCCAGGTTCATCTTGGGGCCTCTTTCGTCACAACCCCCAGCAATGAAACGCTCAGCTTGTCTGTGTGCACTGATAGTCTCTGAGGACCTGTTTGTTTTAATGGCGGGACGTTACTACATGTGATATGATGTCATGGCTCTTTGCAGTTTATCACAGGCCGAGGTGATTTTATCGTGAAAAGTGCCTGGTTACGGACAGAAGCTCACTCAGGAGTAACTGACCTTTCACTTTCCTTCATCGCTCTTTCTCTTTATGGAGTGTGAAATGGAACGCGGATGCTTTCCCAGAAATAATCGTTTAGGACCAAGATATCATTCTGGAGGATAGCACAGGGACACCAGAGATGAATACTGTTCTTTTTACATTTGTTTCTCACTCAATACACACGAGGGAGAATAATGTTTGTTTATTTTTATGAATTTAACGACACACAAAATTCAAGGCAGTTTACTTTCAAATTGAAAATACTTCCATTACTTACACACTCTCTCCTGTCATTTCAAACCTGTAAGATTTTTTTTTTGTAGAACATAAAAGAAGATATTTAGAAAAATGTTGTTAACTGATAACCGTTTGCGTCATTGAATTTTGGTTACCAACATTTTCCAAAATATCTTATTTTGCAAAAGAAAGAAAAAGATTTAAAATAACCACAGGGTGAGTAAATGATGACAGAATTTTCATTTTGAAGGTAAACTGTTCCTTAAATGGAGGAACACCATCTCCATTCAAAATCAATGGTGATGGTGGTCTAGTGGGTTAAACCACTGAACTGGTAAAACAAAGGTTGTTGGTTTGATCCCAGCAGCCACCACCAGTGTGTCCTTGAGCAAGACACTTTACTCCATGTTGCTCCAGGGGGATTGTCCCTGTAATAAGTGCACTGTAAGTCGCTTTGGATAAAAGCGTCTGCCAAATGACTAAATGTAAATGTTTTTTTTACAGTGAGTTTTTATATGAATTACTTTATTTTGGACTCTGAAAACATAAAGAACTGATTTGTAAGAGTTACGGTTATTATAGTTAACTTAAACTATTAAAGCATTTAAGTGTATTGAAAAATAAATAACATAAACAATTAACAAAAAAAATTTAACAAAAAAATATATATTATATAAAGAATATGGGAAATGTGTCCTCAGGAAAAAACTGAAACAAGTTTAATTTGAGGCACTACAAGGAATAACTGAAAACAAAATGTTAAACTAAAACTAAACAATAAATGAATCTTATACAGCACCATGAAAAATAATCAAATCATATTAAAAAAGACAAAAGCACATAAGAAAATAGCTAAATATCAAGCTAAAATTTTACAACTTATTCAAAATATAAAATATAAAAAACTGAAAACAAAACACTAATAGGAAAATGCAGTATTACTGTGTAATTTACCAAAAAGTCAAGCTCTTCTGATCACATACTACATCAACATTCTTGATATTCACTTTCGTCCAATCAGATCTGTAGATCTGAAGTAATTGTGGTTTAATTAATAATGTTGTAAAAATGGTCTGCGGTCTCTGCATGTGTAAATGACAATATACTTTTACCCAGAATAAGAAATCTTTTGTTTTTGTCTGTGTGTGTGTCAGGGGTCAGCTGCACCAGCAGTGTTGTGAGGAGTGGACTCTGGTCAGTGAGGAGACTAAAGCCAAGATGGCACGCATGGCAGCGGCTGCCGCATGGGGACTGGGTGAGGCCAAAATGAAAATGCTAAAGTTCTTATAATACAGGGAAAGAAACGTGTTAGGGACCGTAGATGAAGTCGGTCAAAGTTGAGGAATTCACAAAGTAAGTTTATCTGGTGGTTTTTATTCCAACCGACTGAATTTTGGTTTAGTGTTTGTTTTGGCAGTCTGCTACACTGCTGAAATTTCAGCCTTTGTGTAACTAATGTTTATTTAAACATAATCAGATGATCACATTAAAGTGCTTGTTCTATAGGTTCTTATGGATACTTCTGATTTTAAAGGGATTATGAAAATATGCTGAATGACACTTCTGTTATCAATAAGAATAATAGACTTTGTTTGTTCTTCATGTCCCACCTTCTTAAAAGCTCTTGACCTGTCACTCCAAATGTATATGTTTCTTTTAAAGAACACTATTCTATCCATAAGTTTTACCTTAAAGGGATAATTCAACCAAGAAGAAACACGTTGTTGTTTAAAATCTTTTTCAGTTTTTTTGCGTTTGCAAGGCATTGTGCGGGATCTTTACTCAAAACCACTCTTATAATAACATTAAGAAATATCATAATCATGAACAAATGTCATGATATTGTGTTTCTGTGTGTGTTTGTCAGGACACTGGGACAGTATGGAGGAATACACCTGCATGATCCCACGTGACACTCACGACGGAGCGTTCTACAGGGCTGTGCTGGCTCTACACCAGGACCTCTTCTCATTGGCTCAACAGGTATGACACAACGAATAGGCATTATTAAATGAGCTGGATAATCTAGTTATTCAACATCTAAAAATGTACAAAACATGGAATGAGACTGTCGAGCCTGAACAGAGATGTATGAGGAAAAAACGCTTCAGTCAGAGATGATGAACACAACGGTTGACGTGCTGCATTGTCTCACAGGTGTTACGTAATATGGCTTCTAGGCTAGCCCGCTGTTTGCATGCACAATAACTTGGAAAAATGTTGATGTTCTTTCCCCGTGTGTGTGTGAGAGTACACGTGGAGAAAACACTGGTCGCACTCAACACGATACTCGATACAGGTCTGTCATTTACCGTAACATCCCACGTGAGCCGGATCTATTTGTATCGACTTAAATTTAACACGTCCCGGCATCCCTTCAGTCCTGCGCTGGAAAGAAAAGTCATTTTCACAGAATGGGATCCAGATGGAGTCATTCTGAAGTGTTTGTTAAAAACGTGTCTTCTGATGAAACTTGCTCACATTCACTCACGATTCACCGTCTGCTAAGCGTTGTGTGCTGAGACGGTTATCATTGCTGTGTATTTGCAGATCGATTACTGTTTGTATTACTGGTTTTACTACACACAAACGTAGATATTATAGTAAGATCGTAGCAGCACATATTTCCATTGTCTTTGTTGTTTTAATGAGATCTGGTTTGGATTGACAGATAAGTTTAGCCAAGCCGTTGTTGTGAAAAAGCAGCAGGTTTACAGGCCCTGCGTGGAGACGTTTTTTCGGGCTTTATGACCGCCCTGTCTTCCGTATCCTGACACCAGATGGAGTCCAACAGAGCCTGCCAGTTTTGATGTTTACTAGATATTTTTGCGTAAAAGCATACAAACGTTTCTGAACAAAAGACAATGTGGAAAAGTTTGATATTGGTTATGTGAGGGTCATCTGTCTGGTGTTTTTATAGCAGGTAACATGTCAGTGGGAGTTATCATTAACCTGTCTCCAGAAGCTCACACAATACAGCCCTTCTTCTGACACACTGCTGCCATCCAGTCACAGCAAGTAATAGTTACCCTCGCTCTCTCTCGCTCGTAAATTTGGGAACTTCCCAGTTTGACTGTGCTAACACACTGTTATTGTCTACTCTTTAAGTCCGTTAAATCTGGTTATCATTACGTAAATTGAACTGGATTTTTTCAGGGTTATGTAATGTTTGTCTGTGTTTGTTCATAAGACACCCGCTGTGTGTGTCGTATATGAGCAAAGTGTTCATTTAGCCCTCACGGTAGCAGAAGGTGTTAAAACTGGCTGGCTTCTTGTGGCGTGTGTGTGCATGGGGGTGAACAATGAACAGCAATAGTTAAGCGTCAGTTATAGTCGTGCATAGGACCTACACCGTAACCTACTTACACAGAGCCGCGTACCCTACGGCGTAGCCTGACGCGCACCTCTCCAAAATTGTAACAACACGTCAACTCAACACAGACCCTACGCAAGCGCTGGGATTGGTCTGTTTGAACTCCTCCCTCAGCTCAAAAAACTCTGCGATAGAGTCATGTTTACTCACGCATTTCAAAATGAGTTATCTAAGTAAAATATGTGTGCTTCTGTATTTTACATCTCAAATCTGCAACAAAAGTGACTGTTTACTTTCCGCTATCACTGCTAATGCTTCTCAAGCGAGCTGCTTCTTCTTCAGCTCTTGTCTTGGTTACACAAGCAGCCTGCATGGTTACTGACACCTAGTGGTCATTGCCTGTCGACGCGGACAACGACGCAAAGTGTAAATGAAAACCGACACGTAACCTTCGGCATAGAGGCTCCGGCGGTGGTCCTACACACGACTATAACTTACGCTTTAGTGTGTTGGCTAGGGCAAGCATCAGTCTTTTCTATTGCTGAGGTTCAGTGTTATGCATTTGAACAAACTTATTTCAAAAAGTATTTCATTACTTATTGCTAATGACTTTCCATATCTTACATCAACCTTGATGAGTTAAGTGATTCAAGGACGGACTAGAAACAGCTTAATAAATTCATTCAAATAAATCATATGAAACTACATAAAGTATTCTTATTAACTGACCAAAGTATAAAAAATGTGAGATTTACACATTAAATCGCACATTTTAAAGTTAGACTTTGAATTTTGATGTCAATTCCACTATTGCACACACATATATTACAGAAAGTATTTAGTTAAATTACATCAAAAGTTACTGTAATTAAATTACTTAAAAAATAAGTGTAATTAGTAACTAGTTACACCCAACACTGCACCTAGAATAGAATACTGAAAGGGTGAGCCACCCAACAGCACCCTAGCAACCATCCAGACAGTCTAGCAACTTCATAACAACTTGCTAAGAGCAGTCAGAACTGGCTGTATGGTCCCAGCGAAGAAACATTTCTTAATGTGTGTGTTTGTGTTCAGTGCATCGATAAGGCCAGAGACCTGCTGGACGCTGAACTCACCGCTATGGCTGGAGAGAGTTACAGCAGAGCGTACGGGGTAAGAACACACAGAAGTGGTATTTCACTCAACTTTATTTATATAGCTTTTTTTACAATTTTCATTTCACCTGTGATCAGTTCACAAACATAGTTGATAGAGATGTAATAGACTTAAACACATCCTCTGACATCGCGAAATATGGAACATGATGTCTGTTTTATTTTTTAATAACGCACTGCACGTCAGTTTAACACAATGTGATTCATATGCACATGTAAATAAAACTTTGTCTATAGATTTAGAGTCACATGCTCTTTGTGTTTTCTCTTTATCTGTCAGGCCATGGTGTCGAGTCAGATGCTGTCTGAGCTAGAGGAAGTGATCCAGTATAAACTGGTTCCCGAGCGCCGGGACATCATCAGGGAAACATGGTGGGAGAGGTTACAGGTAAACAGGCATCGCCAAAACAAATATAAATCCATTGAACAAAATTTGATGGTGATAAAACTCTTGTGAAAGAGACATTTGATATTCGAGCTCACATTTTAAAATATCAACTGTTGTCTTAGTCCAGCTGAAGTTTTCAAGTGTGTGTGAATGTAGTTGTGGTGAACATCTCCTAACAGAGATCACAATAGTACTTCAATTTGATGATTTAAAACTCATCATTATTCAGACTGTGAAGGCGCAGAATAGCTTTGAAAAGCATTTACAGTAAAACAGCTTAAAAAACGGGTACAGAACAATATCTGAGTGTTTAATGTCCCTTTATATGCTACGCACGTGAACACAATGAAAAGCAGAATGTGCTTATAAATACACTTTATATGTGGAACAAAAACATACTTTTGCTTTATTTCTGAATTTATGGCCCAATGATTTTTAAGTGGTTTTACGCATTATTATAATTCACAAATATGCAAAATATTGCTTTATGTGACATACAGCAGAACTCATTTGACCTAGTGTGTGATTCTTTGTCTATTATTGAAACACGTTACCCTTCTCTCAATCTGATTGGCTCTTTTCATCCTAGAGTATTGACACATCTTACTCTGTTGAAATGTGAAATATGGAACAAATAACAAATCATAAGCGTTAGAAAACAAGGATGACGGGAGCTGACAGTTCAATATCTGCTTCCAGTTTTCCATCTCACCTGCCTGTGAGACATTGCTTTCCGTTAATAACTCAGACAGACGTCAGCCCCGTGTTTTTACTGTTACGGGGAATACAATCGTAAGACTTGTTCAGTCAAACTAGGGTTTTAACCCAAATATCTTTAAATATGTGAAACCAGTGTGAGGAAATAATACAAGTGAAAAATGCTGGAGTTGTGTTCAGCGTGCTGTCTGACCTTCCATCTGCTGGGTGTCCTCACCGGTGTCTTCCTGCAACAACATCCTGTCCTCTCCTGACTGACGTCATGTGTGAAAACACTTTCTGCTTGCCTTGACATCATCTCAGCGGGATGCTTTGATGCACCGCGTCGGCTCACGTGTCTTTTATGTCGCTGGGAAAAATCTAAGCGTTAATAGTGTGCACTCATGCCCCCAACCTGCAGTCTTTTCCATTCATAAAGGAAGGTGTGGGAGTGAGATGCAGAATGACCGAAGAACAGCGCTGATGTATTGTTGATGGAAAACATGTTAGCGAGAGGTTCATTAGTCTAGGACACCATGCACTCTTGCAGAAGTAAGAGAGGTGAACTGGTAACCTTACATAACCGGACTCCTTCCGATCTAGGTTTGCAGTTCTTGGCCAGAACATGTTTACATGTTTGTTTTCAACACCCTTTTCTGTTCTGTGTTTCCAGGGCTGCCAGCGGATCGTGGAGGACTGGCAGAGGATCCTGATGGTGCGCTCTCTGGTCATCAGTCCACACGAAGACATGAGGACGTGGCTGAAGTATGCCAGCCTCTGCGGGAGGAGCGGACGACTGGTAAGATTCATTCCAGAGGAGAGTCGGGGGATTTACTTTCTACTCATTATGTAACACAAAATAATCCGCAACCTCCTGTGTAGCCACCCCACCAAGAGCAGAGAACCCGTAAGGAACATCTTTGTAGTGGAAGGTGTAAATCACTTCCAGAATGTGACACGTTGTTAGGAAGGTGAAAGGACCGGTGTTTACATGTTTACTACGAACCACGTTTGCCGTGAATTGTTTCTGCAAAATTCACTTTTCCTTGTGTCTTACGCCTCAAGTTGAGGAAGTCTGTAAAACCCGGAGAGACTGTTAGCATTCCCAATTATCCCAAACATCTTTGCTTGTAGGTGCTCAGTTTTGGAAAAGTATGTCATGTAACATCCATTCGTGTGATTGGTTGATTTCATCTCAAGGCCCAGTCCTGAGCTGTTAGGTCAAAGCCCCATAAATCCCAACGAACAAACCAGACACTGCTGAAGCAGATACTACATGTTTTGTTGGAGGCTTTTTGACCCCATAACTTCCAGCATTTAGGTAGTCAAACGCTGACCTCTTGCTTTAAATACATGAGCTAGTAAAGTAACGTCATGACCTTTGACCTACAGTGCTGATCCCAGGAAGCCACGGAAAGAAAGCGGTGCATTATGGGATGAAAGACGTGTAAGAAAAGCAGTGTTCCTGTGGGCTTCCTATGGGCTTTGACCTCACAGCTCAGGACTGGGACTGTCTTGCCTCGAGAGGCTTATATAACTGGCAATTGAAATGTTTATTTACAAAGTGCTAGATTTCTAACAGACGGCTCTTTTTGAGCCGGAGAGCTTCAGGTCTCAGGGACGAGGGTTAGGAGTCAGTGTGTTGACTATTCTCCAAGCAGCTTCGTTTTCAACCCAGGGCGACCTGGGGATTCTCACAAAATCTGGCTTTCCAATATGTTAAACATAATTTTTTGAAGCATTCATTTCAAAACTGCAAATTTAACATGATTTTGAAAAATTCTATCAAAGCAAGCCCTTGAAAAGTCATTACCGTAACCGTCTGAAAATGTCAATACTATAGCATGTTTTGCTAAATATACAGATGCCATGATGATGCCTAAGTATGCGTTCATCACACATAATTAGATATTAATGAAGTATATTTGAATAGAAAACTATAAATGTGTAAGATTTCAATGTGGAAAACTACCAGTTTCGGTAATGATAATCAACATTGTCATGTGCGCAATACGACAAGAGAATATTCAACTTTTTACTAAGAAATCTGCAAACCTGGTAGATATTTGGGAGGTGCTGGCAGAAATCTGTTTCTTCAAATAAAATCAAGCTTAATGTAAACATCTGTGTGTATGGAAAAAATCCTTTAAAAATGTTGTGGAGGATGAGAACATCAGTTCATTCACTTCATTTTTATGATGCATGAATATGTTATCGTCATTTTTTTTGGTCTTTTGAGTAGTCTAATTGAACATTCACTTATTTTTTCCAGAATATTTTGATTTAATCTCTTTAATCATATGATCACATTTATAACCATTACTGCCATAATGTTTCCTATCTCAGATTGTTCTTTAAACATTGCACATGTGGTCTGAAATCTTACACAAAATGATGCTGCTGTTTAATCTGTGTGTGGTCCTCAGGCTCTGGCTCATAAGACTCTCGTTCTTCTGCTGGGTGTGGATCCATCCAAACAGCTGGACCATCCTCTGCCCACCGCTCACCCTCACGTCACCTACGCTTATATGAAGTACATGTGGAAGAGCACTCGCAAGGTAAACCCACCCTGTAGCCCTCATGACATTTCCAGCTCAAATGATGAATTATGCATCACAATTCTCTCGGTTGGGACTCACAAATAATTTGAAAATAGAAAAGCATGAAGAAGTTTAGATTTTAGTTTGTTTGAACTAAGGGATCTTATTTTTTTTTTAAACCACAGTTATGTTATGTAAGCAAATGTGTTATTCTGAAAGGTAATATGTGTTTCCGAAGTTAAGGCAGAATCATGGGATTTACATCCTCCGTTTATTGTGTCAGAAGAGACTCAATTGAAAAGAACAGTATCGAGTTTTGGGAGAACTCGCGCTCTGCCAGCAGCAATCCACGTGTTGCCCAAACAAACCCAAGAGTAGACAGAATCCCTCAACAAATACATTTGGAACATTGCTTTTTTTCATATGAAGATGGAAAGATCCCTCTGCTTTACATCTAGCTTTCCCTTTTCCCATCACTGGCACTCTTTGTTTCTCTCCACATGTGCTGTGTACCGCTGTCACCTGTTGCTTAAGGCTAGCTGACACGTGCTCATTTTTTTTCAAGTAGAAATGTGTTATATCCAGCGTTTTCCTGCGCCCCATGATGCTTTGTGTGAATTGTGATTGACATTTTACACACATTACACCAAAGCTCATGCTGCCAACATTTTGCTGATAAGAAGAACGTGCAAGAAATACCTGCAGCGCTCCAACAAGTCAATCAGAACATAGTAGTCAACAAGATGAAATGTACAGTGTACTAATGGAAATATATTTTGTCAACATGAGGTTAAAACACATGTTTTTATTAGGGATGCGGTATCGGCCCGATATCAAGCTCATGTACTCGTAATGACACACCGATACCAGAGACCGATACCTCACGTGACATACATACGTCAGAACCCTATGATTTACGCAATGCGGAGGGAATCGAGGTAGAAAAACAGAATTTGCTGTACAACACGGAATGGCATTGTATCTGGCAAATGTATTATTTCCTAACAAGAAATTGGCGCTGAACCGCTAACGCAATATGTATTCTGCTTGTTTTGCATGATTGTGTGTGAAAGAGTGGTGAGGTTGCGTGTACTGAACGCATTGTGCTAGCGGAGCTTTCAGCACCAGCGTTTCACTGCACAACAACACAAACACATTAACAAACACCGCGCCGTTCCGTCAAAATAAAAGTCCGCTGAACTTAAACAAACGCTCTTTGAGCTGTCCCGTCAAAATAAAAGTCTGGTTGACTTAAACAAGTTATAATACACTCACATTTTACCAACCCCCTTGATCTTTTTATAATTTGACCACAGAGAACATAGTTTTCCTTAGTAAACTGAAGTAAATGTGCTAGTAAAATTGTGCTACTTATAAAAAAAAGGAACTTAATACATATTTTTACATAAATTTAAGTAGACCTTAAAACAAAAGAAGAATGTAGCAGGAAGATACTGGTTTATTAACGCCATTGTACATTATACAGACATCGGTTATAGGTATCGGCGATTACCAGAAAAACAATATTGGTACTCGTACTCTGTCTTTAAAAAATGTTATCGGTGCATCCCTGGGTTTTTTTTGTCGATTAGTCTGATTACATGCAACACACTGTTTGCTTGAGATGTTAGAAACTTAGGATGTCACAGAACAAAATGAATATCAATCACCTTTAAAAATATGTTGTGTGAATTTAAGTCAAATAAAAATGTAGAAGAAAAACTGTTGCCGTTTTTTAAAGGGCAGTAACATCCCGTCAGCGGCTCATTACAGAAGTGTTATTCTGCGAGAGATTACGTAAGTGTCAAGCGCTGTAAATCCCAGAGCAAAACCCAAGATCCACAGCACAGCGACATTCCTGGCATCAACTTCACTGGTTTATTCCTCCAACAGATGATAATACAATACATGGAATTACTGACACGTCTTGTGCTGTGGTCACTTTTGTAACGCGTGCTTTCCCATGTGACTTCTGTTCACAGTTACTTAGCCCTGCACACCTACGCAGTACTCAAATGTGAATGGTTGCTGACCACAGATGACCCAACTCAAAATGCTCAGACTTGTCTAATGGGGTTTTATTCTGTTACACTGTATAAATCTTATTTAGGTCCATAAAAGTTCGGGCAATAATAGCAGTGGATTAAAAACAAAGCTTCACCATCTAATCAATTACTGAGATGAGACAAAATCTCACCCTACATCCTACATTTTTAATGTTGTGTTTGTGTGTAATATACGTTTTTCTTCATCTTTTCCAGATTGATGCATTCCAGCACATGCAGCACTTTGTTCAGGGGATGCAACAGCAAGCGCAGCACGCCATCGCTGCTGAAGACCAACAACACAAACAAGAGCTGCACAAACTCATGGCACGGTCAGTATCGCACAAACACACACCAATGTGTCATTTTATGTAGGATCTATTGACAGAAATTCAATATAATATACATAACATTCACTGTGTCCCAAATCGGCTACTTCCATACTATAGAGTAGGCGATAATGGGTATGAGTCATGAATAGAATGTGTGAAACCTCAGTATGCACAAAACAGTAGGTGAGAAATACCCGCATGGTCTACTTCTTCCGCCGAGATTCGTGAGTGTGATCGGATCTATCCCATGATGCCACGGGAGCTGAGCAATGGTCAAATTTCAAAAGTAAATAGAATAAATATAACGGAAAAAAATGGCCATTGCACATTGAGGCTGAAATTTTCGCACGTTAAAAAATAAATAGGACCTCACATTGTGACATTTACACACTGTCTCCGATTTCTTCGTCCGTCATATAAAAATTTGAACTGGGTGTTCTATTTTCTGCATTTTTGGCATGCGTTGCAAGGATTTTGAGAGGCGTTTTGGCGATTCAGAGACACCGTACAAACCAGCGCTGAATACGAAAAAACGCAAATGAAAATTTCGGACTGTATGTGTGAAGACCTTCAGGCGGACAATTTATTGTGACTAAATTATGTTTTATCAACGCTCACATATAGTTTGTATTTGTTAATACGTCATGGGTCAAAGAGCATACGGGTCACATGACCATAAAACATGGTGGACGCAGTATGTCCAAAATGTAGTCCCAGGTACTGTTTTTACGGCCAATAGGTAGATACAAATTCAGTACGTACTGTCACAGTATGCCATTTCGAATGCAGCGCATGTATTCATAATGAAGCGTAATGTTTTTATAATCTTTGAATGAGCTATTTCTTTCTACATACATCGCAGGTCCCCTGTGGGGAATTCATTATGTTGTTTCCTAAACGGACAAACTGTTGTACAGAGCGTGTTTGGTGAACACACTATCTCCTTCAGCGAAGAAGCGTAAACTTGACAACATCTTAGTTCTGTGTCAGTTATTGATTGTCTATTGTTAAATAAATGAAACATCATTGTATTTGTACTTGACCTTTCTTTCAACTTTGATCATCATCACTTTCTCATCTGACTGGGTTGATGCAGGGGGGATATGATCATTCGGTCACGTCCAGTTACCTCGTGTTTATGCACGCTTATTCAAACCACATGTTCTCCAGTTTCCAACGCATTTGTTTTCCAAAACCTTGTAAAACGTGTTTGCTCACTGATTCTGCCAGACCCGTGTGCTCATCTAGGACACAATGTGTGTCGGTAGCACGTACGCCACACCTGAGCATGTCCCGTGGGCTGTTCAGCAGGTCTTTTGTGTTCTGATGATGTCACTTGAGACATTTTCCTCTCCTCTGTGACCCCTCAGAGAGCGTCAGCCCCACTAAATCACGTCTTCATTTGCTCCACAAGGCATTGTGTTTGGCTTGGAGGTCATTCTCTCCTGGTCTTTTTCCAAGCCCTTTCACTGGAACCAAGCGGGATATGTTGAACCGATCCACGAGATCAATTGAGATTAAAGACATCTCTGAGATTGGAGATGACACGGAACAAGCTTTGAGTTTTCGCGTAGCTCGCTCAACATTACTCGCTCGGATCGGACATTGAGGTTGGCTTGAGGTGTTTTCCAGCATTTAAGGAAGAGAAATTGGTGTTGGCCCCTCCCTCTCCCCAGGTGCACCCATATACTTTACATTGAAGGAAGGGTGACAGTAATGAGTGTTGGGGAGGACGCACATCTGTTTTCCTCTGGGGAATTCACCGCTGTCCTCTCTTAGCGCTTTCCAGCAGAGGGTCGTTCACGAGAAATCATGATAAGACCTGCCAGTCCGTGTCTGCAGTCGTATGTTATTCTGTGTTGTTCTGTAGTTTCCACGGAAACGTATGTAACGGGTCTGTGTACAGCAGGGGGATTGTTGTGTCCAGCTGCTTCTCGGTCCTCCGAGAGGAGCTATTCCTCAAACGTCTGGCCCAAAGCGACTGTGAAATATCAGAGGAAGATTGAACACAAGAACGGTTGTCAAAGCACTGATGCATATTGCTCCGAACCTGGAGGAGTTTATGCTTCACCGCTTCTCTAATGAACTCTAACCGTGACAAATTACAGCAATGAATCCTGTTTTTTTAGCATTTCTGAGCACTTTCAGCTATCTGAAATACCCATTACTGTACCGTACCTCATGGTTTTCAGCCTGGATATGGAAATGCAAGATAAACTGAGACCTTTGGAGCTCATCGCAGTGAAAAACGACACATGGTCGGAGCAAACAGCCAGTTTGTTTTCTGGCGTTCGGGACCTCTGGTCTGTCCAGTATGATCAGGTCAAAGGACGGCCAGCGTTTGAATGATGGCTCACATATAGATGAATAAATGTGTCATGAGAAAGCCAGAGACTTGAGCGGAACCAAGACGAGAGACTGAATCACTGGCTGTGCTTGTTGTCTAGGTTGTTTAGGGCGAGACGGACTGTGGCAAGATGGTATGATAAGTGGTGTTTGTCCTGTGTGCAGGTGTTTTCTGAAGCTGGGAGAATGGCAGCTCAGTCTTCAGGGTATCAACGAGAGTACCATCCCCAAAGTGCTCCAGTATTACAGCCACTCAACAGAGCATGACCGCAACTGGTACAAGGTACATCACGACACTTGAAACAACAAATCTACAGCAGGATCAAGTCTTAAACCATCAAACAAGCTTTTCTATTGCTTATTTCTGTCATTTACAACATATGTGCCATCATACACCCTAACAAAAAGGATGTTATAGTTTGCTTACTTATGCACAATTATGCACTCCCATTAGTTAAAATGCCAATTTAAAATAGTACTTATTACTAGAGATGCACAGATTTATCGGCAAATCATCGGTATGGATCAATAACAGCTGTTTTTTGGCAAACAAAAGTTGACAGGAAAATGCAACGAGTTTGTTTTCTTTTAGAAAATGATAAAAAAAATCACCATTTTGATATTAACTCATTCCCCGCCAGCCTACGCCAGCGTTTTTTTACATTTTCACCAGAGTTTAATGGCTCACAGTAGGGCTGCACGATATTGGAAAAAAACGTACATTGCGATATTTTTTTTTCTGCAATATATATTGCGATGTGTAGACATACAGAACTGTTCATCAGATGCCTTGAATTTCTCCAAAAATAAATAATTGATTCAAGAATAATTGGGGTGATTTTGTTGGCATGTTCATGGAAAGTAAACGATGTGAAACCCTGAAAATGACTTTTTATTTATTGCTATTTAATAATAAATGTTATTAAAATAAGGGAGCTAAAATAAGGGAGCTCATTTGTGAATGAAGAAGTGCAGTCTGGCGTCTAGAAGCGATCTAGTTATGGGGGATGCTATATGCATGTATTCCAGGTTAAAACAGAGCGCTACACTAAAGAGGACACATAATTCATAATAATAACGAATAATAATTCAAAGAATAACATAACGCTTGTCAAGTAACCGGATCATGTTTGCAAAACCCGGGTTGGTCACCGTGTTAATTGGTACCATGTCTTTCGCCAGGTGAAATGTTATCGCATCCGTGATCTCTTTATGCCGCTTGGAACCCTTCGCATATGGTGTAACACTGGCAAACGCATCCGAAATAGTTGTTTTGCTTTGGACGGCAATCAGATCTGGCTTTGCACTCGTCATACAGAGCTCTGTGGTGCCGACTTAAATGATCAAACTAATTAGTTGTGTTTCCGCGTGTTGTGGCAACTACTGCACGGCCCTCCCGACAAAGTACCTGTTTTTGGTCAACATCATCCTTTCTGTAGCCAAAATATTTCCAAATAATTGACGATGCGCTTCTTTTTGCGACCAAGTCGTCCATTTCGGTGCTTTTCTCCCGTTCCTCGTTCATTTCGCCATGCGCACGCATGCAGAGGCTGCGTGTCAAAAACGTGAAGCAACAACATGTGCTTTGTAAAAAAAAGCACCCATAAATCAGAATTCATTACTTTATATCAGGCAAATATAGACCCGCGCAACATTTTTTTCTAAAAAAAAAAAACTTTCCCTGCATCGCACCTCGTGCGATGTGACTATTGCGCATGCGTACATCGCCATATCGATGCTAAAACGATATATCGTGCAGCCCTAGTAAATTTTCTGTAAAGAATATATGGACAAACAATATGTCAATGAAAGAACGAAGTCTCAGCTTTTAAACAAAAGAAACCATATTCTTCTATCTTCCTTTCTTCGTTTTTTTTCACTCTGTAGATGTGGGTAGGTTTCTTCAAAAAATGCATCACTTTGATTAAACAGCTGAGATAATAAAAGTTTTTTATCAAAGATTCCGCCCAGATTTCACTCAGAACATTCATTACAAACTGATAAGAAACATTCGTTCTAAGTTCTTGGATTCTGTACTTTTTCCCAAAGGTGTGTAACAGCGCCAGTACAAACACTGATTGCCGTTTTTTTTAAATGACGAGATATCTCGTCAATGTCAGTGAGAGTTAATAGTCATTATATGAAAGTTATAATATTGTTTTTGTTTTAGTTAATGTGAGTAAATATGACCACTGTAGCATTTTTTTTAATGCTACCACAAAAAAAATCTTTATTTGTGATTTTAATTATTTTTAGGGCTGTCAAATGATTAATCGTGATTAATTGCATCCAGAATAAAAGTTTGTGTTTACATAATATATCTATGTGTACTGTGCATATTTATTTTGTATTAATAAACACAAAAACATACACATACATGCATATATATTTAGAAAATGTTTAGATAATTTCAATTATTGGTAAATATAAATAAATACAAGCATTAATTAATGTTTATATTTGATCTTTTTCTTAAATATGTATGTGTTTATGAATAGAAAATGAATATGCACATTGCACATACATATATTATGTAAACACAAACCTTTGTTCTGGATGTGATTAATCGTGATTAATCATTTGACAGCCCTAATTATTTTGCATTAAGATTATTTGACTGTGGGGCGTTGTATAGTCTTGAATGTCACAATTGAAAAAATGTAATGTTTGATTTTATTCTTGTGATTTTCGGCTGCACTGCAGTAATATGTTGTTGATAGCTTTTGTGAGCCTTTGTTCTCGCTGTGTGTTTATTAAGTATCGTTTTGCGGGAATCGTTCTGTTCTCTGCGGTCTGATGCATTCAACCGGAGGGCTTATTGACAAATGTTTGTGTTAGTCAAGGTCACACGTTGATCCCTTTAGAGCTCCGGCTGTCTTTGGTACACCACGTGACTGTTTTCTTGCAGGTGACTGCGCTGGTTTTGTCTAATAACTGAATGTAATGGACATTTCTCTGCAGGCGTGGCACGCTTGGGCAGTCATGAACTTTGAGGCCGTGCTTCACTACAAGCACCAGAATCAGGGCCGCGATGAGAAGAAGAAGCTAAGGCACGCCAGCGGCGCCAGCGCTAACAGCGAGGCCAGTAACAGCGACAGCGAGGCAGACAGCACTGAGCACAGTCCCGTACCTTCACCCGGACAGAAGAAAGTCAATGAGGTACATAACAAACCAAAGCCAGACGTCCCTAGCCTTATTAGAAGCTTGTGTGCGGGGCTTTCACCAGCATTTGCCATTACCCAATTTCCAAACAACCTCAAAACAATTATCTCAAACAAGTAAACAAGTCCAAAACAAGTAAACAAGTCTAAAATGGGCCGACGGTTAACCAGCACTGGCATGTTTTATCTGTGAGTGTGTTTATCACAGCCGTATGAATAGAACTGCGGTCCGTTCTGCAGGCCTTCGGCGATTTGGGTACATGTTCATCACCAACATTTTCAAGTTTAACTTTCACACACAAAGTGCAGGCGAAGGAAATGACACTCTTGTATTTACAGTGTTTTGACGTGAAATTGATAATATTTATGTTGACACGGCCGTGTAATGTTTGGCCTTCACTTCAGTGGTTTTCTGTTTCACAGGATTTGTCCAAGACTCTCCTTCTCTACACGGTTCCTGCCGTGCAGGGATTTTTCCGATCCATCTCCCTCTCCCGTGGAAATAACTTGCAAGACACACTGAGGTAAGTGGGCGCTCAATAGTCTAGACAACAATAACATTGACTGGTGTATGTTTGTGAGTGTTTATAGAGACTCACGCTGCCCCCTTGTGTTACTACATTTAGTGTTTATACTGTGGTTTACCTTCAGAGCTTGTGTGGGCCAAATGCCATAGATTTGCCGTTTTCTTGAAATGCATCGTTTTCTTGTTTTAAGCTTGTATTTGTGTATTTAACAATGAAAAATCACTTTGGTCTTTCCCTTCAGAGTCCTGACTTTATGGTTTGACTACGGCCACTGGCCTGAGGTGAATGAAGGTCTAGTTGAGGGCATTAAAACTATCCAGATAGATACCTGGTTACAGGTGAGAGCATTTCTGTCATATTCTCATATAAGCACACATAACTTACGCTCTGTTCTGAAACCTATCAAGCGTGCAACACACCTGTGATTGTCTTAAAATCATCTCCGTGTTAATTTCAAAGGGTTTTGGAATAGACTAAATTAAATGTGTTGGAGGATCAATAATGTTTGTCTTCCAAATCAGGTGATTCCTCAACTGATAGCTCGGATCGATACCCCACGGGCACTTGTGGGACGTCTTATTCACCAGCTGCTCACAGACATCGGACGATACCATCCCCAGGTAACATGAGTGTTACACAATGTCACGTCAGTCTCAGCATGTGATTGTATCAAGATTCCTTTTCATGTTCCAATGTTCAGTCGAGGTGGAAAAAAATGAAAAAGTAAGAAAACCAACCAGCTAAGCTTACGGCCTGAGACAATGAAATGCGGCGGAAACTGACTCTGATATTAAATGTCACGTCAGTGTTATGATTAGATATGATATATTTGACAATTTACAAGAACAACAAGTCAATTGTTTATTAAAGTGTTCACTCTCTCTTTTGATAACAACAACAGTAGCCAAAAGTGATTACTAAATTATTCTAATAGTCATATTATTTTTATTATAGCTGTCTACTAATCAATGGCGGTTAATCACATCCAGAATAAGTTTGTGTTTACATATGTTTATGTAATGTGCATATCAATTTTGCATTTATAAAAACATGCACATGCAGTACATGCATATATTTGAGAAAAATAAAATATTTAAATGATCAAATTAGTAATGTATAAACATTTATATATATAATTGATACGATTGGTAAAAATAAATAAATACATGTAAATATTTCCTAGATATGTATACATGTATGTTTATGTGTTTATAAATACAAGCTGAATATGCACAGTACACACTCAAACTTTTAATCGTTTGACAGCCTTATTTATTACATAATTAACTCTTTCAATTAAATAAAAGCGCTTCCCCGCCAAAGACGAGTGTTTACGGTAATCAGTGTTTGTACTGTTGTACAACAGGTGGCGCTATTACACGCCTTTTGGAAAAAGTACAGAATCCCAGAACCTAAAACGTATATGTTTTAGCGTTTTTTAATGATTGTTCTGAGTGTAATCTAGCCGGAATCTTTGATAAAAAGCGTAATTATCGCAGATGTTTAATGAAAATTATGCATTTTTGAAGAAACCTACTCACATCTACGGAGTGATAAAAAATGAACAAATGAAGATGGAAGAATACGGTTTCTTTTGGTTTAAAGCTGAGACTCTGTTCTTTCATTTGACATATTGTTTGCCCATATATTCTTTACAGAACATTTACTGCGAGCCATTAAAGTTGGATGAAAATGTTAAAAAACGGTGGCATAGGCTGGCAACTTTTTATGGTAAAAGGCTGGCGGCGAATGAGTTAAATATATATGTGAATATATAAATAAATTATTAATAATAGTAGTAGTACTGTTAATATATATTGATTATTTATTAAATTTATTTGGCTGAAAAGGCAAACTACATCATATGAGATAATATGGGTTTTATTTCAAATATACAAAAAATGCATGTAAAAAATAAAGCAAAAATGGACTTTTTTGGAAATATGTCAAAATAAGCTTTGCTCGTGCATTGCCAAGACTTAGACTTAAATCACAAAAAGCACAACTATTCATGCAACATGCAAACAAAATAAAATATTTAAATAAAGAGTAAAGATGTAAATTAAATGAATTGGGATGCATGAACTGTCTGGGGCCTCATTGCTTGTTGTGTTTTTTACCATAATACTTACAAATATCTACAACATTGCTTTTGACCAGCAGTGTATTAAATCAGGTCAGTGGTCAGTTTGCTGTGGTTCTCATGGGCTCTGTGTCATCTCTCACAGGCTTTGATTTATCCTCTAACCGTGGCCTCCAAATCCACAACCACCGCACGCCACAACGCAGCCAACAAGATCCTGAAGAACATGTGTGAGCACTGCAACGCGCTGGTCCAGCAGGCCATTATGGTAGGAGAATACACAACTCAACATGTCATAAAGCGTCGGAGTATGAGATGTTGGAAGCAGTTTTTGTGATTGTGTCATCAGGTGAGCGAGGAGCTCATCCGGGTGGCCATTCTGTGGCACGAAATGTGGCACGAGGGGCTGGAGGAGGCGTCGCGGCTGTACTTCGGCGAGAGGAATGTCAAAGGGATGTTTGCCGTCCTGGAGCCCCTTCACGCCATGATGGAGAGAGGGCCGCAAACTCTGAAAGAAACCTCCTTCAATCAGGTACACGAGAAGCTGCTCTCATGGCTTCGAGGTTATTTTTACACAGGACACTTCACATGGGATTTTGTCTTGGGAAAGCCTTCATTGCGTTTCTCTGTGGTTGCAGGCTTACGGTCGAGATCTGATGGAGGCTCAGGACTGGTGCAGGAAATACATGCGATCGGGCAACGTGAAGGACCTGACGCAGGCCTGGGATCTGTACTACCACGTGTTTCGCAGGATCTCCAAACAGCTGCCGCAGGTCCGCCAGCAACCCTTTACTTTAATGCTCATATTGGACCATATACAGCAGCCAAATCCAACGTTATAAATCATGGCGTAAATGTTAACGTTGTTTTCATTATAAATAGCGTTTCTCCTTCATGGGCTTGCAGCTGCAGATGAGGACTGTAATTCTTTTGACTGGTTCTCAAGGATCAGTTTTACTGAATTGACATATAAACCACCAGTTTGGAAGGGCATGAATTCATAAAATGACAATAATTTATTTTTAAGGATTATTATTGTTCATTGTTATTATTGTTGTCACCATCCCATGCTCATGGGAAGGTATGGCCACACTTTTGCTTGGCGTGTATGAACACTTCCAGTTTATCCCTTAAATATCTCATTTTAAGGCAGTTTGTCTCTCTACACTGCTCTGTTTTGTAGACCCTTAAGGATTTGATCCAGGTCATTGTGCGCTCTATTTTTAGTCAAGTAAATTTTGCTTAAAGAGAATGAAACCTTTTAAAACACTTTCAGTTTTGACAGTTATTTGGATTTCACTTGAATTTCCACGACAGCTCTTGCATGTACCTGACCTGTCTACATGCCTTCACACGTGTGTTCCTCCGTCCACAGCTCACTTCATTGGAACTTCAGTATGTATCACCTAAACTGCTCATGTGTCGTGACCTGGAGCTCGCTGTGCCCGGCACGTACGACCCTAACCAGCCGATCATACGCATCCAATCCATCGCTGCCTCGCTGCAGGTCATCACCTCCAAACAGCGGCCACGCAAGCTCACCATCATGGGTAAGATCAGAATTCTGCTTTAGGTAGATTTCACATGCACACAGTGTTTGGGAAGCTTGCTGAAAGATTTAGTTGATTTAACAGCCACTCTTTTTATTTAAAGCACTTAAAAAGAAATGGGAACGGCAACAAATCCATGTCACTGGAGGGCATGTGTTTGTGCATGAGTTTGAAAAACTGTTATTCAGTAGGGGGCACTGTTATATATCTTTTGAAGTAATACATCATTTGTTCAATTACGTGAAAATGTCGACCTTACCATTAAAAAAGCACAGATATTTAAGCGGATATGACATTCACAGTTTCTGCTGATCTCATATTAATCTTGTGTACCTATAGAGTAGTATTGCGTACTTTGTATCTTCGAAAAGTCTTTAGTTTGATCATATTTATAAAAGACTGATACAGCTGTACGATTATTTCCTAAAGCAGGCGAGTCCCTGGAGACGTGCAGGGGGCGGAACTATGGCATGAGCACACAATACATCAGTGCATTGTCCCTGCATAACTGTTGATTCACAGTTTGTGTTGTTTAATTTATGCACGTACACACCGATTGCAAACAAAATTGAGACGTATGAATCTTCACATTCCACATGTGGTTCACGCTTTTAGTGCTGGGACCGCTCCATCTATCAGTTTCAAACGATTCATTCCTCACCGAAATGCAGTGAACAACAAACACAGCTGAACTTCGTAAGAGCCATTTTCAGGATTGTCACATCCATAACGGTTCATATTCCTAGTAAATAAGCACATGAAAATAAAGTAACTATTTTATGTTCTGTGAAAAGGCATTCCTTCTCTATTTGTTGGGTATAATTGCTTCAGGTTTGTGCATTTTAATTCACTGAAATTCTACAAAGTTGTTACATCCAGAACGATTATTTTTAACGATTCATAATTTTTTTTGTATAAATGCAGATTTTTTTTCTGGTCTGTTTGATTTGTGCACATAAATTGATAGAAGATAATATCCATGGTGGTCATGAAGGCTTATAAAAATAATCAAAACATAAACATACAGTACATGCATATATTTGAGAGAAATAAAATATTCAAATTATCAAATTAATAATGAATAAACATATATATATATCATTGATACGATTGGTAAATATAAATAAATACATGTAAATATTTTCTAGATATTATAAAAAATAATCAAAAAGGCTTGCGCTGACAGGCATTTATATTTTTTTTGGATAAAAGCGTCTGCCAACTCCTGTAGACAGTACAATAAATATGACCCTTGAATTCCACTGAGCGCCATATACTTAGGTCCACATAGCTGCTTATTCAAGCCAAGAACTGCCCACATTTAGACAGGACATGACATCGGACCAACATATAACATGATCGCAGTTCATGACACTTGAGACTTTTAGCTGGTCTTTTTAAAGGTTCCTGTGAGTAGCATTTGTGGGTGTGCCGCCTGTGTCAGTGTGAGGTCCATTCTCATTTCATTCTTGTTCCTCACAGGGTTTATTAAAAAGTGAAATCATCTTTCTATCAAAACCCAAACAATGAACAAGAAAACAGAGATGAGTTTGATGCTATTTTAAACTACTGTATATTCCTGCTCACACATAGAGTAAAATAGTTGCTGAGCACTAGCCAGTGTTTTCGAGTGCTTCAGAATTGGAGTGTGTTAATAAAGAGTGTAGGGGAATGGCACACAAACACAGTTGTTCATGTGATTTATAGCATGATTCGAGCATATGTCAGTCTGTTAACCTCATCATACGTTCTCTTCTTTCATGGCTTTCTCCGTCTGTTGGTCTCCATGACATCACAGTGCTGTTAGAACACTCAGCAGTGCTTGTGAACAGACTCATTGTGCCTCCATCCACAGAGGCACACAGCTAATAATGACAAGCCGCGTCTGTGCCTTTATAGAGTTCATATATTTTACAGAAGCCCAATATCATGAATATTTTCTCTGTAATCTCTTGGGGTGGCTGTTTTTACGGCAGACGTTTTTATATGCTTCGCAGTGAACTCTACCTGATGCTTTTAATTTGAACATTTAATATAATCTGCAGTAAAGCTGTGTGGCTTCTGACTTTTCTGGTAGCACAACCACCGCTGTAACTATCATTCTTACGTGACATTTCCAGCAAACAAAGCATTAGACTCTGGCACGTAACTCGTCCTGGACCTGATTCATGAAACAGTTTTGTGTAAATCATCAGAGCATGTTTTCATTATTTACAGAACTTCACGTGACTCTTCATCTAAGAATTACTTGATGTGAGTTTGTGTTGTGTATCCATCAACTCTTATTACATTTTTTACCAGTTGCACTGGTGCTTACAGTTTTTTGTATGATGGACAATAAAACAAAATCGTTCTTAAATAAAAGAAATAGAGGCCAACCACGTAGCATTGCCCTGTAGCACCATAGCAACCGCATAGCAACACCCAGCTCACACGTTTTCCTGACAAGGAAGTTTAAATGCTGTTGAGGAGAAATATAAGATGAGTTTTTACTTCTGCTTATCTTTTCTCAGAAGGCTTGATGAATACACATGATGATGTATTTCTTCTGAAATGACCGGGCAGCACACGCTACATTGTTTTTTGTTCTCTTCTGCCCTCTGCAGGCAGCAATGGTCACGAGTTCATGTTCCTCCTGAAGGGTCATGAGGATCTACGGCAGGACGAGAGGGTCATGCAGCTTTTCGGCTTGGTAAACACCCTGCTGGCCAATGACCCGGCCTCCTTACGCAAGAATCTGAGGCAAGACCTTTATATTCACGCTTTTAAACACATGGTCCTTCACAAAAAGCTTTTCATTTGAAATAAGTCATTCAAACCCTTCAAACATGATTTGGGCTAGAAAGTTTAGATCATAGTCACAAGTAAAGCGTCCCATAATCAGGACTTGGTGGTCAGAAAAAAGCGTTCAAATAGCGGTTTTGATGACATGGATGTTCGATGGACAAGCATATAAAAGCATATTTGAGTGTTTGTGTGGCTGATGGTTTGTGATGTTGTTGTTGAAAGTATTCAGCGATACGCCGTGATCCCCCTCTCCACTAACTCTGGTCTGATCGGCTGGGTTCCTCACTGTGACACGCTGCACGCTCTCATTCGAGATTACAGAGAGAAGAAGAAGATCCTGCTCAACATTGAACATCGCATCATGCTCAGGGTACCTCACCAAATCAGCATCACGTCAGAACTGAGACTGCTTGAAAATTCTGTCATCTTTTATTCTCCCTCATGATGTTTCAAGTCTCTGTAAGTGTCTTTGTTCTGTTGATCACAAAAGAAGATATTTAGAATAGTGGAAGAACACAAACCGCTCTGGGGCACCATTGACCATCATAGTGATTTTGTTTTCTACTATGGAAGTCAATGGTTCCCAGAACTGTTCGGTTATAAACATTCTTGCAAATATCTTCTCTTGTGTTCCGTGGGATGATAAAATGTAAAAAGATTTGAAACAACATGAGGGTATGATGATTTTTGGATAGCTATCTCATTAACAGGGGTCGTTTGGTTAAAGGTGTTTGCACATACAGTCCGAAATTTCCGTCTGTGTTTTTTTGTCTTTGGCGCACGTTTGTACGGTGTCTCTGAATGGTCAAAATGCCTCTGAAAATGTTCGCTGCAGATGTGAAAAAGGCGGATGAAAATATCGGAGGCAGTGTGTAAATGTGATCATATTTATTTTTTAACGTTTTATTTTATAAAATTGGGACGCAAATTTTGGACTCAATGTACAATGACCTTTAGTCTTGCTTGTTTAAAATGAGTCGCTGACTGAAGGTGTTCCCTCCTCTGTGTTAGATGGCTCCTGACTACGATCACTTGACTCTGATGGAGAAGGTGGAGGTGTTCGAGCATGCGGTGAATAACACAGCGGGAGATGACCTGGCCAAACTGCTCTGGCTTAAGAGTCCCAGTTCAGAGGTGTGCAGTCTCACATCACACACGCTAATAAATCAAAATGATAGGATTTAATATTCTGTAACATGAATTATTATTATATAATAAATAACATAAAAAAGGAAGTAAAGCCTATTTTAAGAGTGTGTCTTTTAATGTTGAGGTGAAATATAACCTGGACGAACATTGTTCGTAATATTGAGAAGTGAGAGAATAGTGTTCTTACTCAGTTTTTTCTCTTTACAGGTTTGGTTTGACAGGAGGACGAACTACACGCGCTCATTAGCTGTCATGTCAATGGTTGGCTATATCTTAGGACTTGGCGACAGGTGCGAACCGATCAGAAAGTGAAATCATTTCTTAATATCTGCACTTATTCTCTAGAAGCTTATAAACCGTCTTGTCATCGCCCTTTATACCACAGACATCCTTCTAATCTCATGCTGGACAGACTCAGTGGAAAGATCCTTCATATTGATTTCGGGGATTGCTTTGAGGTAATTCTTACTTACAAATGCAAAGTGACAAATGCAGCTGCTTTGAGATCTAGAGGTCTTCATGACAACAATTTTGTTATATTTTTGAGGTTGCGATGACCAGAGAGAAATTCCCAGAGAAGATCCCGTTCAGATTAACCCGCATGTTAACCAACGCTATGGAAGTAAGACCCGTCGACCCTTTTATTTGAGATGAAAATGGCGTTCTTTATTTTGCCTCTCCTGTGTGCTTTATTGTTTCATCTCACTTTGTTTTTCAGGTGACGGGATTGGACGGTAACTATCGGATCACATGTCACACAGTGATGGAGGTGCTGAGGGAACACAGAGACAGTGTGATGGCTGTGTTGGAAGCCTTCGTCTATGACCCATTACTCAACTGGAGACTCATGGACAGTAAGAACGTGACATTTATTTCCTTCAGTGCAGATGTATTCATAGCTAACAAGAGTTTTTTCTATTTTTTTAATCCAGGTTTGTTGTTGTTCTTTTAATATTTTGAAAGAGCTTTTTCATGCTGTTATTTATATTTTTATATTTGTTTTGTGGTTTGGTTGTTATATTATGTATTTCATATTTTTTATTTATTGTATTTTATTTTATTAAAAAAATCTGTGATTTTAGTGACTCAACCTCAGTTGCTTGCTAAAGCATCATTTCCAACCAATTCCTAAACTTGTATTTTTAATAATAATTAGTCCTATGTATAGTTGTAGTTTAAAAGAGTGTTTATTCATTTATATAGATAATATAGTTTAAATAGTTTTATACTGTTAACCATCAAAAACTTGATTTTTCTGTTCCACAGCAAACACTAAAGGAACCAAGCGTTCCCGGACCAGAACGGACTCCTACACAGCAGGACAGTCAGTTGGTGAGTTTTATTTTGTCCCCAATGTAATGTCAAGTGCGAAGACCTTGACAGTTGACAGTCCCTGCTCTTGTGTTCAAGTGGACCTGTTTACTATTGAAACACAAAGGCTTATCCCCAGTGGCGTAACGGACGGGCCGAACTGCGGGGGCCATAAAATAAATCTTATTTTTTTACTTGAATAAATAGGACTTTTATTTTGGTGTTAATTTTTGCCTACCGCTGTTTGGTGATCACTGTATTCTTTGTCGTCGCTGTTGTTATCCAATTGTAATGGAGAATAGCTACAAATGTCCTGAAACTTAATAATCTAAGCATTCTTTTCTAAATAAGTAAGATATAATATCTCCAAAACAGTGTCCGAGTGTCACAGATGTGGCCATGAACTGAAGTTTTTTAATGACCACTCTCCCCATGCAAGTGGCGATCGAGATGTCGTTTTCTAAATTAAAACAAATGTAAACTTGTCTGAGATGTGCAATGAGCCAGAGACACTTTCTGAACTTTCCATTCTGAACATTGAATGCCAGCGCGCGCTTTAAAAGGACATTGTGAAAGATGAAAAATGCCAGGAGAAAGGAACTTTTTAGACAGTCTGAATGGTGAAATGATTTATTGCGTACATTGTGCACTAGCTGTATTCTTTTTCTGACAGATTTTATAGTAGCTGAAGTTTCTCAAAATATATTTAATATACCTAACCTATAGCGTACTCAACTCCAGAATAATAAAGGCCTTGTATGCACCCTGCAGACGTCCACAGCTGTAAGTCTCATTCATAGATCATATTTTACACATGTTTAACGACAATAATGTAATAGCCTAACAAAGAATAGTTGTTACATTTTCCAAGTGGATTTTGAATAAATGAGACGTTCATTCACACTGGGAAGCTTTTAAAAACAGCAATGTGGATAGAGCAGATTTAATGGCAATTGCCAAATAAAATGATAATACATTAACTGAGTGCAATTTTGTGGCATTTATCCTTAACCGTTATTAACTTTTTATATAGGCCTGTATATGAACAAAAATTGCATTACTTATAATAATGACATAATAATAACAAAACATAGTGATTCAAACATTTAATAAAAACCTTTGTTGCGAGTGCACTCTCGCGCATGAAACACTGCACAGTATTTGAAGTCTGTGCTGGTATTTTAGTTTGCGTTACGCCGGCGCGTATTCCTGTTTTAACAGTTCAGTTTAGTTTTCATCACAGTCATGATTTACTACACACGACTGTATTTGCCACAGAGCAAAAATGTGTGTATACAAATGCATGATCATTGCATCAGGTGAATTATCTGATAGAAAGGTTTCTGGTTATGTTTTATCTAGAAGTCATGGAGGGAATTGACCTGGGAGAGACCACTCACAAGAAGCCTGGGACCACTGTGCCTGAATCCATCCACTCATTCAGTGAGTCACTGCCTGATAGAGTCTGAACCACATACAAATGCATGTTCAAGAAATGTAAACCCTTTTAAAAATGTAAAAATGTTTTGTTTCTTTAGTTGGAGATGGACTCGTACAACCTGAAGCTTTAAACAAGAAAGCCATCCAGATTATCAACAGGGTGCGGGACAAACTAACTGGTAAGTAAAGCTCGGTCTTACACCACAGAGAAATAAACATACATTAAAAAAGGTTTTTGCACTACCATCATGATTAACATCACCTGATGGGTATTAGTGTGCAAATATATGTGAATGTAAATGTGTGTGTTTTATTTACTCCGTTTAGGACGTGACTTTTCCCACGACGAGACTCTAGACGTCCCAACTCAAGTGGAGCTGTTAATCAAACAAGCTACTTCACATGAAAACCTGTGCCAGTGTTATATCGGATGGTATGTGAAAAAACACAAATATATGATGACAAATATTTATTTCCTATTAAAAAGATCAGATATGTCAAGATTGTTATACCAAAACTTAATTCATGGCCAAAACTGTGTTCACTAAATTAAACTGGTGACCAGAAGAATGTTAATTGATAGTTTAAAAAAAGGAAATAAACATGAGAAGAACAGCAACACTGCCCTTTAGAGGACTGAGAGAAATAAACAAGGCCCAATATATCTATACACCAGTTGAGATGTGTCCTTTTCTCTGTTTCTTTGCAGGTGCCCCTTTTGGTGAAGATTATTGTTCCTGCAATTCTTTCTTGTCTTTTGTTGTTTAATTGTTTTATGACATGTTTGATAAACCTGCACAATATTCAAGGATGTCTGATGTTTGATATCTTAAAATGAATTCAATGGAAAAATCTGAAAAACTTGAGCATTTCTTTGCTAGTAAATTTCTCAGATGTTAAGATGTGTCTGTTCAGTTCATTTCATCCTGTTCCTTGAACCGATTGTTCATTTTGCTTTCTTGCTTGGAATGAATTTCTCTAAAGTTCTGGGTAAAAAATATAAATATATTTATATTATAAATATCAGCATAATATAATATATTTATACTATAGACACACATTTTGTCAACACTCATCCAAGTAGCATCGCTTCATTTATCCAAGTTTGTTCCAAAGTTCACCTTGAATGAACTAATCACCCTGCTGATAACAGGAAACACTTGTGATAACAGAAGATATGTACCAAGTGCCAGGAACTACATACAATAAAAATCTGATCTGGAATAAGGAAAGACAGTAAAGTAAATGTTTGTGTGTGCCTGTTTTGAAGGAGTTCATGCTGAATGAACTTTGTAAACGGCTTGAATAACTAATGGTTGAGATTATCAGAACTTTTCTTTCTATACCAAGTGAATAGAGATTTGTGAATGCAATTTGGCTAAATATGTTTTTTTTAAGATTTTTGTTAAGTGTGTATTCAAATATGCTTCCTGTAAAATAGGCTTTTTGCATCTAAAAACAAAATGTGATTGTTTTCTTGTTTGTCTTGTTTCAACACACTGGGGATAAAGAGGGTTGTGGAGAATCACTTGGGTGTTGCAGTGAATGATACGAAAACATTTAAGTCCAGTTTTTGGCTTGCAATGACAGTGGTTTTGTTTGGCATTACGTTTTTTTGGTAAATGTGTTGACATGTTGACAAGACAAATAAAAACACCTTTTATAAAATAAAGAAGAATTCATATGTAATGTACCTCCATTTAAATGTTAAATATCGGTGGGGTCCCTGGGTTGATCCCAGAATACACAATTGGGAACGGCTGGGCTACAGTGATCTGCTGTCAGTAGATCATAATGTGCATTTGTGAGCTAGAAAATGGGCTTTTCATGTGTATGGACCCAGATACAGTACTTTTAAAAACACAAATCTATACTAAGGGAAAATCTACATTTACATTAAGTAGGCCTTTTTATCCAAAGTGAATAAGAAAATAGCCACACAAATAAAGTTCTGGCTAATTAAATGTTTTAAACTATATTAACCTCACATTTGAGCATTAAAATAGTTTTTATAAAAATAATCGCCTTCATAAACAGGTGCAACAACCTGTTTTCTTCATCAGTCGATTGAAATGAAAACACAAATATTATTGTAATATGCCGCCGCGTGGGAAACCCCGTCGATCGTTATTGCGCAAGACCAACAACTCCACTTGCGCCTGTTCTGCACGGGTCTGGACATTCTGCGCTTAAACATCTAACGTTAGAATACATACCATAAGTGATCATGAGTCAATGCACGAACTTCACTGAACGAGAGTTCTATCAGGAACATTTTGACTCGCGCGCATATGTTCAACATTTCTATTCCTGTCCTGCCGGTCACTCTGACGAGAAGAACTTCCTCACTTTCGTTTTGAAATGCTTTAGTCGAGTTTTCTCAGCAGGTGAGAATAGTCTAATTCAAATCAAGCTAATCACTAGGTCTGAACACTATATTAAAATACATTTGACGTAAATAAATGTTTGTTTTAAAGGAGAAAACAAAGGAAGGATGCTGATTGACGTGGGCAGCGGACCGACAATCCACAGCGTGTTGAGCGCGTGCGAACATTATGACGACATTGTGCTGTCTGATTTCACACAAAGCAATCGTAAGGAAATAGAGAAATGGTTGGAAAATCAAGAAGGTTGTTTAGATTGGAAACCTCTTTTGCAGCACGTTTGTGAAATGGAGGGGAAAAGGTAACTTTAATAGATTATAGTCACTGCAAAGCGTGCTATGAATAGGTTTATCACAGAATGATTATTTCCATCATCTGACTAAGATATTAGAAATATACTTGCAGCTCTGCTATCTTGGCTAATTCATAAAAGTAAAGATGAAGAAACACTATTTTGTACATGAAGTTCATCAAATTCCATACATCCTGGCACACATGTACAGTATAAGTCTAATTTATTTTTTAATTCCACTTTGAACAATGACAGCCCGTCCGATTTGGAAGCTGCACTGAAGCAACGAGTCAAAAAGGTTTTAAAATGTGATGTCCGCTTGGAGAATCCATTCTATCCACACACACTGGAACCGGCCGACTGTGTCGTCACATCTCTGTGCTTGGAAGCAGCATGTAAAGACATTCCTTCATACTGTCGCGCTTTAGACGGGCTCACCAAGCTCCTGCGCCCTGGTGGACTTTTGGTCATGGTTGGTGTTCTGGGTGAAACCTTCTACAAGGTGAACGAACAGCTGTTTTCTTGTCTTAGACTGAATAAGCATGATATTGAGGAAGCAATCCAAGGTTCAGGCCTTTCTCTCCTCCAGTTTAATATACTACCTTCAGAAGACCGTGAAGACAACTCTGTGTCTGACTTTGAGGCCGTTTTCCATCTTACGGCGAGAAAGCCTTCTGACTGACAGAGCAAATAGACCGGACAGACTTATATAACCAACCCATTCTCACTCACAACTATATCGATGCTTGGTCATTACCCCTTTCATCACTTTTTAACACAGGGTATAGATGCAGGGTACTGCTTTTAATGGGTATGGCATGGGCATGCAAATATATTGTTGTAATGACATTGTATATTGGAGTGTAATTGTGCAGTCTGTTTAACTGTGTATGTGACCAATAAAATCGTGACGTCTTGAATCTACTACATAATATGAAACACCACACAGTAACGAACAGTCAAGTTTTTTTCAAAAAATTAATTTCCATCCGCTGTAAATACGCAGATTTAGAAACTGTCGACAGAAGAAGTGTCACATTAGCTTTGGTTGTAGGCTCTCGTGACCATTTGCATCATGCTAATGTTCTGGTTTGTTTTGAATGAGATATGACTGTGACAGAATTTTTCATGTCAATTTATTGTACAGCTATAGTTTAGAAGTTTTTTGTAATATGTTTATATTGTTTTCTTTTGTCAGTGTATTAATAAATTGTCAATCAATAGTATTTTTGTCAATCATTAAATGCGTCTTTGCTGAATGAATGGATAAGTTTCTTTTGTCTAAATATATGGTAGTGTAAATATAATAAGAGTTCTAGTTATAATTATCAACATTTATATTCTGGGATGACATGGTGCAACTTTTATAACAGCTATAAGCTTTAAGCTGGAATCGATGTATCATTTCGTGTCCTTTGTTATTTATACAAGCATTGTACTAATCTCTATTGTAAGTACCTTTCAGATTGCATGCGATAGACCAACGAACTCTGCTTTCACATATAGGCCAATGGGACTGCTCGCCAACAGCTATTTCACTCCTGTAGGTTAGGGCTGCAGGCTATTTGTTTTGTGCCTAGTCATGTTTAGAGGCGTGGAAATGTAAATTCACGAACGTGTCAAAAATTAACATCAACAAAATGGTTATAACTTTCTGCCGTGAACCTCGCATACTTTAAGAATTAAACATTTAGTCAACGGTAAAGACTTCTTGTAGCAACCGTTGTAAACATGACAGCTTACCTCTTAGATCAGACAATGAACGCAACACGCACTCGGAAATCCTGTGAAATTCAACCCATCAGATGACGACTTCAAGCGTGTTGAAGTGTTTCCAGAAAAGTGTGCCTTATGCATCAGAAGTTTAGCCAACGGTCCCTTTCAACAAAATGTATGTTTATTTCAAAGGGATATATATAGGCTACATGATATATTGGACATGTGACTGGGCCTAACCTTTTAAACCTTTACCCCTCTCACAGCAGACCTTCATCCTCTGCTGCAAATTAGTGATCATAGATAGTAGTGTACTAGCATAAAAAAATTGAACGTGTGTAAGCAAAGGAATTAAAAAAATCCTGTAGCCTAATGATTAAAACTGAATGATTAACTGAAAGATTTAATCAGATTTAAGACAAACTTCATGTTACATTGTCATTGAACGTCAAGTAAGAGATCAATTCAGACATATTTCTTTACTTACTGTCACTTGACAATACGGTGGAATATTTGATTGGTATTGCAGTTAAATGTCAGTTTGATAAAGTATTTACAAAATGCAGATAAGTCAGCTCTGGCTATGACAAAGGCCAGCATCGTTCACCAATGCTGCTCCACAAGACACATCTTTAAGAGAGGCCAATGGAGAGTGGCTGAAAAAAATATTGTTGACTTTCCGAACAGTAATGAACAAAAGTGGTACATCACACATTTAGTATGTTGTTACTGGTCTGGGGTGTTACCAGGAAAAGAGAACATAAATAAGAGAGTGAATGTGTCTAGTCATTTCTGGACTGCGTCCTGCTTAGACAAAAACAAATTTCAATATTTCACAATGATATATTGGTGTCAACAAGAAGCTTCGTTGAGCTTTATTTTTATGCTTTTATCATTACATCACTTACAATAATTATCAGAATTATATTTATATATATATATAAATATATATATTTAAACTAGAGACATATGATTGAGATATTAACATTGCGTAGTACAACAGTGTATAACAACAGACACAAGACCATGATGGGGATAAACTGTATGTATGATTCACTCTCTTGCCTGGACTATTGATGATCTCTCTATGTAGGCTAAGTGTAATAAAAAATGTAAAAGAGCTATTCTTTGTTTGTTTATAAAGCCTTTATAGTGCATTTGATGAAGATCACACCATATTTCCCCTTCACCTGACTGAAGATGGTAATAATAAATTAAAATGCCAAAAATCAAATCTACTGACCAAAATTATAAACGCAACACTTTTGTTTTTGCCCCCATTTTTCATGAGCTGAACTCAAAGATCTTAGACTTTTCCCCATGTACACAAAAGGCCTATTTCTCTCAAATATTGTTCACAAATCTGTCTAAGGGGCCGTTTACACGAGACCGTTTTCAAGTGAAAGTGCAAAACAATTTATGTGATTTGGCTGTCCGTTTAATTTGTCCTCCATTTTGAATTTCTGCCATCGCTCGCTACGTCGTCTAGTCACCTCACTACTAGAGCAAGCTCCTGATTGGTTAACACAGCGCGAATTTCCGCCAAAGTTCAGATTTTCAACTCGCGCGAATCACACAAACGCTCAATTCGCGTCATTCGCGCCGCAAGTAGGTCTATCGCGTCTTTGCATTGACTTAAATTGTAAATCACTCGCGCTTAACGCGCCATTCGCGTTTTACTGTATTGGGGGGGTCTGAAAACCAGTCAGTATCTGGTGTGACCACCATTTGCCTCAGGGGTGCCGCCAGAAATTCTGTGCCCTATGGAAACCAAAATTTCTGGGCCCCCTACATTTTTTACAGATAAAATTTAACCCAATAAACATGCCCTGTATACTTAAAAAAAGATGCTTAGCACATTGCATAGTTATAATGTCTAAAGATGAGTACAAAGCCTACAAAAACAAGAAAAAAATATAGAAATATGTACATGTTAATACAAAAGGGAGAACATTTATTATCTCAATTGCAATTGCAAGCACAACAGAACATTATGTACACATATATATTGACATATACTTTACATGAACAAGCTTTAGCTGGGTCAAACTGCTCAGTCAGGAAACATAAGCTACAGTAGAGACACGTTTTATTCAATTTTATATAATTTTTTTCTGGGGCATTTTATTCATATTAAGAACGTCAAGTTTGAGAGCATCGATCATAGCAGCAGCACTGTCACTTCACAGAACACACGACACACACGACACGGCAAACTGATTTTGTAATTTTTGAAGCGTGTAGATGACTTTTTGTTTTTTTGCAAAGTTATCATCATGTGGCGAACACAGTACTGGCATATCAACAGGAACCTCAGACGGGAAAACTTCCTCCCTTTCTCCCATACATCAGAAGAAAAGGGGAGTGTTTTGTGGTGGTGTGGAAGTTTGACCTCAATGAAAACAATCTGGCATCCAAAAATACATCCTGGTTGTTCTGCTTCTCATTGACCAATTTAGTGAGAGGCCTAAAATCAAATAAAAAAATGCAAAATAAACCAATTGAAGCCTCTCATTGCATAAAACATTAATATTAATTATATCCCAAAAATACAGTGGTGTTCCTTCACAGAAGAAGCCAAATTACTTGTGTACTCATTCTCATGTGTGATCATGGTTAAATTGATGGCGAGGCCAAAGGATATATTGACACTATGGCTCTGTCTGAAACTATGGCTCTGTCTGTCCAAATTAAGCAATGACTTCGGAGGCAGCGTTTGTGCATGAGGGCAGCACAGAGAAACAGATTTGGCAGCATGACAGAATTCCATTTTAAATATCATCAGAGAGCGTCTTTGCAATAACCAATTACATATTTAAAAAATACAATCCTAATTTCTTGCTGGAAATGCACTTTCATTTTCGAAAGTGAAAATGAAACTTTAATTTATTCAAATCTATGCTGCAACCGGTGTTTCGGCCGACATTTTATCGACCAATGTAAAAAACAAGGCTGAAGCTCTACTAAAAGATTGGAAAAAAACTTGCCGTTTTATGGTGTCATTTGTTTTCTCATCCAGTCCATTGGTTTGGGGGTGATAGGCAGCTATGACACTTCTTTCGTTATTGAGCTGAAACATAAAATGATAAAAGCCACAGGGGCTAATAACAATACAATAATAGTATTTGACAAAATGCACATACTTGGTTCACAAATTCTCTTCCCTGGTGTAGGGGACTCAATGACACTATTATTTCAACACTATTCTTCACCAAATTTGCAAGAATTATCATGAGCTTTGATCACAATTATAAGCAATTTATTCTCAAACACCCTTTATAAGGGAAACAAATATCAGCTCAATTCATGATGTGGGGAAATCAGCAGGTAGCTAGAATCGGCATGTTTAGGAACTCTGGATTATGAGCATGAACTACAACAACGTCACGTGTGAAATATAACAGGACTTTAATACCTGGACTAGACGTATACTAATCTATCATACACACACATACAGTTTAGCATGGAGGAAGGTTGAAGTTAAACAGAGCATGGATTTATGGCAGTCTATGATATTCAGAAGATCAATAGCCTGAACAAAACAGCAGTTTCTTCTTGTAAAGCACCTTTGTTAAAAGGATTAATGATGCCCTATGCATCCATTAATAAGACTAAGTATGACACTTGCACGTCTTGCCCATCAAAAGAAAGAAAGTGTCCTGATCCAGTTTGTTGAGGCTCCAGTTGCTCTTGGCTGATGTGGTCAGAGAGAACCAGTTTTATGCAGTGGATCTGTATCTTGAAAGACGAAGCTGCAGCCTGGCACAAACTTAGGGGTCAAAGGTGAAGGTGAGGTGAGGTCAAACCCATGCGAACCAAAAAACATGAAGAACCCGAACCAAACCCTGAACAAAACTAAAACCCCCCAAAAAGACTCTTCTTGTGGTCTCTTTTAAACTGTAAGGATGTCACATCCTACAGACGTGACTGACCCAATCATGAGATGGCAACTTTGGAGGGAAAGTTAATTGTCTTTGTCTTTCACATGGTGTTTTGCATGTGAAAGCTGATTGGATGTTCACAAAGAAAACTTCTGGGAGTTTGATAAAACTAATATGAAAAGAGTTACCAAAACACAACAAACATCAACATTAAGAACATCACAAAATGTAGCTCATAGACACCAAACATGATCTACATATCATCTTGGTTAAATGAGTTACTACAAATCTAATAATTCCAGTAGTTATACACACATTTAAAACAGACGTAACAACAAGAACATCAACACATGGAAAGGTTATAAATGAATAGGCCTATATGTACATTTCCATATAAATTTAGGATTGTATCTCTGATTGCAAGTCATGTATGCGGCTCAGTTCACCAGTAGCATCAGTAAGAAGGCTATTGTATTCACTTTAAATGAAGTGATTCTCTTTAATGTAGTTGATGCTGATTCATCAATAAATTAGCTGTTGCAAAAAATGCTGAAAAAAGCTTTCATTCAGTTGGAGAAGGTCGTTTTCTCAGCATCTATTGTGTGCAGTATGTGTGGGGCGGATAAGCTTAACATTCAGTTTACTGAAACTCGGGCGATTCATTGACGAGTACAACACAGAATTTAAGCTTCTGTCACTGTTACTGACTGTTTGTTTGGGTACACGAACATGAACAAAGTTTGTTGGCGGAGGCAGTGCACTACAGGAGAAAATAACAACCACTCATTAATGTAGATGTACGGTTACTTTGTCAGACGATGTTGCAGTATATATCAGGATAACAAGTGTTTAAAATTGACTCAATGTTAACATGTAGTGTCATGGTTTGTGTGTTTTTATATTTGTTTCCTGTCTTCACAACAGAGACAAAATATATATAAATGGAAAAGAGCTTTTTTGTTCACTTGTATTACAGTATGTGACAGTTCAGTTCAGTTATTATATGACTCCAAGTCTGCATGATAAACCTATAAACCTAATGCATATTGTCGCTTTGTGTCATAGTTAGTACAATTTTGACTGTATTATTTGTGTCCCCTCCAAAAATTGCTCTTGAGAAATGTTAAGTGTATTGTAGCCCCACTACTGTGAAATGAGATTTACTGTCATGGTTCTGCCTATCTTGTTTGGCTTATTCTTGGTCTTGAGGCAGAACCAGTACAGAATTCCCTGTTTCATGTGGGGAGAGACATTTTTGGCCTATTGGCTTTCCAGACTCTCCCCGAGTCTCGTCTGTGTTTCCCGCCCTTTCCGTCTCATTAGCTTCCCCTTAGTGTTTCATCTGTTTCACCTGGTCCCTAATTAATTATCCTGTGTTTTGTCTCCCTATAAGATTCCTCATGTTTCATTGTCTTGTGCCGGTTCATTGATTGTAAACTGTACCTTGTCCTATGCTGTAGATGTTTACCCTGTTCCTGTTTAAGTCTTGCCTCGTTCCTGTTGCTCATTGTTCCTTGTATGCTGTTTATCAACCCTGTGTCTAGTAAGTCTTAGCCCAGTGTCTGTATCAAGTCTTTGTTTTTCTTAGTTTAGTCATTCCGTGTTATTGTTATAAGTTTCCAGTCTTGTTTTCCCCACTGAGGGTTTTTGTTTTGTCCCTGTTTTTTGTATAATAAATCTGTTAACCCCTTCACCTCATCTGCCTCGTCCTTGTCTGCCTGCACTTGGGTTCCCCTGCCTTGTCTCTTCCTGGAGACCCGTGACAGAATGAACCGGCCTAAACAGAACCCAGCAGGCATGGAAGCGAAACGTGCAAGTCAGGCCCGTCGCCTATGCAAAGTTCGTCAAGGATACGGCGACGTGCTTGGCCTCGCGGATCGCTTCTTCGAGGCTGCAGGGGAGATGGTCCATGATGAGCAGTAACAGATGGTCCTGTTCAATGGCGGCCTCAACTACCCTCTGACGTGGGGGGAGATGCAGATGCTGAGACCGCTGGGCTTCACCGAACTGATCAGGTACGCCATGAATCGGCCGGAGCCCAGGGTCTCAGTTGAGTCCTACTCTCCTTCTCCGCTGGCCGTCATCCCCGAGGGTCGTTCCCTGCAAATCGGGGTCATGGGCCTCTCCCCACCATCCGCAGTCTCTCCACCATCCACCAGTCTCCGTGGACGACGCCCACGGAGGCAGTCGTGGGACTCCCCGTCCGACTCCTCCGGCACGGAGCTTGCCATTCCTCCCACCACCTCACTTCCGTCGGCAACACGTCCCGTGGGCCGGTCCCGGAAGAAGAAGCCTAGGAGGGGAGTGTTGTCCAGTCCTGCCGTGGTCCCGAGTCCGGAAGTCCCGATTCCTGCCTGTCTGCCCCTAGTCTTGTTCTCCATGGTTTATTTGGTCTTGTCTTTGTCCCAGTCTGTCTTGTCCTGTGGGTCTCCTTGAGGAGCGTCAGGATGTCGCTCCTTAAGGCGGGGTTTCTGTCATGATTCTGCCTATCTTGTTTGGCTTATTCTTGGTCTTGAGGAAGAACCAGTACAGAATTCCCTGTTTCATGTGGGGAGAGACATTTTTGGCCTATTGGCTTTCCAGACTCTCCCCGAGTCTCGTCTGTGTTTCCCGCCCTTTCCGTCTCATTAGCTTCCCCTTAGTGTTTCATCTGTTTCACCTGGTCCCTAATTAATTATCCTGTGTTTTGTCTCCCTATAAGATTCCTCATGTTTCATTGTCTTGTGCCGGTTCATTGATTGTAAACTGTACCTTGTCCTATGCTGTAGATGTTTACCCTGTTCCTGTTTAAGTCTTGCCTCGTTCCTGTTGTTCATTGTTCCTTTTATGCTGTTTATCAACCCTGTGTCTAGTAAGTCTTAGTTTAGTGTTTGTTCCCAGTGTTTGTTTTCTTAGTTTAGTTAGTTCGTGTTCTTGTTTCTGTATTTAGTTTTCCAGTCTTGTTTTCCCTACTGAGGGTTTTTGTTTTGTCCCTGTTTTTTGTATACATTTACATTTACATTTAGTCATTTGGCAGACGCTTTTATCCAAAGCGACTTACAGAGCACTTATTACAGGGACAATCCCCCTGGAGCAACATGGAGTAAAGTGTCTTGCTCAAGGACACACTGGTGGTGGCTGCTGGGATCGAACCAGCAACCTTTGATTTACCAGTTCAGTGGTTTAACCCACTAGACCACCATCAATCTGTTATCAATCAATAAATCTGTTAACCCCTTCACCTCATCTGCCTCGTCCTTGTCTGCCTGCACTTGGATTCTCCTGCCTTGTCTCTTCCTGGAGACCCATGACAGTCGAACACCCCTTTACCGCCCCACTATTTCCAATTTTTCACTTCAGCCCTATATGCGTAGCCATACAAAAAATTTAGAGGAAAAAGCGCTTAATATTCGATCTGTCATCCCCACACAGTTCCCCCTTTCCAAGCATTAATAGTCTTATCCCGCTCGAAGAATTCTCGTTACATTATCAAGACGTCGAGTAAGCTCTTCTCCGTTTGTTGAGATGGACAATTTTACTTTTTTGTCGTCCTCAGCTTCAAATGCAGAAGCAGTCCAAAGATTTTTGACATTTTGTCAAAGCAATCTGTTGGATTCTCTACGCCATTCCTTACCTCATCCACCTACTAGACGACTTTCTAATAATCCCGCCGCCAGAAGCTATCCTCGCCGCACATCTTTCCAAAGTCCATGAAGTATTCTCAAAGCTCGGGATCCCTCTCGCACCCGAAAAAACTTCGGGATCCAGACATGATCCCCGTCGACACATGCTTATTTACTGACGCAGCTCCTTCCATCGGTTTTGGGGGATTTTACCAAGGTCGCTGGTTCGCGTCTACATGGGCCACCCAGCTCACAAGTTTACTGCAGTCCCTCGCATCATCAGCACTTTTCGAGCTGTACCCGTTAGTGGCGGCGGCCTGTTTATGGGGGGAAAGGTCTGCCTCCAGCATCATTGTCCATTGTGACAACGAAGCAATGGTAAATTGCATTAATAAGGCCGCTCACATTCACCCGCCTTAATGCCTATTCTTAGACGCCAAATCTGGAATTCTGCGTGCGAACCGTTCATTCTGATGGACAAGCATGTCCCAGGAGTGAAAAACCAGATAGCTGACGCTTTCCCATTTCTCATTTCAGAAATTCAGGCTGTTGGCACCAGAAGCAGACCAAATACCAATGCCTGTCCCTCCCTATTCGGAATTGACATTCAATTAAACCACCCCCTGAAAACCCTAATAAATGCATCCTTGAGCGCAATCATTCAAGCTGTGTCCACAGAACCCAACTTTCATACCTTACCGCATGGAGAAACTTCAAAGCAATTCATAATACCTAAAAAATTCCCTTTCCCAGATTTCTCTCTCCTCTCCATCACGTCATTTATCTCTTTCCTCAACACAATCAAACATCTCCTAGCAAGTTCCATCAAAGGTACAATGCACACTCTCCATTTAACTCGCCCATTCTTAAACATCCATGCTCATCAAGGGCATCCAGAGAGCTTAGACCACCCATTGATACGCCAGACAACCTATCACCTTAGAAGTTCTGACCAAATGTATCTCAATTCTCCGCAGAGGCTACCACACCAAGCATACCGCGCACACACTCGATGCCATGTTCATCCTGCCGTTCTTTGGATTTCTCAGATGATCAGAATTCACCACTACGTCCAATTTCGACCCCTCAGTTAACCCCACCATTTCGGATTTGTCAGTACTCGGTTTGGAAACCATCTTGTTTTTAATTAAACAAAGCACGCCTGATCAGGCCAGAAGAGGTCATTTTATATATACTGTATCTTCAAACCTCAAGCCTCAATCCAGCCATTCCAAACCCTAGTAGCATACCTCCGCTTCAGAACATCACAGGCTAAATCTCCATCCGACCCTCTCTTTGTAGATGACCTAAATCACCCAACTACATGCTTCTGGTTCCAAAAACACCTTAAATCCGTTTTGCTCCACGCAGGCATTCAAGCAGATCTATTCTCTATCCATTCATTTCGCATTGGTGCGACAACCATGGCCACCCAAAAGGCCTCTCACAGTCCCAGATCCAAGTGCTCGGTCGTTGATCTTCAGACGCTTTCAAAAGTTACATCCGGAATGACCGCGCCCTCATCAGGAAAGCACACAGGACCCTCGTCACCCGAATCATTTAGCACCAATCATCAACCATCTAACAAGCTTCCCCAGCAAACAAGCAGCAGCATTGCTTCACCACTCCAACTCAGAGGAGCCCGGCTCCCATATCGTGCTCGGACGCAGCAGACTCCAACCCCCGAGAAGGCAGCATCGCAACACGCTAAAGCCTCCGCAGGGGCCCGTGCTTCATCCCTCACTGTGCCACTGCAGAACATCTTCCCGTCCCCTAAGTAATTTTCCCCGCCTGCTTTCCTTACCCCCTTCCCCAGAAGCAAGTGCTTCATCCCTAACTCTGCCGCAGCAGAACGTCGTTCCCACCAAGCAAAGAAGCCAGTATCGCCGCAGCGACCGCCCCGCAGGGGCCCGAGCTTCCATCTCGTGCTCTGCCGCAGCAGAAAAAAATCCCTTCCAGCCCCCCCAGAAGACCCAGCAATAATAAATCAACACTTAATAGCATCAGCCACCCCGCAGGAGCAGGATCCCCCACTTGCAGGAGCTCCACAAATCCAGCGGCCACAGCAACACCTGTTTGGAGCCCGCTTCCCGGACAGCACGCAAAATACGCATGTTTACTACCCCTGCTATCTTTATTATCTGCAAAGGTGAACATTAACATTAAGGAAATCCCAAATGCAGCTCATAGAAACCAAACATGATCTACATATCATCCTGGTTAAATGAGTTACTACAAATCTAATAATTCTAGTAGTTTTACACACATTTAGTCAAACTACTTTGGAGCAGTCCAGTCAAATCAATGCCAATGAGCTCCCAGACAGCAGACACATAAAGAAGTAAACCAATATATTTGATTGTACATTTTCATTTTTTTAAATAGTTGTTGTATATTACAGTACCACTAAAGATTGAAGATTTACATTTATATACACTCTAATGCCTGTGGAGCAACCAAAGGTTTTCCAACCCTCTGGCATTCATTGCATTCCAAGACCTTTAGGAAATCAGCTTTTAATATTTGCAGTGCCTAACAACAGTTTAAAACACAAAATAACTGAAACATATACCCAGTTGTAAATATCAATAAACATCCCAAGCCAGTAGAATCTGGAGTTTATTGCAGTGCATGTTTTCAGGATGCCCGAATGACCCCCAATTTGAGAGGAGTGAACTTCCTTGAATAGCTTTCTTGCACCTTCTTTGGACTTAATAACTCTTCTACTTCCAAAGAAAAGTTCTCCTTATAATTTGATTATTGAATAAAGAACTGCAATCATTAAAATGGTGTCTACCCAAAACACTAATTGTATGTGCATGCATGTATCTCAGATAATCACTCTTTATGTTGAATTTAGAAGTGTACCTCCTTAGGTTTTATTTTTGGGACTTATTATTCCCGGATGGGTATGTTTCCTAAGAGAGGAAGTTAAAAACATCTTCCCACCTTTTCTCCATAACTATAGAGTCAAGGGAAACTTTATTATTATAAATACACACAAGATACACTTTAGACACACACTTGTGTTTGCTAAAAATCAGTGTACACATGCAAAAATGTAAGTTCACTGGTCAAATTAAGTAATAAAACAGGCTAGATAGACAGACAGACAGGCAGATACTCTGCACGCACGCCATTATCAGCTAATTTTTATATTCTGCTGCAAAATCAGCGTGCACATGCAAAATGGACGTTCACAGGTCAAATTAAGTAATAAAATAGGTTAGATAGGCAGATACGCTGCACGCACGCCATTATCAGCTAATTTTTATATTCTGCTGCAAAATTAGCACGTACAAAATGTACGTTCACAGGTCAAATACAGTTTTCCTAGATTGCAAACACACAATTCATGAAACAACACATTCTCAGAAGAATACACCAACTTGTACAAACCCCACACAAAATATTCTCATTTTGCAAAGATTTAACCATGTTCTCATTCAGAGTACAAAAATACAATATTATAATGAACTTAAGTGTCAAGATTTGAACTCAAATAGCACACATTTATCCATCAGTAAACATTCATAGACAAAACTGATGATACACCTATCAGAATCTCAGGATAATATCTATAGGAGTTCATCATATACTGGGCTTTATACTACTAACTGTAAACATACAGTATAATTACAGTACACACATTATATGAGAGAAATTCACTATTCTGCATCCAGTAAACTGTACCACGTGTGTACCCTTACCTGTTCTGTATTTCTGCAGTTCTGTAGTTCTGCAGAAAACACAGAATACTTTTACGGATTTGGGTGCAGAGGATGCCATATTTTTTGCCTCCTATTGACAAATCACTTCACTATATTGTTTCCTTAAGTCACTTTGGATAAAAGTGTCAGCTAAACGACTAAATGTAATGATCTCTTCCAACACGCTGCACTGTTAAACTTTTGAAAACTGTTAAACAAACAGATACCTGCGCTAAATGTGCAACAGTAACAACTTATAATGAATCATTAACAATCAAAGGTGCTTTGCTGAAGTCAATTTTTAGGAAAATGTGAAATCTCTTTAGTTTTGTACTGAAATCTGCATTATGATTCACAGGATAACTGTATGGACATTTGCCCATGATACGTTGCCTGTATAAAGGTTCTACAGTTGAAATTTGTTCACTTTACAGTAATAATGCTTTAAAAACTATAGAAATTGTTACAGGGCTGGTAACACTTTATAATAAGTTTATATTAATAAAGAAAAATCCTCTTAAATGATGTGTCTAATAGAGAGAAGGAAGTTGGGGTAAAGTACAGAATTCTCAAAAACAAATCTGTAACCACCTCCCTAAGACAACATATAGATCTTTGCTGTTCTGTGTACAAGTCACATGACTAAAATCTATAAATGTAAGTGTCTGTGAAAAGGAAACTAAGACAGACAGAGACTGTGAGACAACACACACAGGGAATAACAAAAGTAAGGTCATTATTTTTCTTTTTACATTTACTTTTACACATTTGGCAGACGCTTTTATTCAAAGCGACTTACATTACATTATCCTATGCATTTGTTTCTAAGTATGTGCAATTCCTTGGAATCGAACCCACAACCTAACGCAATGTTCTTACAGCTGAGCTACAGGAAAGCTTTTTAACATCATAACATCTTTATTTTATGAAGTGGAACTATATTGTGAATTAAACTGTAAAGAAAAGATAACCGGTTAATCACTTAATACATGAAAATCACATTTCTACAAAGCACATTTCACGGCAAAGTTGTAATTTAATTGAATTCAATCTGTTAAACCAAAAGTGAAAACACAAGAAATTATTTGTTCTTCCACAAAATGAAATGAAATGTTGGTTTTAGCCGGAGACAACAGTTTGGGACGTCTTGTTACTGCATTGTTATCAGCTGTGAGTGAGACCCATTTATACCGTGTACACTGAATACTGCTTTTTATTTGCTAGGCAGATTTGGTACTGGATGAATAAAGGATGACTGTGTATTGATTTAAGACTGATTATCAAATACATTACTCTGTCACAGTACTGGTATTTTTGAAAAGGTTGAATTAACACATGATTTGTTGACGTCAATGTACCAGTAAAGACTGAAAAAAGATTATTTTACACGTACATTAGACAGATAACATTCTAATTATGGGATATCCTGTAGCTCAGTGGAAAGAGCATTGCGTTAACAATGCAAGGTTGTGGGTTTGAACCAGGGGATTCCAGGGGATATACATATGTATAAATGTATAGGATAAAGCAATGTAAGTCGCTTTGGATAAAAGCGTCTGCCAAATGCCTCAATGAAAATGTAAATGTAAAATATATGAAATATATGAGCATATAAATACATCAGTAAGTTGCAAAACGGCTCTTGTAAAACATTTGCTATAATCACTATTAATAATAACAGTGGTAACACTATCAATGATTTTTATATGAATGTAAACGAAAAATCGTATTACAAAAAAATCTAATTTACGTTGCCTATATTTTTTTAATTCCCATTGTGTCAGGTAAAAACTATATGTTGATGTTATGTTTGTTTCTTGTACTTGCAGAGAAGTTCCTCATCTCTTATCACGTCATCATGACATTCTTTCTTCCTGTGGTGATGCTGTGTCTGCTTTCTGGTGCTTCAGCTAAAGTTGTTGAGACTTTTGAGAATCAATGTGATGGATTGTTTGCAGTCAAACAACCACCAATTATCACCCCCACACCTGCTTTCCAAAAGATCTGCCAAACGCTAAATGATGTTGTGTATTATGCCACACTTTATGATACCAGCAACAAGATTCCTGTGTACTCAGCCTATAAGTTTGAAGGGTTAATAAAGTGTGAACGGCAAAGTGCATGGTACATTGAACCTCAGGTAAGAGAATTTCAGATGTATTTCTTTACTTCCTCTAACTCGGCAACACAGAGGCGAATATTTATCCATAATCAATTATGTACGAAATGTATATTTTTCATGTTTTTTCCCATATGCAAAACTACAAATAAAGTGTAACTTGCAACTGAACAGCATAAAGTATGATTTTATACAGCGGCTGATAAATCGGTTAAAACGTTATAAAGACGTTTTCTGCTTTGCATTTAAATGCATTTTTACTTTAAGATCATTATAATTCCTGTGTGATTTCAGCCTTATTTTCTAAAATTCATGTTTTGTAATATGAAATGAAATATACTTATTGTCCCTGATAGAGAAATTTGTAGTAGACTCAATAGTCAAAAAAAAATCAGATGCAACCTGCTGCACAACATTCATACACACCATATGCATACACATATTAGACATAACCTACACATGAAACGCACTGATCCATGTTCATCAGTCTTATTGATATTGGCACAAAGATCTCAAATCTGTTTTGTTTATAGTGAGACATTCTGTACCTTCTTCTGGAGGTTAAGAGTTTGTAACAAGAGTAGAGTACATGGGACGGGTCATTTAAAATCCTATTAGCTTCATTCAGTGTGCATTACTCATACAAAGTGTGAATACTGGGAAAGTCTTTCAGTCTTCATAGCACAATATACAGTATCTTTGATTTACAGAGAGATTTTTTTATGATATTAGTTTACATGGGAAAGTCCTCTTATGTACACTCTTCTGTTTACATTACAGCTTGATGATAATAATGCAGGAGCAAATATGGGATCACAGTGCACTCCAGCTGTTACATGTGGAAACAAACAGGCTCTCAATGAAGACTACGTCAGTTCTGGCTATGACAAAGGCCATCTTGCACCGGTCTATCAGGCAAGCTCACAGCAGTGTGCTTACGCCACGTTCACACTCACCAATGCTGCTCCACAAAACCCATCTTTTAACAGAGGCAAATGGAGAGAGACTGAAAAAGATATTGCACTCTATCTGAACAATAATTGTAAACCATACACTAAGTATATAGTTACTGGTGTGGTACCAGGAAATGTAAAAATAGGGAATAATGTGAATGTGCCTAGTCATTTCTGGACTGCGTACTGCTGCTTAGACAACAATAACAAATGTCAATTTTCACAAGGATATATTGGTGAAAACAAGAATAATCCTGTCATGCAAATGAATGTGTCTGATTTAGAAAAACAGTTGGCAAACCTTTATCACTTTACATCTTTCCAGTTGTTTGCTAGTTCTACAAAACCCACAAGGAAAAGAAACAGAAACATCAGATTTTAAGTGTTCATTGTCTATGCAATTGTAGTGTCAATGAAAAGAAGGTCTTTTACAGGCATGTAATGATACACATTCATAGTTTGACTGATGAAATTATATAAAAAAGTATGTGCAAACCTTTACTGCTGTATACACTTGGGTAAAAAGCTAATGCAATTCTTTTCTATTGTTATATTATTAATACTCTATATGTATGAAATATATGTATGATTCACGTTCTTGCTTGCACTGGATGATTTCTCAAAGTAACTATAATAAAGTGTTTATGAAGCATTTATAGTGCCTTTGATTGATGGAAAATAACGCCATATTTTATAAATTCATTCTGGTGTAAGTGATGCATACAAACTTACAATTATGTTCAATAATACCAGTAACCTATTAAATCACAGTTATCAGTAATACTCAATTTTCTGCTATTCAAATAATATATTTGTAGATGTAGCTGTCAAGGTTTGCAGCGGAGGAAGAACCCAAATGCAGGCAGCAGTACGGGGGTTAACAAAAACACTTTAATACACAAAACAAACACCCTCGGTTGTGGGAAAACTAATCTAAAAATGTTGACAAAACAAAAGACCTCCCACAAGGGGCAAAAACAATAAAGTACAGAGAATCTATAACTTACAAAAAAATAAGGCACGACAGAAAACAAAGACATCCAAGGGCAGGGCAGGGCAGGGCAAGGTAATCCAGAGAGAAGTCATGTAAGTACAAAGACACAGGTATACATGAACAGGAAGCACATGTAAGAGCATACCGATACATACAACGACCAACCACAGGACAATAGACACGATAATGTTTTATAGGGGAGACAGACAAAGGATAATTAACAAGGACCAGGTGATAGGGATGAACACTCAAGGAAAGCCTGAACCCCCCAGGCTTAAAACGCCCGTGAACGGAGCAATCGATGCTCTTCCATGTTTTCGCGCGTTCCAGATCAAGAACACCTCCGGAGACAGTTTTTCCTTTCGGCAAATTACTTTGGCAAAGTTTGTTCTGCTTCATCAATCCGGCTCCAAGAAAGAAGTAGACGGACTCACCCGCTTGCTTTGAAACCATCAGGACTCTAAAAACCCTTTCAACGCGCACAAGAACTTGTCCCAGCACACTGTGGAAACCAATGCAAATATCTCAACTATATCCTAAATAGCTGCGTTTAAGCTGTAACCCCTTTTAACTAAGGAGACTGTCCTCGATGGTTCATGCAGATGTGAATAGCTGTTTGTAATACTGCCACTCTTTGCTAGTCTATTTCTTCCATTTCTTTACTGCTTTTACGTTTCATGTTTGTTTGTTAGCGTTTGTTTTTTCTTAGTTGGTCGGTTTGTTTTCCCTTTAGTGTGGTCAATAAACCCGTATTTGTCTCCATGCTCAAATTGTTGCTTTGTTTCTGTATCACATATTAACGTCACTTCAACTGCTTGATTTTGTTATAATTTCTGGAGCGGTACTGTACTACAGTAAGAGTGTTATGTTTCCAAGGCCAGGAAAGTAATATTTCTTAGATTTGATATACGATCTGCTGATCACTCGCTGGACGAGTGCATTTAGATTGTCTCTATTCTTAGGTCTACTGAATCCGATAAAAGTGTATAGAATAGGTATAGTTAATCATCATCAATTATCCGTATTTGACTGTGATCAAATTCATAGTTTTCCCCGAAATACACTACAACAGGGAAGGAAATGAATTAGACATTTGGGTCACACTATATTTTACGGTCCGATTCTCACCATTAACAAGCCATTAACTATGACTTTTGCCTCAATAAACTCCTAATTTGGTGTTTATTAATAGCTGGTATGATAATTGTTAGGTTTAGGTATTGGGTAAGATTAGGGATGTAGAGTATGGTCATGCAGAATATGTGCTTTATAAGTGCTAATAAACAGCCAATATGCTAATAATACCCAATAAATTGTTAATACTGAGAATTGGTCCCTATACTACAGTGTTACAGACATTTGTTAGGAAATACATTTAATGCTGAATGGCTAAGTAAAATGGGCCTGTTGTTGTGGAGATTTGGTGATCTCTTTGCAGGAAGAAAAGTCTTGCAGATTATGGTTCCAGGTAAGTCCAACAAAACTGAATGCACACAATGCTCTAGACTAGAAAGCCAATGGACACTAGCATCAAGATTCCCGTTAAGGCAATGAAGATGCCTCGCCAAAACCATCAACTACAAAAGATATCCACACACTTTTGGCAATATAGTGTATTTGAGAACCAGTGACCAATGGGTCACAACAACCAAAATGAACAGGCCAACCCTTAACAATAAACTTGGGTAGGCCAAATAAATGACCAACAGGTCAAACTTTCAAATACAGAACTCAGTAATGGTAACATTTTTCTTCTACGGCATCCTTTAAATTCAATGTTGAACCTTGTAGATGCATAAAGATTCAATATTGTTATGTGTTACAGAGTTACAGTGTGTAGTTTAAATGTAAACTTGGCCTAGTGTCTAAAGATTGTTTAAATAAAAATGTAGCATAATAAAAATTACATGAATGAACTGAAAAAAGGAAGAATGTATTCAGGTAGTGATAGCTTTAACCTTGTTTGGGTCGTCATGTGTCAGGGTTGGCGAGGTTAGAACCCAGATGCAGTCAGCGGTACGGGGTAACAGTCAAGACTTTAATTAAAAGGACAAAACAAATTCCCACGATGGCGAAAAACACTGACACGACTAAAATACAAAACTAAGAAAACAACACTTCCCACAATGGGGCAAAAACAAGAAAACAGAAAACTAAACTTAATATAAAAAGATCACAACGCGACTTTAAACAATAACACGACTAGGTTCCAAAGAAACAAAAAGGCTTAGTGGTACACAATACTAGAGACGGTAGCAAACAGACAATAGCTTAATGCACAGGTAAGTACACATGGGTAAATCCACATGAGTGAGTACATCGAACGAGCACAGGACAATGACACATGAGAGGGTCAATATCAAGGGAGGCAGTTGCGGGGCATGAACTAATTAACAACCAATAACGAGACGAAAGGGCGGGAAACAGAGACGAGGACCGGAGAGAGAGTGTAGAAGGCAGAAAAGTAAAAAATCTCTCTCTCAGCATAAAACCTAAAGCTTTGCAATTACTCTGCCCCAAGACCAAGAATAGACATGACATGATGAGGCAGAATCATGACAGTCATGGCTCAGATATTTTTTAGTTGATGCAAAATCAATAACTGAAGGCCTCTGTGGCATGGAAATATCTTCAGTCATCCTTTCTTCAATGGTCGAAGAGGGTGGGCTACAGGAAAAGGTACTGAGCAGCGTTTCCCAAAAGCGTAAGTTGATGGTAAAACGATCGAGTATCTAAATATTATGGTCTGTTTACCAAAAGCATCATTTCTTAAATAGCATTTGAAAATCATCATAGATCTACGAGTGCTCTGGAGTAATCGTAAAGCCCTAAGTGAAGACAGAGTTATGAGGTCACCTCCAGGACAACCGGCAAATTGCACTCAAATGTACTTATCTTCAATGTGACATATTAATTAGTTTTATGTATATTTTTATTCGTTTTTTTTCTTTATTACACATAATTCAATATAGAAATAATAATAAAAAAGGAATAAAATTAAAATGACATAACCGAACACAAATAAATTGCAGCATGAAAAAGCACACTGCTGTATATGGACTTAAAGTACAGTACAAATGTGGTATTTAACAAGGGAATGGTAAGTGTGCTTTAAAGACAAGAAAATAAAAGAGGAACTCAAAAAAAATGTCTCAATGACTTGCTGGCGTGCATGAAACCCAATCATGTATTGTTCATGTTGTGGTTGGTCATCATGAGGGCTCATGTCATCCTTGTCTTCCTCCCTGATGTGCAAGGGCACTCTTGCCCTCACTGCAATGTTGTGCAACATAGCTGTTATTGTGGTTACAGCACAGGACTTTTAAGTCACAAAGAGAAGTCCACCTCTTGACTTGTAAATAGCCCTAAAGTGCGCTCCACAACACTTTGGGCAACACGGTGAGCCTTTGTTGAACTCTGCTTCTCTGTTACTGACAGGATTAGCTGCAGGGGTGAACAGATATGGCCTCAGTGGATATCCACTGTCCCCAAGGAGCCTCCGCTGTCCCTGCAAGTTTTTGGCCGCTTGACCCACAGATGAGCTTTTTAAGGGCTTTTTTTAAAGTACTACAAGTAGCCATTTAAATGATGTGGTTTAACAAACATCAAATAATTTAATTTTAACAGTTTTTTTTTATTCAAGTTTGTAGTTAGTTCTAATGCTGATGTAATTTCCGGCAATGACCGTTAGAATTTGTGTAATGCAAGATTGGAGTGGGACAGTGTTTTGACAGTTTTACATTTACGTTTTTGAACTTGCTTAAGAAGAAATCAGAAATAAGATGGATTGCGAACACATCAAGAATGTGCAACAATGACGAGCTAAAAAAAGTCCCTAAAATGTGACATTTCAGCACAGACGGATAGCGATTCGAACGTCGCACTTAGTCACAATTTCAACCCAAGCTTTTGTTATATAAGAGGGAATTGTATTCACAGGAACATCATGTAAGTGTTAGAACTGAAAACGCCCTTCTTACGGAGATTACATCTGTTATTGACATCAGGCCCGGTGAACAGCAGGTTCTGGAATGCACCTATGAACACTACCTCCACAGAAAATATCAACGACTACTTCTCTAGCCCCGCTCATTGGTTCGTGCATGACAATTCGGAAGCAACACAATTGGCACGGAACCATAAAGAGCGACTAAGCAATAAACAAACCGTTAAAGATAGGTAGATATTGTTCCACCCCTGGTTGTGAAAGAATACAGTCACTGCATAACCTTCCCTCGGATTCTGACATTAAAATTAAACTTTAACCACACATTACTAAAGACATTCCAGCTCATGTGGGAAAGACATGGAGCGTTTGTTCGTTTCATTTCTCAGGTGATTCCTTTGTGAACAAGGCAGAGATCGACACATCGGATATGTGGAGAGACTAAAATTTAAAAGCAGTGCTGTGCTGTCAATATTGGATCTGATAGGAATGAGGCAGCAATCTTATGAGTAAAACATTTTTTGTATTATGCGTCATGAAGGGTTTTAGTCTTTAACAGTGTTGTGTTATTTTCATTACCATGTTTTAATTGCATATGTTTAAACAAGTTATTTGTTATCAATATAATCATGCTGTAGTGTCATAATTACTGTGGTGTGAAGAATGAGGGAGAATATTAGAGTGCAAAGAAAGAGAAGTAAGAACCAGCTCAGGTATGTGCAAGAGTGATTAACTGTTATGCCTGAACCAAGCAGAGCATGCAAACACATACCACAAATCTTGTGTTTAGATAAGTGTTGGGTGAACTAGTCGGGGGAAGTTTGGTGTTTTACAGATGCTAAGAGAACAAAGAAGAAGGGTGCGGTTGTCCACAAGCGCCAAGCGGTCATCTCTCCATTGGCTAAAGACTAAACGGCGGGATGTCTCAAGAGCCGTGAGATTGGACACTAACTACTGAAGCAAGCTTGAAGATACACCCACACATACACATATAAAAATGTAAAACACTGTTTAGGCGGGGCTGATTCTCCGGGACTCTCTGTTGAGTGAGTTGTGTGTGAGACAGCCCAGCGCTGATTTTCAGGTTAATAAACTTCAACTTTATTCAAAGAACGTCTGTAAGTCCAATTTTTGGACACGCTGGACATTTTTAAGTCCATCAAATGGTGACCCCGACGTGATTGGCTATTTAGGACGTTTTTAGACAAATTGTAAGGATTATAAAAAGTCCCAAGTGGAGAGGGAAGGCCTGAGATTCAACACAACGTCCGGACGAAAGAAAAAGGTGAGCAGAAACCTGTTAAATCAAACTTCTGCCAATTGAATACTCTAAATTGATTGTGTTGAATTGAAAACTTCCTGATCATAGTTAAATTGTAATTATTATGAAGATTGAAGTTTGTTAATTTGAAATTGACACGGGTGGTTGGTCCCCCGAATTTACACGGGTGGTTGGTCCCCCGAATTTACACGGGTGGTTGGTCCCCCGAATTTACACGGGTGGTTGGTCCCCCGAATTTACACGGGTGGTTGGTCCCCCAAACGTAGTGTAAAATTATACGAGGGTGGTTGGTCCCCCAATAATTGGATTTAGACAAGGGTGGTTGGTCCCCCAAATATTTTGTGGAATTGTGTTATATTGCATGTAAAAACGTTGTTATAATATATAATTGTGATAATAAGAGAATATCAAAATGGAGGGTGAATTTGAAAGAGAATGTGATGAATATGGGTGTTTGCTAGTGGAAAGCCAATGGGGACATGTGGTAAATATGGTGTTAGCCCAGACTGAGCAAAAAAGAAAAATCATAAAAAAGAGAAGAAAATTTAGGAAAGTAAATGGAGTCAGATATGTATTGAAAATGGTTGGGAGAATCCCGAGAGAATGCTGATTAAGTTGGCACCAAAAGTTAGGGACATGGAGAAAAAATGTATGTAAGACTGAAAAGACATGTTGAAGAAAAAATATATATAAAGTGGTTAGAAAAGCATAAACATAAAAATAAAGAAGTTAAAATGAAGGAAGAATTAAGACTATGGACATGCATTGCGCTTAAGGCCACTGCTCTGAGTCCGGTTAAAAGAGAGGGGGGAGAAATGTGCAGACAAAGAAGTCAGGAAGTCAGGGAAACACCTCTGAACAAACAGCATATTACCCACCCCCAAAACTATATCAAGACTTGCAACTATAGACAAAACCACAACCGTATGACGAAAAACTGCAGCAAGTTATGGTAAAATTAAACCAAGGAAACGTAGTAAAGATTTGCCTGACACAATGTTTGATATAAATGAAATAAGACAGCAATTACACCAACTAACAAGATTAGTCAGTGGAACAGCACAGCAGTTAGCCCCCGAGGGAGAAAAACAGGGAGAACAAATTCCACAAGGGGAGGGTGAAGAGGAGTGTGGGGAGCTAATAAATCACCCCCTGTTTCATTGCATAGCCGACAGAGTTTAGATAGTGCATCACATTGAAAGCACAATTGGCACATGCAGCTCATTTGAATTGTGCTAACTACTATCTAAGTTTCTTCCTAGATGTGTCTGAAACAGGAAGCAGTGCACATGGGCACCTCACGAACATCCCACTGTGTCCACCTCCAAGGAAAAGGCGACAAGTGGTACCATTTGTCTCCTTGTGTTGCTTGTTATTCCCCAAACAGGTCTTTGGAACAGAGATCTCAGGTCCAAGAGAGGGAGAGTGCTGAAGGTGAAAGTGCAGACACAGGCAAAGTAAAAAACATTGGAACATTACAGGCAGTACAGATCACACACAAAACAGGTGACATTTTTACAAATTCACCAGTGGAACCTCTAGCGCACTGTGTTTGTGAAGATTGTGCATATGGGGCAGGGATTGCAGTACCATAAGAATAAATATGGTGAAAAGTGAAGCATCACATGCATTTCTAACTTTTATGGGTCAAACCCATTTACAAGACTCATAGAATTCTTCTATTTTGATTTCATTGGTCCACTACCCAGTGCCAAAAAGGGGGGTATACTTTTTATACTTTTTCATTAACACTATAGATACCATTGCACAAGTGATAGTGAACCATCTGTTAAATATCACACAGAAATTCCCTAGTCCTTACAGGCCTCAAAGATCTCAAATGGACAGGTGTGGGTAGTGGCATAAAAAATGAATTGCTAAGCAGACAGCACCACAACATATGGACTGATATTTAACCCACAGATTTGACTGAATTGAGAGAAAAAATGTATCTCTGTCTGTTATCCTAAAGTCTTTCTTTTCAGGTTGATCACTATGACTCCTTATAGAGTCCAGATACCAGAGAGGTGTCTTAGAACCTGAAATGGAGGAGATGGGTGAGATTATACTTCAAGGGGTCATTCACACTTCACAGTTACATCACAGAAGTAGTTAGACGACCTCCCGGTGTAGCACCGGATCCAAATTGTGCAACACAGATTGTTGTAGATACCCATCTCCCAGACATGAACATATAGCATTGTGGACACACTTTCGCCACTACAACCTCATAAAATGATTATCTGGCATAACCTTAAAAGTTATCCAGACTCAAAACACTACACATCGCCTAGGATGATTAGTCTAGATTTCAAATATGATACATAAGAAGGATCTATAGCCTGTCATGCATACACACAACTATATAGCATCTCACACATAGGACAAACTCATGATGCTAATTTAATTATAAGATAAAACCTGTTGTTACAATTCTGTTGATTTATGTGAAACCTTGCAATGTACATAGTAAGTCTGCATGTTTATAGTTTTATGTATAGTAAATGGTTTGATTTCTGATGAAGAGAGGTGAAATTGAAAATTTGTGCAATTTTCAATAGAAATCATTAGCATTGTTCCAAACCAGATAGCACACTGGTTTTTAACATATGTCTAATGATATGTTTAAAGTGTGGTTAGATCTGAAGTGCTGGCGCTTCTGCAATCGCCCTCGCAATTCTCAATCAGATTTTTACCATTGAACATGAGATGGCGTACTGTACACATCAACTGCACAGAATTTTCTGACAACAGCTAAATTAGAGATTTAGAATATGTCCTAATTCTTCTTTGTAATGATAGATCTGCAGGGTTAACTCGTATTTGAGTATTCTGAATTACTATTATGGTTATCAAAATAAGTTATATAACTATACCATATTATGCATAACATTGTATCTGGATTTTATAAATACATGAAAATACATTTATATGCATACTGTAGATTTGTATTTTGGTTGCAATATATTTAAAAGATATAATTATAAACTATTATTTTATGATGTATACCACTGGAGAATATGCCAGTTAAATTGACTTTTGCCACTCTTCCTATAAAATACTCAGAGTATCTAAATTCCACTATAGTAGTGAAGAATCAGGTAATCAAATGGGATCACTTTATGTGGCTTTGGATGAAATTGAGACCTTATTCACCACTCGCACCAGGTACCATGAAATATTTTTATTGTTGTAATAATTTATCATCTTCTCCCAATGTTACTAAAATCATCAGTGTTCAGTTGTTGTATGCTTATGCAGATGCCGTTCAGGTGTCTCATACACAATGGTGTGTTATTAGTGAGATGAATTCCTTAACCTATGGAGCTGCGCTGCAAACCATACCTTCTACTTAGATGTTCCTAAGGATAAATGGGTCAGATAAATATCATGGGGAGGATACTACTACACACAGATGTTTCTCTTCGGTGGGAAGACACCTTCTACGAACAGAGTACATGGGCTCTGACTGAATGGACTTGGTACAACAAATTATATTGCAGACTATCAGACTTAGGTGGAAACCAACCTGGGCAAAAGAACAGCAAAGATCCACCTGTTCTGCACAGTACCAGCTCTACAGAGACTCCTGAGGTAATAATTGATACACAAAGACCAAAAAATGCCTAACTGTGTCCCGTTTGGGACTGCTCTGAGATTGCCTCAAGGGGTCAGGGGAGGAACTGTAAGGCAGCTGGAAAAGTGCAAAGAATTAAGGTTGTTTGTAAAGCTGGGACTAAACAATCAAACACCATTTGTTGCTAGATTCTGAGGAATGATATCCTGCCCTCCCCTCAGGTTTTGTCCATGTCCAGGAATTGATCCCCGTCTTCTTATCACACCTCTCCCCTTCATCTCTTCAGGCCCTGATCACTAGGAAAATGCTTACGCTTTATTCTGTGTATATCATTTATTGTCATAGTATGAAGTTTGATGATTCATGTTTGGTATTGTTTTAAAGGTCATGGTGCGATGGGTAAAAGGGTCTAGTTCTTTCAAATCTAACATGGAGTATATAAAAACTGTTTAACTCAAATCCATTACCTGCATTCCTCTAAGAGGTTTGGCTTTATCGGGGAATCCTGTTCACAGATAAATTGGCATCCCATTTGATGATCTCGTCAGCCACGAGTTAAACTAAATTTCACAATGACCATTGTATTCACAATGAGCATTGAGTACAGTACATCTTTCTTGGGTATAAAAGGTGCATTGGCAAAAGACTCAGGGAGGCTACTGTAACCAGAACTTCCCACACTGCAACTGTGAGTCTTGATTTTACCAGGTATGATAAACTTTGTGTTATTTTTTCATTTTAACCATATACTTGTGTCTATGGCTGTGTTTGTGGGAATTTTGGTCACCTGTGGATGTTGCTGTATTCCGTGTATTAGATCATTATGTAACCGTTTAATAGTAACTGCAATAGAAAAACGAGACCCACTCCCATATGATATGAATATGTCCCTTTTGGCAGGAGATTATATCATGGAGGATGAGGATGACAATGAGGAAGATGTTTGACCTCTTTCGAGGTCAAGAGAGGGATTGAAGGGTTTTATAAGTCTTTAACAGTGTTGTGTTATTTTCATTACCATGTTTTAATTGCATATGTTTAAACAAGTTATTTGTTATCAATATAATCATGCTGTAGTGTCATAATTACTGTGGTGTGAAGAATAAGGGAGAATATTAGAGTGCAAAGAAAGAGAAGTAAGAACCAGCTCAGGTATGTGCAAGAGTGATTAACTGTTATGCCTGAACCAAGCAGAGCATGCAAACACATACCACAAATCTTGTGTCTAGATAAGTGTTGGGTGAACTAGTTGGGGGAAGTTTGGTGTTTTACAGATGCTAAGAGAACAAAGAAGAAGGGTGCGGTTGGCCACAAGCGCCAAGCGGTCATCTCTCCATTGGCTAAAGACTAAACGGCGGGATGTCTCAAGAGCCGTGAGATTGGATACTAACTACTGAAGCAAGCTTGAAGATACACCCACACATACACATATAAAAATGTAAAACACTGTTTAGGCGGAGCTGATTCTCCGGGACTCTCTGTTGAGTGAGTTGTGTGTGAGACAGCCCAGCGCTGATTTTCAGGTTAATAAACTTCAACTTTATTCAAAGAACGTCTGTAAGTCCAATTTTTGGACACGCTGGACATTTTTAAGTCCATCAGTCACTATTGCAGACCTGCCAACATGCACGCATTTTGCGTAGCAGGTACGCATTTTGACCTCAAAGTACGCTGGTACGATTTGTCATTCTAAACTACGCAAAAGCCTGAGGACGCCTCTGCTGCGTGCAGTACTCAAAACAAGCAACAGATAAAAGAAGAACATGTCCAATCATAGCACTGAGTTCTTCCACCAAATAGAAAGCGGCGATGATTGACACGTCCTATGGCCTATCTATCAATAACAAGAGTCAGCAAATCGGCAGAACCACGAAATCCCGCTTGATCCCCTTCCACCCACACGTTCTGATGCATTGTTTAAAATGAAGCGTCAAGACGTGTTCTGAGCTCAGGTGGATGTAGAGAGTTGAAATATTGAATTAGCTTAATCCTATGCAGTCGATGATCTCACGGGCTCAATTGGTAACGCGCACTCACATTATTTCTGATTTCTAAATGATCGCTCACGAAAAGTTACCCTGATTTTACCAATTACCATAGGCAGCGTTTGCGCTGGTGGATTCTCACACTCAATAACGTGCACTTATATCTGCTTGAGAGCATCAAGTTTTATTCACATAAAAACGGCGTTTCAGAAAAGGGAATCCGATTAAATGCGGAGCCGATTGAATGCGCTCTTCAAAATCGAGCTCTCGATAATTGTCAATAAAATAAAACGTCATGTTCAAACTTTTGAGATTACTTATTTATTCACGTTTATAATGATTAAAGAAGATTATGGTAGGCTGGCAAAGTACTGCATAGAAAGTTACATAGAGGTGTTTGTTTGTGCGTGTGCTTGTGTGTGTGTGTGTGTGTGTGTGTGTGTGTGCTTGTGTGTGTGTGTGTGTTAAACTTCAGGTTCCTTTCGAACACTAAGTTTCTTTCTGTGTTTCGGATTACACTTAAAATCAAATCAGAAATAGGTTGGATGTTGTGAAAGAATTCTTCTGCAGATCTGGGAGCACAAGAACTAGACACAAAGGCATCCAGCTTTTGAACTCATTTATTTCAGAGAAGACAAATCCTTATATACTGCACAATATGACACCTGTTATACCAAATAAGGTATATAACTATGTGGAAGAAACATCTTTATATAGTGTGCCATAAGACACTGGATATTCCAAATAAGGTATAGCTAACATAGCATGTCAGACAAAGAATGTTTAGCTTTAAATAAATCCTCTACCTCCACTTTTAGCCAGCTGTTCACTCTGATAGCAGCTTTCCACTCTGTGAGCCTTAAAACCACACATAGGCTACACTTATTCATTCATTTATGTGGGCTTATTTATCTATGGGGAAAATAACAACAGTGTGTGTGTGTGTGTGTGTGTGTGTGTGTGTGTGCATGACTTGCAGCAAAAAGTGACACCAGATAAAAAAAAGAAACGAGCCCATGTCCCACAGCAGTTCCTTAAAGTGTATCAGGAGCAATGGCCGTGTCTCCGCCCATCAAAACTGCTGAATCATGCATTTTGCACATTGTACAATTAGAATATTGATGTCAGCCATCAGGGAGCCTCAGGTAAAGTTGTGGGTTTAGGAAGGCTTATAGTTTTAATTAAACACAACACATTTGTGATTCTGCCCATTTTAGGATGTGTGTATATTATAAATTATTTTCCCATCACCCTTTTTTTATAAAGTTGCCAGCAGGCATAAATCATTTGTGATAATCACAATAAGTAGGCTTCAGGTACACCCCATAATATTTTATTTATTGAATATATGAACATTTATTACATGAGAAAACATTGCCTTTGCTTTTAAACAAACATAAAACAAGAGCCATATTATTCTGTCTTTATTTGATAAATAATACTTGTTTTGGTGCTGTAAAAGCTGTACTTTTTTATGACATGTATAACCACGCCCCCCAAATCAGTGACCTATGAAACAAAGCAGTCAAGAGCAAGTGCAACTGCAAGTAAATGTGATTGATACACATCAAGGGTATCGCAATGAAGATTATTTAGACACACACAACCTGATCGAACCCAATTGCGTATAAATAACACGCTGTTGCATTATTGTCTAATACATACGCCAAATTGCAATTTTGCGTGCATATGATACGCCAATGTTTGCTTGTACCTGGGTGGAGAGCAGCCATTTTAAAACGTACATGAAGAGGAAACACTGATATAATAAAAATAATACTGTTAGGTTTAGGGTTTGGGTTTGGGTTAGAGGTTATAATATGCACGGACGCTAACATTAGGTTTAGGGTTTGGGTTAGGGGACAGGGTAATGAGACAAATAGCGGTTTAATATGCAAACACGCTAATTGGCGTATCATATGCATGCAAAAAAAGGCGTATTTAGCACGCAAAATTGCAATTTGGCGTCCGTATTATACGGTAATGCACAGCGCGTGTTATTTATACGCAATTGTTGCGAATGGGCTGACACAACTTATACACAAATGTTTCCTAAATTTAAATTTACATATGTTTACATTTAGTCATGTAGCAGACGCGATTAGTATTACCTGGGGACCTCTAGTCATTTGTATTAATTGCAGAGGTTGTCTGTGATCTTAAGGCCAAACAAATTGCCATCTCTGTGACTTGGTGGGCTCATATATAATTTTTATTGAAATTTTAAAAGGTTATATCCACCGTCTGCGAATAATGGAGGCTGTTTTGAAGTGTTTTGGGTGCTGGGTGATATCCATAAGTTACTGGGAGTCTCCCGTTTGTTTTTTATCATGAAAACTCTCACAACATTTGAGACTTGTGATCACGGTGATCTTTCGTCCAGTTCGGGATCACTGGTCTCACATGCTGACAGGTATGGTCATATATCATTAAAGGCTATAGGCTATACAAACTATACGAAAAGCCTTGCCATCACATCCAGGAAATAAGTCAGTAACTTTGAGTTAAATAATCCAGTTCGACTACGTCACATGAAATACTAATGTGGGAAGGTCATTAATAAATCACAGGAGGTCTTCAGATAATACTGATGGCGTACGAAAACTGTGAATGGTGCTAATATGCAACCCAACGTTACGTCTCGAACCAAATTCACAGAAGGCTTCAACTACGCAAACTGTTATCCAATCAAATTGATCATTGATGTTTTTGAATGTAAAACTCACGCGAACGTCATTACTAGACCTGATACAACAATATAAAAGAATAAACAAGGCCAATTCATTACACCTTTAAAGCACTGCTCGGGCTCTTGGGAAGCGGCTGCTGACTGACTTATATGAAAAAGCCGGCCAAAATGCATCAACAGTATAGTATCTGTGAGAATTTGGGTTTCGTCTCTGTCCCACACATTGTCTGCATATGTACACTTGTGAGAATTTGGATTTGTCTGTGTCCCACACATAATCTGAAGTGTCTACATATGGACATTATCTGAAATGTCTACATACTATGTTTAAATCATATAATCTTTCTAGACTATATCCTGTTTAGGATGAGTAATAGTCATGAGATATGTCTGCATCCTACTTACTGTTGTAGATCAATTTTATGTGCTGACCCAGTTAACACAAAAATGTCTTTGAAATGTTCTAGTTGATGAAGAACAGGCAACTAACCAAATGCTGTCTTGACAAATAATATAAAACAGAGGTCTGGTGACTTTCCATGACTGATGTCACTTCCTGTTTTATGCATATAAATATTAGTCCTTAATTCAATAAACTTTGGTCTCTGATTGAACTGCACTTCTGTGTCTGTGTCATTCTTAGTCTCCTGGATCCAGAAACTCTGTGTGTTCCATCGACTAGACTTTACAACCTTATAAAACTAATACCTAGACAAGGGGACAAAAAGTAATATTCTTACAGTATCAAACTAACAAAATAAATAAAATGGCTCTAAGAGAGGTCTTCCATCGTGCCCTGTAAGAGGTGTCTAGCAGTTGTCCTGCAAGCCTTATCTGATGGCACTTTTGTTTTTTCTTTATGTTAGCCCACCAAAGTCCAGACCTTTCTCCATCTGAGCAGTTAGAGAGAGGCATGACCATAAACCTGAGGTCCTGGAATGCATTGTCAAGCGCTATTTACTACACAGACATTTAATAAATTCATCATTTCTTTGATTTCTAAAAATAATATAAAAAACTATGTGCAAACGTCTGTATGCAAATTACCTATAACAAGGTAAAAGTTACTGAAAGTACATTATATTGTTATTTCATAAATACTGTCTATGAATGAAATATATGTATGTTTCACTTTCTCAATTTCCTTGCCTGCACTTGTCGGGATTAAGGCAGAATAACCCAAAGGCAAGGAAGCAGTTCACGTAAAAAAAGACTTTAATAAACAAAAACCCACAATGGGGGGTAAACAAGAACATAAAACTATAAAATTGAAAGAAAAGACTTCCCACAAGGGGGAAAGCAAAGGAGACAGGATAAATAAAACTACTTACAAAAACTGGACATGACGTGATAACTAATAAACATCCAGAAAGTGGGGTAAGGTAATTCACAAGACAGGATTTCTGGTACAATGACAAGGTAGCACAAATCACTTGGTTTGATGAACCAAACGAATAAGCACAGGACAGAAAATATATAGGGAGACTAACAAAGGATGATTAACAAGTGACAGGTGTTGATAATGAAACACTGAGGGAAAGCTAAAAGTGCAGACCAGAAGGGGCGGGGCTAAAGACGAGACTGGAGAGAGCGCATGTTATGTCAGAACCAACAATAACATTTCTCTCTCCACACAAAACATGAGTCTCTGTCATGATCATGCCACTATACCAAGACAGTGAAGAGGCATCTTCATGACATGAAGAGGCAGAATCATGACAGAAGCGCTCCTCAAGGTGATAAACATGACGAAACACAGTGACAGTCAAAACATTACCAACAACAACAAGGGCAAACAAGCATACATAATAATAGTTAAGGTGAGACAATTCAAACAATAAACATGGGAAGGGGGGGAACAAACGAGTCCATAGGGGGAAGTCCAGAGGGGTTAGGGCTAGGTGGGGGAGTATTAGTCTGAGGGGCCCTTGGGAACGTGGAGTCCGGGGGAACTTGACAGTGGAAGGGGCAGACTTTGCTACCGGGTGGACATGACAGAGTGCTGTACTGGATGCAGGACTGGGTGCCGGCTGAACTGCCGGCAGGAAACCGGCTGGGACACCGGCTGGGGTGCCAACTGGACAGGATGCTGGCTGGACAGGACTGGGTGCCGGGTGAATCACCTGCTGGGACGCCGGCTTTGAGGCTAGAGAGAGCGCATGTTATGTCAAGATCAACAATGACATTTCTCTCTCCACACAAAACATGAGGCTCTGTCATGATCCTGCAACTACACCAGTGGTTCTCAACTCTGGTCCGTGAGATCCATTTTCCTGCTGAGTTTAGCCCAAACTCTGATATGAAACACCTGAACAAGCCAATCAGAGTCCTTAGAATAGATGCGTTCAACTTAATGTGGCGCTACACAAATCTATCACCATATGACATTTAAGTTCCGCAATAACGATTCAAGTGCAGATCGCTCGGTAGGCATTTGCATCGCTCTCGCGGTACATTAATGCGATATTGCAAACAATCTGCACAGCCCAACATCCCACATGTTCCTGAAGTCACTGATTAGCCTCTTCAGGTGTTTTATTAGAGTTGGTGCTAAACTCGGCAGTAAAGTGGATCTCGCGGACCAGAGTTGAGAAACACTGCACTAGACTTAGACAGACATGAAATGAAGAGGCAGAATCATGACAGCACTATTGTTGATTTCTCGATAAAAAACTATTGCAACTTCAGTTTCATGCAGTTTTTGAACTGTTAAACACTGTTTATTACAAAGATAAGTGTGCTAAATGTTCAATAAAAACAACTAATTATGAATCAATAATAATCACTTCTTAGCGTGCAGGGTTCCCCTTTGGAGTCATGTTTCGACATGCAGGGTAATCCATTTCTTTCCTTTAGAATCCATTGGCATCAACATGCAGACACGATGGGCACAACAATTTTACTGTCCTTATTCAATTATAAATTGGGGTGTCATTTTGCAATGATGACATGTGTTTCAGACGCAGAAAAGCTTATTCATGCATTTGTGACCTCACGGCTTGACTATTGTAATGCTCTACTTAGTGGTTGTCCTGTATCATCGATAAACAAACTACCGTTAGTTCAGAATGCTGCTGCCAGAGTTCTTACTAGGTCAAGAAAATACGATAACATAACCCCAGTTTTAACATCGCTTCACTGGCTACCCATTAAGTATCGTATTGATTTTAAAATTCTTTTAATTACTTACAAAGCCCTGAACGGTTTAGCACCTACTAACTTAACCAAGCTTTTATCACGTTACAACCCATCCCGCTCTCTAAGATCTCAAAACTTAGGACTTTTGAGGACTTTCTCATACGTAGCACCTAAACTCTGGAATAGCCTTCCGGATACTATTCGAGGGTCAGACACACTCTCCCAATTTAAATCTAGATTAAAGAAACATCTTTTCAGCCAAGCTTTCACTTAATGCATAGTTAATGAACAGCAGCTACGCTAATTATTCTCTTTATTCTCTTTCCGCCTCTGCCTCGGGATGTTCCACCATGTCCAGACGACCAACAGATGCCAATCCCCAATTTGAGATTACGCCAGCTACAGCAGCAGACTGATTGACCATCACAGCTCCATCTAATGCAATTTAACCACCAGCTCAGGTCACTACATCCCCAACCAAGAGCAAAGACGGACTATTTGTCTTATTAATGCTGAAGTTACAATATTTGGTATTAAATGCTAAACGAAAACGACATGTCAGCAGTCTGAGTGGAGCTATGACACGTCAGAGGGGATCTGGCCCTCCCGGTTGAGCCTGGTTTCTCCTGAGGTTTGTTTCTCCATTAATCAATCATTGGAGTTTGGGTTCCTCGCCACAGCAGGGCAGTGTTGGCCTGCTCACAGGGAGACTGCATTCATTCATTTATTTAGAAATTAGATATTATTTATTAGAATGATCTTACTCATTGTATAATACCATGCACTGTGCTGTGTTTTAACTTTTCTGTTTTTCCTGTTTGCCCCTGTAGAGCTGCTTTGAAACAATACACATTGTGAAAAGCGCTATATAAATAAACTTGAATGTGTTGGGGTTCTTTTAGTGCTACAGCACCATTTATAAGATCTACCAGTCAAGACTGTAAAAAAGAAAATTTGTGTTGTTATTAATATTGTTACAAATAAATAAATCTGTAAAGAAGTCTGTGAAAAAGGTAATTTGACATGTACATTAGACAGGATAGTATCCAATCGTGAGATATCATTAAATAAAAGGGATATACAAAATTACTTCAATAAGTTTCAAAATGGCTCTGGTAAAACATATGCTAATACATAATCACTGTAGCCTGTTAACTGTCACCCGTTCCATATACTTGACACCTAAGTTTGCGTCAATATTGTGCATGTAATTTCTAATCGAATCATGACAAACTATATATCATTGGAAAGGTCTAAGACTCTAGAATACAGATTTCTTTGGTGTCTTTATGACATCTCACTCTGGAGGAATGGCCATCACCTGCAGCTGAAAGTTACAAAAACAGAACTGCTTGTAATCCCGGCCGACACATAGACTGATCACAACCTCTCCATTCAACTGGGCTCATCAACCATCACATCTTCCAGAAAGGCAAGAAACCTGGGAGTGGTGATCGATGATCAGCTTTACTTCACAGATCAAGTTGCCAGCACCGCCTGGTCCTGTTGATTCATCCTCTACAATATTAAGAAAATTAGACCCTTCCTATCAGAGCATGCTACGCAAGTCCTAGTACAGGCTCTTGTCCTGACCAGACTGGACTACTGCAATGCGCTGCTGGGTGGACTTCCAGCTTGCATGACCAAACCGCTACAGATGATCCAGAATGCCGCGGCAAGATTTATCTTTAATGAACCGAAGAGAGCACACATCACTCTATTCATTAAGTTACATTGGCTCCCCATAGTCGCTCGCATCAAATTCAAGACTCTGCTCCTGGCCTATAAGACCACCAGTGGTTCGGCACCAACTTATCTTCATTCGCTAATGCTGACATATGTACCCCCCAGTCGAACAACGCCTGACTGATCAGTTCTGACTTCTATTTCTTCTCTACTCTTTATTAAAAAAAAAAAAACTCTAACTTAGCTCTGTATACTGTGTTAGGTTATATGATACCAATCTTCTTTTTTTGATTGCACTTATGCTTTTGTTGTCCTTATGCTGTCCCAATTGCTTCCATTGCTTACCCCACCTGTAAGTCGTTTTGGATAAAAGCGTCTGCTAAATGACTACATGTAAATGTAAATGATTTTAAATAATTTATGCAGGGAGAGTAATTGATTCTTTTTTATTTTTGTTATCCTTTTGCGACCCATATTTTTTTATCAAAGAAAAACATAAACTTTTACTATTTAACTAACAACATACCTTTAATTTTTTTGTGTGTGTGTGACTTTTTTAGCAATAAGCAGCTACTCTTTTTTCCAACGACACCAACCGAAGTCTGTGTTCCAAAAAATTCATGAGTTATCGCCATTTTATTTCCAACATGCGTTTTGATGTGTAGGCTCAAAAAGGGCTCCGACAGTTAACAACTACCTCACTTGTCAGACAGTTGGAAGACTATCATTGATATTCATAGTCATTTAAACTGAGTGTTAAGATAAAATAAGTCTAATTTACATTTTCTACTAAAAAGAATTCCCAGAGTGTCTCACTGTAGCTTTTCCAAATTAATTTTCAAGGGAAGAAATGTATACGTTAATGTTGTTAATATCGTATAAAGTATAGACACCTATTTCTTTATGGCCATACAACATGTTTTTTGTGCTGCTTAATCAAATAGTTGTACAATGTTAAAAATGATGTCAAAAACATTGTGTAATGTTATATTGCATCATGTTTGTTTCTTGTACTTTCAGAGAATTCTATCATCTCAAATCACTTTTTTTATTATGACCAGTGTTGGGTGTAACTATTAACTAAGTAATTGGTTACTGTAATTTAATTGCTTTCCCCTTGAAAAAGTAAAGTAAAGGAGTACTCAGATTTTTCTGTAATTTAATTACAGTTACTTCTAACATAATGAAACATCTTGGTTACGTCTGTAACCTCAGTTCCCTGATGGAGGGAACAAGACGTTGTGTCGTGCGGACAGATGGGGTTCGCCCTTGAGAACCAACCGACTCTGACTACTATAGAAGAGGCCAATGAAATTTGGCGAATGAAATTTGCATGCCGGTCTCCGCAGGTGCTTTCGCAGGCATACGCCCCGCCGGATGCCAGTCCTACATGTTGCCACGCAGGACATGGGCTGACACCGGGTGTACGCAAAGGTTGCAACACCTTGCGATGGCGTTGGGCATAGCCCAACCCGCAGCTCTACAATGTCTGCCAGAGAGGCGCCTCTTGTGATCGGTATGCCGTGTGACGGCATCCACGATCCAGTGCGCCAGTCTCTGTTTGGAGACAGCACTCCCCTTCTGCTGTCCTCCGAAACAGACAAACAGACGCTGAAGCTCTGCGTGAGGTCCAAGTAGAGGCGCAGTGCGTGTACTGGACACAACACGGATGGGGTTGGGTCTTCCCCAGAAGGGAGTCGTGGGAACTTTGGGCACATATCTGGACCTGGGTCTCAGGATAACGTGAGAGTTGCCAGGGCCCAATTCAAGGCAATCCGAGGACAAGGAGAATGGTTGAAGGCCCCCTAACCTCTTGAAGGAAGCAAGCGCCATCAGGAAGGCCGTCTCGAAAGGTGAGGAACATCGGAAGCTCCGAGGCGCTCTAAGGGGGCCAATAGAGGCCTGCCAGGACCACATTAAGGTCCCAAGAGGGTGTGGAGCGGAGACGAGGCGGATTCCGACTTCTCGCGCCCCTTAGGAACCTGGTGACCAGGTCGTGCTCCCATAGAGACTTTCCATCAACTGAGTCGTGACGAGTGGCGATAGCAACTACATACTACTGAATGTCAGTGTGGAGGGGAGATGTTAGTCTCCAGTCTCTTAAGAAGGACAACACGATCCTGATCAAGCAACTCCGTGGGTCTTCTCGTTGAGAGAGACACCAGGACGAGAAGAGGCACCATCTATAGGCGTATAACCGCCAAATAGATGGGGCCCTAGCCTGGGTGTTGGCCTGCGCCACAGAGGGGGGTAGGCTACTCAGGATCTCGTCGTCCCGTCTAGAGACCAGACATGGCGGTTCCAGAGATCTGGGATGCCAGAACAGGCCCTTCCCCTGAGAGAGGAGGTCCTCCCTCAGGGAAATGGGCCAGGGGGGAGTCCAGAGTATTAGCTCTGAGAACCAAGTGCAGTTGGGCAAGTGTGGCGCAACCAATAACACTTGGTGCTCCTGTTCCCTGACCTTGCACAGTGTCTGTGCAAGGAGGCTCACTGGGTGGAAGGTGTACTTCTACTTGTCCCGCGGCCAGCTGTGGGCAAAGGTATCCGTGCCGAGGGGGGCCTCGTACAGGGAGTACCAAAGCAGCAATAGGTGGTGTAGTCTGGGAGGCAAACAGGTCTACCTGGGCCTGCCCGAAAAGCATCCAAATGAGCTGGACTGTGCGGGGGTGGAGTCACCACTCTCCGCAAGGCATATACTAACGAGAAAGCGCGTTGGCTGTCTGGTTCAGGTTGCCTGGGATGTGTGTGGCCCGCAGGGAGTGGATCCATGCCGAGAAAGAGGATTCTCTGCACCAGGGAGAACTTACTCTTTTCTCGGTAGACCTGTAGTCCCAATTGATCAAGGTGCCGGAGCACCAGGTCCCTTTGTGTCCCACAGATCTAGCGAGTGTGCCAGTCGTCGAGATAGTTCAGTACCCGCACACCTTTCTCCCATCTCCCATCAGGGTGAAAGGGTAGCTACCACGATCTTCTTGAAGACCCATGAGGACATGGACAGACTGAAAGGGAGGACTCTGTACTGATGTGCCCGCCCCTTGAACGCAAACCGTGGGAACGGCGGGTGTCGAGGGAGGATCGAGACACGAAACTAAGCGTCCTTCAGGTCGATTGCCACAAACCAATCCTGACACCCGATGGTTGTCAGGATGCGCCTCTGCGTGATCGTCCTGAACGGCAGCTTGTGAAGGTGCTTGTTCAGGCTACGCAGATCTAGAATGGGGCGCAACCCGCTTACCCTCGTGGAGCTCTCTTAACGCCTTGTGCTGGTGGACCTGCAGGATGGCTATGGCTTGAAGAGAGGAGGTAGCCTGGCCCGCGGCAGCGTAAAACTTCGACACTGAAGTCTTACACGCTTTGGACGGTAGGCGTGGCTGATTCCTCCAGGTGGCAGCCGTCTGAGGGCGCAGATGCACCGCAACCGCACGTTACACCAGGGGGATACCGACGTAGCCTTTGGCTGCCCCACCATCGAGGGAAGTGAGGGAGCCGGCTTGATTGGAGCGAGCCGTGAGTGGAGCGCTCCAAGTCTTACACAGCTCCTCATGCACCTCCGGGAAAAATGGCACCACGTATCCAGCCGCGAGCATTGGGGAGGAGGCAGTGGCGTACACTTCAACCCAATACTCGTGGCTGCCCGGCTGCATGGCTAACATATCCACCTCTGCTTCCTCCTGAGCTCGACCCCCCTTGGGGGGGACCTCGGAGTCTTCAGGGTCGAATACCAGCAAGTCTCCCTCCGATGCTGCGAGCGACATTTCATCTTCGTCACTCATCGTTTCCGAATGCGTGCCTGAGGAGCCGGACGGTTTGACACCGCCGGTTGGGGAACGGTCAGAAGAGCGAGTCGGGGGGCGAGCGGCCCGTGAGCACTTGGCTGGCGGGTTTACGCTTGCAGAGGTCCCCATATCACTAATGCTGCTAGCACTGGCGGACATCGGGGCCTTAGCCCCAGTGCAGGGAAGATGTGTCAACGAAAGCTGCTTCAGTGTCCTGGATGCCCAGACACCTGATGCAGCGATCGTGTCCATCCCCCTCCTCGATGAGGGTGCCGCACCCAAGAGAACAGCGGGACATGCCACGCTGGAGAATGCTCAGTCCTGAAAAGGACTTTTTAGAAAATATCTCTAACACCTCTAGAACCGGCGAGATGCCCAGGGGAAGGTCGCTGCAGGTTGGGACGATACGGTGCTCTACGTCGTAAATCCGGCAATGTAGTCTTTGAAGTTTTTAGCTTATTGGAATCATGAGCGATGGCTCTCAAGAACAAAAGGTAAATGAATGCTGCACGCCGTCTTATACCGGATATCCTGGGGAGGAGACCGGCATGCAAATTTCATTCGCCAAATTTCATTTGCCTCTTGTAAAGTAGTCAGAGTTGATTGGTTCTCAAGGGGCGAACCCCATCTGTGAATCGATGATAAAACTGGGGTTATGTGATCGTATTTTCTTTTCCTGGTAAAAACTCTGGCAGCTGCATTCTGTTTGTTTATTGATGATACAGGACAAAACCGGTGTGTCGCCTCTAAAACCTGCTCATGAGAGAAGAAGGAGGAGGAATGATTTTAAACTTTCAACCTCTAACGCCGTCTCAGGACTAATAGCCTCCAAAAATTCATTTAGAGAAAGCCTTATACATTTCACTGTGATTTATATACATTAAACCTCTATGTCATTTAGTTTTATAAATCTGTTTTCGTAAATGTTTATGGAAATTAAATATTTCACACAATACGCCACTGATAACAAGAATATATCTGCACATGTGACACGCACTCAACCTGTGAAGTCCAGGCCCCGGTTGCATAAAGTACCTTGAGTGTAATTTTCCCTTAAGCGTGCCCTTAAATATACCTCAAGTTTTACTTAAGTTATCCTCCTATTGTCTTTGGTGAAGGGAAATCACTTAGGAAAAACTTTAGGTGCTTTATGCAACAACTGGGCACAGGGACTGTAGATGAGATGAGCGACATCTGGTGTGCACAGCTCGTGCAAAACCCACCTGAAATAAACACAAACAGAAAACAAGCACGATATATTATAAACATTTTCAAGAAAAAACTTCACATTAGTTTAAATGATATAACAGCAAATACAGAAATAGTTTGTGGTGTTGTTACATTATTGCACCACTAGATGGCACTCAAACTTCTTGAGTTGTATAGATGTGTATAGGAAGGAGAGACGAGTGAGAAGAATTACTGAGCGTGTGCATGCATGTTAAACTGACCGTTAGTGCTGATTAATAAAGTGAATAAGAAGGATTTACATTTCCAGTTTCTTGTCTTCATAAAGACATAACATAGTTTAGATAATATTAAAGCAAATACAGAAAAAAATACACTCTAGAGCTGCTTTAGGCAGACTATAAACCAATATATACTCCCTCACATCTGCTACTAACATGAGAGAATATTCAATAAGACACACATGAGTTAAAAGAAATCTCTCAAAACATCTGCATGTAAATTTTAGAATGGAGCTGAACGTCTAATGTATATAATACTGAGACTGAGCTCACATGTGAGTTTTATTCGTTTCTCTTCTTGTAGAGTCTACGACTTTATTGATAAATCTCACACCGAACTTTTTTTTTTTTTTTAATGCTTTATTGAACATTTTGTTATAACAAAACAATGTTACAACCGAAACTTAACATTGAATTAATGAAAAGAGAGAAAATAAAAACATTACCATGGCTCGAGACAGACAAGACAAGAAAATAATAATAATAATAAAATAATAATAAAATAAAACAAAAAACAGGAGAGGGAGTAACACAAATAATAAAAATATTACAAATTAAATAGGTTGAAGAGCTTATAAGCAGAGCAGATTTTACAAGTTCTTAGTGCTTTCATATTGGAAGAAAACATAATTGTTTTTCAAATACAGTTTTATCTCTTGTAGACAGACTATAAAAACAGGTTTGCTATTAGAAAATTTACATTTATGTATATAAAATTTACACAGAGAAATAATCAGGTTGATTACAAAAGAAGCATTTTGGTCACCTTCAAAAAACCCAAAAATAACAGTTTTTGGATTCATTAAAAAACCACTCAAAATAGTATTTGAAATAAACAAACCAACATGTTTCCAAAGTTGTTGAATACAGTTGCACGACCAAAACAAGTGAAAAAGTGATTCATTGTCATTCTGACAAAAATTGCATTTGGTGTCAAAGTCAGATCCAAATTTTTTCTTTAGAAAGGTTTTGGCAGGGTAGATGTTATGGAGTATTTTAAAGGATATTTCTTTGACTTTATTTGAGAGAAGATATTTTTGTTGCATGGACCATATCATTTTCCAGTTTAGATTATCAAAAAGGCTGTTCCAGTATGAAACAGCAGAAGGGGCACAGGCAATGCTCTCAATAAGTAAAGCTCTTACCTTAAAATTTCTTCCTTTTTTACTAATAAAACATAACCTACCAGTAGGTGTATCGCTAGGCTCAGGTAAAGAGACTTCAAAAGATAAAGAACAATTTCTGAAAAGCATGCGTATGCCAGATGGAATAGCATCCATAACAATGGCAAACTCTTTAGGAGTTACTGGTATATTATATTTAGAGAGAAATTCTGAATACCTAAAAAGCATACCTTCCTTATTGAAGAGCTGGCCAACATGCAATATTCCATTACTGAACCATTGTTTAAAGAACAAAGACCTATTTTTAAATAGAATATTTTTATTATTCCAAATGTAACATCGATGAGGGGAAAAGTTATGTTTGTACATAAGAGTCCAAGCCAAAAGAGCCTGTTTGTGAAAATCAGATAGCTTGAGGGGGAGTTTTTGAATATCATAATTGCACATTAAAACAAATTTTATGCCACCAAATCTCACACCGAACTTTTATCAACGACAATGAAAACCTCAAGACGTAAATCACGTCATCTGCTCTGCGCATATCGCGCGTCAACGGGAGCAGCGTGATCTCGCGATACTTGGATGTTTAACGCGAGCGGCTTATTTCATCGAACAGATACGTTTAAATAATGCACTTAGTTCAAAAAAATAAAGTCGCTAGATGTTCTCTGCTTGTTAAACGTTTGACTCATGCTTTCAGCTGTTACAAATAGACAAAACATTCCAATTTAAATGGTTATTGTATTTTATGTCTTTATTTCAGTGGTTTATGTTTTGTTTTTTTAAGGATCGCTTTGGTTTCCATTGGTTACTAATATTGTCGATGACGTCAGAGATCAAAGTAAACTTGTTGACAGCGCGAGCGACTGCAGGAGTTACTAGTCTGTTTTCGCGATTACTTTTACATTTGCGGTTTGCAAAGAAGTAGCATAAATACTTATTTTAAGTTTAGTATTAAAGTAAGTAGGCTAGTTTGGTGTAGTTGCACATCATGGGACAAGTGAACTGTGGATGCTTGGGCCACGAGACGCCAGATCCGGAATACAACCAAACACAGGAGCAGTGTTGTGTAAGTTACTCTGAAACAGTGATAATTACTAATTACATATTCAATAGTGTCATTACATTACCGTACAAATTACTCCATCCAAAAAGATATCATTACTTATTCCTAATTACTTTCTATATCCTACATCAATCTTGATTAGAAGTGATTCAAGGATAGACATCGAACGGCGAAATTAATTATTTCTAATAAATAACTACGTCAATCATTCTTATTAACTGACCAAAGTATACCAATGTGAGAAGGATACATTAAAGCATACATTAAAACTTAAACTTAGTGTTAATGTCATGTCGACTATTGAATATATTACACTGTATTTAGTTCAATTACATCAGAAGAAACTGTAATTAAATCACAGCAAAACTAAGAGAAATCCATCACTTACTTTTTCAAGGGGAAAGTAATTGAATTACAGTAACTAATTACTCAGTAACTAGTTATAACCAACACTGTACAGGAGCAAGAACAGAGAGGAGCACAGCGTCAAGATGACTCCACACCGAAGTCTAGGAAGGAATCCCGAGATGCTTCTCCATTGAGCATCGATACGTTGACACTTTCACTATCTCCTCCACCGATACAAGCCGCTCCATGCCCACCAGCTTCAACAGCTGAGAGGTTAAAATCCCGTCATCCGTCAAGGCTGGAACCGTTGGTTTTATGTTCTGATCCTCAACCCTCAACTGCAACACCTGAGAGATCAGAGGTGAGACGTTCAAGGAGGAAACGGAGGAAACGGAGGAAGGAAGCTGAAAACATGTATCATGAAGGTAAGAATTTTTCTATAAAGACATGACAATATTACATATTTCGAGGTAAAACGTTGAAACTCTCTTTCTCTTCATTCATCAGTGCCTAAACCGCTGGTGATACATGTTGATCCTCAACACGCGACTGCATCACCTGAGAGATCAGAGCAGATAGTTTCAGCAAATAAACTGAAGAAGGGTGACAAGAAAACGGATCATGAAGGTAAGAGAAAGTTTATTAAGATGTGACAAGAGTGCATTTTGCTGAGGTAAAAACATTGTGACTCTCTAAATCCCATCATTCATCAGTGCCTGAACGGCTGGTGAGACATTTTGCACCTAAACCATCAACTTCATCACCTGAGAGACCAAAGACGAGACGTTCGAGGAGGAATCTGAGGAAGGAAGCTCAAAACATGAATCATGAAGGTAACAGAAAGTTTATGAAGATTTCACAGTTCAAACACTTTGTATGTTGAGGTAAAAACATTGTGACTCTCTAAATCCCATCATTCATCAGTGCCTGAACCGCTGGTGAGACAATTTGCACCTAAACCATCAACTTCATCACCTGAGAGACCAAAGACGAGACGTTCGAGGAGGAATCTGAGGAAGGAAGCTCAAAACATGAATCATGAAGGTAACAGAAAGTTTGTGAAGATTTCACAGTTCAAACACTTTGTATGTTGAGGTAAAACCTTGAGACTCTCTCCATCTCTTCATTCATCAGGGTTTCATAGATCTGCCTCACCCGACCGGAATCCTGAACAGACGGAGGTGACAAAATATGAAGGTAAGAGAAAATCTAGTGATGTATGACAAGACGAAACTAAAAAAATCAAGACTCACTTCATCTCCTTTGCCAATATCAGCTGGTCCACCAACACCAGCTCCAACTGGGCCTGAACCGCTGGTCACGTCACGGTTTGATCTCTTTACACACCTGGTCCTCGTGGACATTGAAGAGGAAGATGAGGTGCATATCATCTCTCCATTTGGGCTGAAGGACACCAGACAAAGGAGACCTAAGCCCATCAGGAAAAAACAACCCATGTTTAGTTGGATGGAGGAGAACACAGAGATGCTGGAGAGTGAAAGATCAGAGAAGAAACTGAACAGTGGCAAAAAAACGGACCACGAAGGTAAGAGAAAGTGTATCATATGTGACGAGATAGTTCATTGTGTCGAGATAAAAACATTGTGACTCTTTCAATGTCTTCATTCTTCAGGATCATCTCCGTACATCCCGCATGAATATACCGAGGCGATATCACTGTCAGCACCTTCATCACATTCTGATATCATCCTCATGGACATGAATGATAACAGCGAGTTTGATGAGCCTGAGGTGGAGTTCATCTCTCCATTTGAGCTGAAGGACCCCAGACACAGAAGACCGAAGCCCATGACAAAAAATCAACCGATGTTTTGTTGGATGGAGAACACGGAAATGCAGGAGAGTGAAAGTGAAGGGGATGAAGTCCAGCCAGAAGCTCCAGAGAAGCAGGAGAGACCTGTGAAAAAATCCCATCCAGAGAGCAACGCTGACAAACAACAAACCCTTCAGAAGGAGACAGACGCTCATGAAAACATCATCATGACAGGTCCTTGTGGTCCCGCTGGAGATACCCAAGATCCCCTGAATGGTCCAGAGAAGACAAAAGCTGCCAGCAAAACTAAAGGATTATTTGTTCTTCATAACTGGGTTGAGAAAAAGACCAAAGAACGACGGGAGAAGAAAATGAGAAAAGAAAGGGAAATAACAGAAACACAGTTACTGCGGGAGAGGTACTTGAACAGTCCAGCATTGAAGCATTTGTGTGTTAATAAGAACAACTCTAACTATATCCCCATACTCCTTCTATAACTTATGTGGAAAATAATTAAGTTTATGTGCAAAATAATTAAGTTTATGTGTGATAAAAATAAGTATGTGTAAAAAAATGAAGTATATGTGCAAAAAAAAATGAGGTATATGTGTTAAAAAATGAAGTATATGTGTTAAAAAATGAGGTATATGTGTTAAAAAATGAAGTATATGTGCAACAAAAAAAAAGAAGTATATGTGTTAAAAAATGAGGTATATGTGTTAAAAAATGAAGTATATGTGCAAAAAAAAATGAAGTATATGTGTTAAAAAATGAGATATATGTGTTATAAATGAAGTATATGTGTTAAAAAATGAAGTATGTGTGCAAAAAAAATGTCTATATGTGCAATAAAATAAGTATGTGCAAATTTCCCTCCTGTACAGTTTTACTTAACATGTGTGCAATGAATAAACTTGTCTTCTTTTGAAAACATATTTTTGAAAATATTACATACTGTAGATGTTATCCCTGTAATAGTACTTATCGCAATCTAGCAAAATATTGAAAATGAACATTCTTTATTATGGAAGAAACAATTATTCATAGTTTTTGTGAATGTGTTTTCATTAAATCTTTTTGGAATTAGTTTTGCACAGTATCTCTCACAAAAAAAAATCAGGACATATTTGAATTCTTTTGATATTATTCTATACTTTTCTATAGTTTTCAATATATTGTTAAAAAATGCTATTATACTTGGTAAATGATTTATTCCCAAATGCAAATGTTTGGAAAAATCTACTATTGTCAATTTTTGGGTTGATTTTAATGCCTAAGTTAAATCCTTTGTGGGCATAAAGAACAAAAAATATTTAAAAGTCAAAAATTGCTCTTTAGGTTCCATCTTATATAATTCCTCCCTCTGCCTTAAGTTATTTAAATGTTTTCTCTTCTTCCTTGTATGATTATGATTTCTTGTGAAGTGTAACTATCAATATTGTTTTCAATAGTTTCTGTGTGTTATATTGGCATTAATAATAATAAAGTACTTACAAGGTCGAAGGTCAACAAAGTAGACACAAACACACTGTGAGTCACTTTCCTTAATATAGGCTAGAATTTTTTTTAAATATCCATTTTTCCTGTGGTTTTTTAAAAGCGTAATTTGTGTTGCTTTGGGTTGTGTCAGTATGGAGGATTTTTATTGGAAAGGATAGGAAAAAACATGTTTATCGGTATAATGTATAGATTTTAGTTTGCCTCATCATGCTAGTTTTGAGGTAAATTAAGTCTTTAATTATCACTAACATTCAAATGTTGAGACACAGTCGACTGAACGTTCGCAACTACTTAAATTAAAATTGTAAAGTTGGACAGTCACTTCTACACAAAACATAAAATGTGTAAAAAATTGTGACACGTATTCATGAGGTGTGCCCAAACATTTATTTAGCTGCAGTTTATTTGTAATTAAAGACACATTCAGACACATTTCAAACATATTAAATGAAAACATTGGGAACGATGTCTGCAGTCTCTCTCTTCAGGTGTTTGACCCCATGCGGTTTGATCCACAGAGGCCAAAGGGAAGATCACCTCATGCTTTGATAGCATTCTCTGCAGCACCCAGGTACAGTTCACACTATAGTATACACTCACAAATTAATCTTGTTCATTGAGACAGTTCATTTGTGTTGGACTCGCCAATCGAATCCTTCTACTGTTACTCTTCTGTGTATGTCTGCTAGGCACTGCATCCGTCAAGAACTTTTCTATGGCAGAAATGAAGGTGGTGGGCGCTAAAACGGTGTCAAGGTTCAGAATTCTGCCCGGACCCAAACCGGTGCGTCGCCTCTAAAACCTGCTCATGAGAGAAGAAGGAGGAGGAATGATTTTAAACTTTCAACCTCTAACGCCGTCTCAGGACTAATAGCCTCCAAAAATTCATTTAGAGAAAGCCTTATACATTTCACTGTGATTTATATACATTAAACCTCTATGTCATTTAGTTTTATAAATCTGTTTTCGTAAATGTTTATGGAAATTAAATATTTCACACAATACGCCACTGATAACAAGAATATATCTGCACATGTGACACGCACTCAACCTGTGAAGTCCAGGCCCCGGTTGCATAAAGTACCTTGAGTGTAATTTTCCCTTAAGCGTGCCCTTAAATATACCTCAAGTTTTACTTAAGTTATCCTCCTATTGTCTTTGGTGAAGGGAAATCACTTAGGAAAAACTTTAGGTGCTTTATGCAACAACTGGGCACAGGGACTGTAGATGAGATGAGCGACATCTGGTGTTCACAGCTCGTGCAAAACCCACCTGAAATAAACACAAACAGAAAACAAGCACGATATATTATAAACATTTTCAAGAAAAAACTTCACATTAGTTTAAATGATATAACAGCAAATACAGAAATAGTTTGTGGTGTTGTTACATTATTGCACCACTAGATGGCACTCAAACTTCTTGAGTTGTATAGATGTGTATAGGAAGGAGAGACGAGTGAGAAGAATTACTGAGCGTGTGCATGCATGTTAAACTGACCGTTAGTGCTGATTAATAAAGTGAATAAGAAGGATTTACATTTCCAGTTTCTTGTCTTCATAAAGACATAACATAGTTTAGATAATATTAAAGCAAATACAGAAAAAAATACACTCTAGAGCTGCTTTAGGCAGACTATAAACCAATATATACTCCCTCACATCTGCTACTAACATGAGAGAATATTCAATAAGACACACATGAGTTAAAAGAAATCTCTCAAAACATCTGCATGTAAATTTTAGAATGGAGCTGAACGTCTAATGTATATAATACTGAGACTGAGCTCACATGTGAGTTTTATTCGTTTCTCTTCTTGTAGAGTCTACGACTTTATTGATAAATCACTTTTATCAACGACAATGAAAACCTCAAGACGTAAATCACGTCAGCTGCTCTGCGCAGATCGCGCGTCAACGGGAGCAGCGTGATCTCGCGATACTTGGATGTTTAACGCGAGCGGCTTATTTCATCGATCAGATTCGTTTAAATAATACACTTAGTTCAAAAAAATTAAGTCGCTAGATGTTCTCTGCTTGTTAAACGTTTGACTCATGCTTTCAGCTGTTACAAATAGACAAAACATTCCAATTTAAATGGTTATTGTATTTTATGTCTTTATTTCAGTGGTTTATGTTTTGTTTTTTTAAGGATCGCTTTGGTTTCCATTGGTTACTAATATTGTCGATGACGTCAGAGATCAAAGTAAACTTGTTGACAGCGCGAGCGACTGCAGGAGTTACTAGTCTGTTTTCGCGATTACTTTTACATTTGCGGTTTGCAAAGAAGTAGCATAAATACTTATTTTAAGTTTAGTATTAAAGTAAGTAGGCTAGTTTGGTGTAGTTGCACATCATGGGACAAGTGAACTGTGGATGCTTGGGCCACGAGACGCCAGATCCGGAATACAACCAAACACAGGAGCAGTGTTGTGTAAGTTACTCTGAAACAGTGATAATTACTAATTACATATTCAATAGTGTCATTACTTTACCGTACAAATTACTCCATCCAAAAAGATTTCATTACTTATTCCTAATTACTTTCTATATCCTACATCAATCTTGATTAGAAGTGATTCAAGGATAGACATGGAACGGCGAAATTAATTATTTCTAATAAATAACTACATCAATCATTCTTATTAACTGACCAAAGTATACCAATGTGAGAAGGATACATTAAAGCATACATTAAAACTTAAACTTAGTGTTAATGTCATGTCGACTATTGAATATATTACACTGTATTTAGTTCAATTACATCAGAAGAAACTGTAATTAAATCACAGCAAAACTAAGAGAAATCCATCACTTACTTTTTCAAGGGGAAAGTAATTGAATTACAGTAACTAATTACTCAGTAACTAGTTATAACCAACACTGTACAGGAGCAAGAACAGAGAGGAGCACAGCGTCAAGATGACTCCACACCGAAGTCTAGGAAGGAATCCCGAGATGCTTCTCCATTGAGCATCGATACGTTGACACTTTCACTATCTCCTCCACCGATACAAGCCGCTCCATGCCCACCAGCTTCAACAGCTGAGAGGTTAAAATCCCGTCATCCGTCAAGGCTGGAACCGTTGGTTTTATGTTCTGATCCTCAACCCTCAACTGCAACACCTGAGAGATCAGAGGTGAGACGTTCAAGGAGGAAACGGAGGAAACGGAGGAAGGAAGCTGAAAACATGTATCATCAAGGTAAGAATTTTTCTATAAAGACATGACAATATTACATATTTCGAGGTAAAACGTTGAAACTCTCTTTCTCTTCATTCATCAGTGCCTAAACCGCTGGTGATACGTGTTGATCCTCAACACGCGACTGCATCACCTGAGAGATCAGAGCAGATAGTTTCAGCAAATAAACTGAAGAAGGGTGACAAGAAAACGGATCATGAAGGTAAGAGAAAGTTTATTAAGATGTGACAAGAGTGCATTTTGCTGAGGTAAAAACATTGTGACTCTCTAAATCCCATCATTCATCAGTGCCTGAACGGCTGGTGAGACATTTTGCACCTAAACCATCAACTTCATCACCTGAGAGACCAAAGACGAGACGTTCGAGGAGGAATCTGAGGAAGGAAGCTCAAAACATGAGTCATGAAGGTAACAGAAAGTTTATGAAGATTTCACAGTTCAAACACTTTGTATGTTGAGGTAAAAACATTGTGACTCTCTAAATCCCATCATTCATCAGTGCCTGAACCGCTGGTGAGACAATTTGCACCTAAACCATCAACTTCATCACCTGAGAGACCAAAGACGAGACGTTCGAGGAGGAATCTGAGGAAGGAAGCTCAAAACATGAATCATGAAGGTAACAGAAAGTTTGTGAAGATTTCACAGTTCAAACACTTTGTATGTTGAGGTAAAACCTTGAGACTCTCTCCATCTCTTCATTCATCAGGGTTTCATAGATCTGCCTCACCCGACCGGAATCCTGAACAGACGGAGGTGACAAAATATGAAGGTAAGAGAAAATCTAGTGATGTATGACAAGACGAAACTAAAAAAATCAAGACTCACTTCATCTCCTTTGCCAATATCAGCTGGTCCACCAACACCAGCTCCAACTGGGCCTGAACCGCTGGTCACGTCACGGTTTGATCTCTTTACACACCTGGTCCTCGTGGACATTGAAGAGGAAGATGAGGTGCATATCATCTCTCCATTTGGGCTGAAGGACACCAGACAAAGGAGACCTAAGCCCATCAGGAAAAAACAACCCATGTTTAGTTGGATGGAGGAGAACACAGAGATGCTGGAGAGTGAAAGATCAGAGAAGAAACTGAACAGTGGCAAAAAAACGGACCACGAAGGTAAGAGAAAGTGTATCATATGTGACGAGATAGTTCATTGTGTCGAGATAAAAACATTGTGACTCTTTCAATGTCTTCATTCTTCAGCATCATCTCCGTACATCCCGTATGAATATACCGAGGCGATATCACTGTCAGCACCTTCATCACATTCTGATCTCATCCTCATGGACATGAATGATAACAGCGAGTTTGATGAGCCTGAGGTGGAGTTCATCTCTCCATTTGAGCTGAAGGACCCCAGACACAGAAGACCGAAGCCCATGACAAAAAATCAACCGATGTTTTGTTGGATGGAGAACACGGAAATGCAGGAGAGTGAAAGTGAAGGGGATGAAGTCCAGCCAGAAGCTCCAGAGAAGCAGGAGAGACCTGTGAAAAAATCCCATCCAGAGAGCAACGCTGACAAACAACAAACCCTTCAGAAGGAGACAGACGCTCATGAAAACATCATCATGACAGGTCCTTGTGGTCCCGCTGGAGATACCCAAGATCCCCTGAATGGTCCAGAGAAGACAAAAGCTGCCAGCAAAACTAAAGGATTATTTGTTCTTCATAACTGGGTTGAGAAAAAGACCAAAGAACGACGGGAGAAGAAAATGAGAAAAGAAAGGGAAATAACAGAAACACAGTTACTGCGGGAGAGATACTTGAACAGTCCAGCATTGAAGCATTTGTGTGTTAATAAGAACAACTCTAACTATATCCCCATACTCCTTCTATAACTTATGTGGAAAATAATTAAGTTTATGTGCAAAATAATTAAGTTTATGTGTGATAAAAATAAGTATGTGTAAAAAAATGAAGTATATGTGCAAAAAAAAAATGAGGTATATGTGTTAAAAAATGAAGTATATGTGTTAAAAAATGAGGTATATGTGTTAAAAAATGAAGTATATGTGCAAAAAAAAAATGAAGTATATGTGTTAAAAAATGAGGTATATGTGTTAAAAAATGAAGTATATGTGCAAAAAAAAATGAAGTATATGTGTTAAAAAATGAGATATATGTGTTATAAATGAAGTATATGTGTTAAAAAATGAAGTATGTGTGCAAAAAAAATGTCTATATGTGCAATAAAATAAGTATGTGCAAATTTCCCTCCTGTACAGTTTTACTTAACATGTGTGCAATGAATAAACTTGTCTTCTTTTGAAAACATATTTTTGAAAATATTACATACTGTAGATGTTATCCCTGTAATAGTACTTATCGCAATCTAGCAAAATATTGAAAATGAACATTCTTTATTATGGAAGAAACAATTATTCATAGTTTTTGTGAATGTGTTTTCATTAAATCTTTTTGGAATTAGTTTTGCACAGTATCTCTCACAAAAAAAAATCAGGACATATTTGAATTCTTTTGATATTATTCTATACTTTTCTATAGTTTTCAATATATTGTTAAAAAATGCTATTATACTTGGTAAATGATTTATTCCCAAATGCAAATGTTTGGAAAAATCTACTATTGCCAATTTTTGGGTTGATTTTAATGCCTAAGTTAAATCCTTTGTGGGCATAAAGAACAAAAAATATTTAAAAGTCAAAAATTGCTCTTTAGGTTCCATCTTATATAATTCCTCCCTCTGCCTTAAGTTATTTAAATGTTTTCTCTTCTTCCTTGTATGATTATGATTTCTTGTGAAGTGTAACTATCAATATTGTTTTCAATAGTTTCTGTGTGTTATATTGGCATTAATAATAATAAAGTACTTACAAGGTCAAAGGTCAACAAAGTAGACACAAACACACTGTGAGTCACTTTCCTTAATATAGGCTAGATTTTTTTTTAAATATCCATTTTTCCTGTGGTTTTTTAAAAGCGTAATTTGTGTTGCTTTGGGTTGTGTCAGTATGGAGGATTTTTATTGGAAAGGATAGGAAAAAACATGTTTATCGGTATAATGTATAGATTTTAGTTTGCCTCATCATGCTAGTTTTGAGGTAAATTAAGTCTTTAATTATCACTAACATTCAAATGTTGAGACACAGTCGACTGAACGTTCGCAACTACTTAAATTAAAATTGTAAAGTTGGACAGTCACTTCTACACAAAACATAAAACGTGTAAAAAATTGTGACACGTATTCATGAGGTGTGCCCAAACATTTATTTAGCTGCAGTTTATTTGTAATTAAAGACACATTCAGACACATTTCAAACATATTAAATGAAAACATTGGGAACGATGTCTGCAGTCTCTCTCTTCAGGTGTTTGACCCCATGCGGTTTGATCCACAGAGGCCAAAGGGAAGATCACCTCATGCTTTGATAGCATTCTCTGCAGCACCCAGGTACAGTTCACACTATAGTATACACTCACAAATTAATCTTGTTCATTGAGACAGTTCATTTGTGTTGGACTCGCCAATCGAATCCTTCTACTGTTACTCTTCTGTGTATGTCTGCTAGGCACTGCATCCGTCAAGAACTTTTCTATGGCAGAAATGAAGGTGGTGGGCGCTAAAACGGTGTCAAGGTTCAGAATTCTGCCCGGACCCAAACCGGTGCGTCGCCTCTAAAACCTGCTCATGAGAGAAGAAGGAGGAGGAATGATTTTAAACGTTCAACCTCTAACGCCGTCTCAGGACTAATAGCCTCCAAAAATTCATTTAGAGAAAGCCTTATACATTTCACTGTGATTTATATACATTAAACCTCTATGTCATTTAGTTTTATAAATCTGTTTTCGTAAATGTTTATGGAAATTAAATATTTCACACAATACGCCACTGATAACAAGAATATATCTGCACATGTGACACGCACTCAACCTGTGAAGTCCAGGCCCCGGTTGCATAAAGTACCTCGAGTGTAATTTTCCCTTAAGCGTGCCCTTAAATATACCTCAAGTTTTACTTAAGTTATCCTCCTATTGTCTTTGGTGAAGGGAAATCACTCAGGAAAAACTTTAGGTGCTTTATGCAACAACTGGGCACAGGGACTGTAGATGAGATGAGCGACATCTGGTGTTCACAGCTCGTGCAAAACCCACCTGAAATAAACACAAACAGAAAACAAGCACGATATATTATAAACATTTTCAAGAAAAAACTTCACATTAGTTTAAATGATATAACAGCAAATACAGAAATAGTTTGTGGTGTTGTTACATTATTGCACCACTAGATGGCACTCAAACTTCTTGAGTTGTATAGATGTGTATAGGAAGGAGAGACGAGTGAGAAGAATTACTGAGCGTGTGCATGCATGTTAAACTGACCGTTAGTGCTGATTAATAAAGTGAATAAGAAGGATTTACATTTCCAGTTTCTTGTCTTCATAAAGACATAACATAGTTTAGATAATATTAAAGCAAATACAGAAAAAAATACACTCTAGAGCTGCTTTAGGCAGACTATAAACCAATATATACTCCCTCACATCTGCTACTAACATGAGAGAATATTCAATAAGACACACATGAGTTAAAAGAAATCTCTCAAAACATCTGCATGTAAATTTTAGAATGGAGCTGAACGTCTAATGTATATAATACTGAGACTGAGCTCACATGTGAGTTTTATTCGTTTCTCTTCTTGTAGAGTCTACGACTTTATTGATAAATCTCACACCGAACTTTTATCAACGACAATGAAAACCTCAAGACGTAAATCACGTCAGCTGCTCTGCGCAGATCGCGCGTCAACGGGAGCAGCGTGATCTCGCGATACTTGGATGTTTAACGCGAGCGGCTTATTTCATCGATCAGATTCGTTTAAATAATACACTTAGTTCAAAAAAATTAAGTCGCTAGATGTTCTCTTCTTGTTAAACGTTTGACTCATGCTTTCAGCTGTTACAAATAGACAAAACATTCCAATTTAAATGGTTATTGTATTTTATGTCTTTATTTCAGTGGTTTATGTTTTGTTTTTTTAAGGATCGCTTTGGTTTCCATTGGTTACTAATATTGTCGATGACGTCAGAGATCAAAGTAAACTTGTTGACAGCGCGAGCGACTGCAGGAGTTACTAGTCTGTTTTCGCGATTACTTTTACATTTGCGGTTTGCAAAGAAGTAGCATAAATACTTATTTTAAAGATTAGTATTAAAGTAAGTAGGCTAGTTTGGTGTAGTTGCACATCATGGGACAAGTGAACTGTGGATGCTTGGGCCACGAGACGCCAGATCCGGAATACAACCAAACACAGGAGCAGTGTTGTGTAAGTTACTCTGAAACAGTGATAATTACTAATTACATATTCAATAGTGTCATTACATTACCGTACAAATTACTCCATCCAAAAAGATTTCATTACTTATTCCTAATTACTTTCTATATCCTACATCAATCTTGATTAGAAGTGATTCAAGGATAGACATCGAACGGCGAAATTAATTATTTCTAATAAATAACTACATCAATCATTCTTATTAACTGACCAAAGTATACCAATGTGAGAAGGATACATTAAAGCATACATTAAAACTTAAACTTAGTGTTAATGTCATGTCGACTATTGAATATATTACACTGTATTTAGTTCAATTACATCAGAAGAAACTGTAATTAAATCACAGCAAAACTAAGAGAAATCCATCACTTACTTTTTCAAGGGGAAAGTAATTGAATTACAGTAACTAATTACTCAGTAACTAGTTATAACCAACACTGTACAGGAGCAAGAACAGAGAGGAGCACAGCGTCAAGATGACTCCACACCGAAGTCTAGGAAGGAATCCCGAGATGCTTCTCCATTGAGCATCGATACGTTGACACTTTCACTATCTCCTCCACCGATACAAGCCGCTCCATGCCCACCAGCTTCAACAGCTGAGAGGTTAAAATCCCGTCATCCGTCAAGGCTGGAACCGTTGGTTTTATGTTCTGATCCTCAACCCTCAACTGCAACACCTGAGAGATCAGAGGTGAGACGTTCAAGGAGGAAACGGAGGAAACGGAGGAAGGAAGCTGAAAACATGTATCATCAAGGTAAGAATTTTTCTATAAAGACATGACAATATTACATATTTCGAGGTAAAACGTTGAAACTCTCTTTCTCTTCATTCATCAGTGCCTAAACCGCTGGTGATACGTGTTGATCCTCAACACGCGACTGCATCACCTGAGAGATCAGAGCAGATAGTTTCAGCAAATAAACTGAAGAAGGGTGACAAGAAAACGGATCATGAAGGTAAGAGAAAGTTTATTAAGATGTGACAAGAGTGCATTTTGCTGAGGTAAAAACATTGTGACTCTCTAAATCCCATCATTCATCAGTGCCTGAACGGCTGGTGAGACATTTTGCACCTAAACCATCAACTTCATCACCTGAGAGACCAAAGACGAGACGTTCGAGGAGGAATCTGAGGAAGGAAGCTCAAAACATGAATCATGAAGGTAACAGAAAGTTTATGAAGATTTCACAGTTCAAACACTTTGTATGTTGAGGTAAAAACATTGTGACTCTCTAAATCCCATCATTCATCAGTGCCTGAACCGCTGGTGAGACAATTTGCACCTAAACCATCAACTTCATCACCTGAGAGACCAAAGACGAGACGTTCGAGGAGGAATCTGAGGAAGGAAGCTCAAAACATGAATCATGAAGGTAACAGAAAGTTTGTGAAGATTTCACAGTTCAAACACTTTGTATGTTGAGGTAAAACCTTGAGACTCTCTCCATCTCTTCATTCATCAGGGTTTCATAGATCTGCCTCACCCGACCGGAATCCTGAACAGACGGAGGTGACAAAATATGAAGGTAAGAGAAAATCTAGTGATGTATGACAAGACGAAACTAAAAAAATCAAGACTCACTTCATCTCCTTTGCCAATATCAGCTGGTCCACCAACACCAGCTCCAACTGGGCCTGAACCGCTGGTCACGTCACGGTTTGATCTCTTTACACACCTGGTCCTCGTGGACATTGAAGAGGAAGATGAGGTGCATATCATCTCTCCATTTGGGCTGAAGGACACCAGACAAAGGAGACCTAAGCCCATCAGGAAAAAACAACCCATGTTTAGTTGGATGGAGGAGAACACAGAGATGCTGGAGAGTGAAAGATCAGAGAAGAAACTGAACAGTGGCAAAAAAACGGACCACGAAGGTAAGAGAAAGTGTATCATATGTGACGAGATAGTTCATTGTGTCGAGATAAAAACATTGTGACTCTTTCAATGTCTTCATTCTTCAGCATCATCTCCGTACATCCCGTATGAATATACCGAGGCGATATCACTGTCAGCACCTTCATCACATTCTGATCTCATCCTCATGGACATGAATGATAACAGCGAGTTTGATGAGCCTGAGGTGGAGTTCATCTCTCCATTTGAGCTGAAGGACCCCAGACACAGAAGACCGAAGCCCATGACAAAAAATCAACCGATGTTTTGTTGGATGGAGAACACGGAAATGCAGGAGAGTGAAAGTGAAGGGGATGAAGTCCAGCCAGAAGCTCCAGAGAAGCAGGAGAGACCTGTGAAAAAATCCCATCCAGAGAGCAACGCTGACAAACAACAAACCCTTCAGAAGGAGACAGACGCTCATGAAAACATCATCATGACAGGTCCTTGTGGTCCCGCTGGAGATACCCAAGATCCCCTGAATGGTCCAGAGAAGACAAAAGCTGCCAGCAAAACTAAAGGATTATTTGTTCTTCATAACTGGGTTGAGAAAAAGACCAAAGAACGACGGGAGAAGAAAATGAGAAAAGAAAGGGAAATAACAGAAACACAGTTACTGCGGGAGAGATACTTGAACAGTCCAGCATTGAAGCATTTGTGTGTTAATAAGAACAACTCTAACTATATCCCCATACTCCTTCTATAACTTATGTGGAAAATAATTAAGTTTATGTGCAAAATAATTAAGTTTATGTGTGATAAAAATAAGTATGTGTAAAAAAATGAAGTATATGTGCAAAAAAAAAATGAGGTATATGTGTTAAAAAATGAAGTATATGTGTTAAAAAATGAGGTATATGTGTTAAAAAATGAAGTATATGTGCAAAAAAAAAATGAAGTATATGTGTTAAAAAATGAGGTATATGTGTTAAAAAATGAAGTATATGTGCAAAAAAAAATGAAGTATATGTGTTAAAAAATGAGATATATGTGTTATAAATGAAGTATATGTGTTAAAAAATGAAGTATGTGTGCAAAAAAAATGTCTATATGTGCAATAAAATAAGTATGTGCAAATTTCCCTCCTGTACAGTTTTACTTAACATGTGTGCAATGAATAAACTTGTCTTCTTTTGAAAACATATTTTTGAAAATATTACATACTGTAGATGTTATCCCTGTAATAGTACTTATCGCAATCTAGCAAAATATTGAAAATGAACATTCTTTATTATGGAAGAAGCAATTATTCATAGTTTTTGTGAATGTGTTTTCATTAAATCTTTTTGGAATTAGTTTTGCACAGTATCTCTCACAAAAAAAAATCAGGACATATTTGAATTCTTTTGATATTATTCTATACTTTTCTATAGTTTTCAATATATTGTTAAAAAATGCTATTATACTTGGTAAATGATTTATTCCCAAATGCAAATGTTTGGAAAAATCTACTATTGTCAATTTTTGGGTTGATTTTAATGCCTAAGTTAAATCCTTTGTGGGCATAAAGAACAAAAAATATTTAAAAGTCAAAAATTGCTCTTTAGGTTCCGTCTTATATAATTCCTCCCTCTGCCTTAAGTTATTTAAATGTTTTCTCTTCTTCCTTGTATGATTATGATTTCTTGTGAAGTGTAACTATCAATATTGTTTTCAATAGTTTCTGTGTGTTATATTGGCATTAATAATAATAAAGTACTTACAAGGTCAAAGGTCAACAAAGTAGACACAAACACACTGTGAGTCACTTTCCTTAATATAGGCTAGAATTTTTTTTAAATATCCATTTTTCCTGTGGTTTTTTAAAAGCGTAATTTGTGTTGCTTTGGGTTGTGTCAGTATGGAGGATTTTTATTGGAAAGGATAGGAAAAAACATGTTTATCGGTATAATGTATAGATTTTAGTTTGCCTCATCATGCTAGTTTTGAGGTAAATTAAGTCTTTAATTATCACTAACATTCAAATGTTGAGACACAGTCGACTGAACGTTCGCAACTACTTAAATTAAAATTGTAAAGTTGGACAGTCACTTCTACACAAAACATAAAACGTGTAAAAAATTGTGACACGTATTCATGAGGTGTGCCCAAACATTTATTTAGCTGCAGTTTATTTGTAATTAAAGACACATTCAGACACATTTCAAACATATTAAATGAAAACATTGGGAACGATGTCTGCAGTCTCTCTCTTCAGGTGTTTGACCCCATGCGGTTTGATCCACAGAGGCCAAAGGGAAGATCACCTCATGCTTTGATAGCATTCTCTGCAGCACCCAGGTACAGTTCACACTATAGTATACACTCACAAATTAATCTTGTTCATTGAGACAGTTCATTTGTGTTGGACTCGCCAATCGAATCCTTCTACTGTTACTCTTCTGTGTATGTCTGCTAGGCACTGCATCCGTCAAGAACTTTTCTATGGCAGAAATGAAGGTGGTGGGCGCTAAAACGGTGTCAAGGTTCAGAATTCTGCCCGGACCCAAACCGGTGCGTCGCCTCTAAAACCTGCTCATGAGAGAAGAAGGAGGAGGAATGATTTTAAACGTTCAACCTCTAACGCCGTCTCAGGACTAATAGCCTCCAAAAATTCATTTAGAGAAAGCCTTATACATTTCACTGTGATTTATATACATTAAACCTCTATGTCATTTAGTTTTATAAATCTGTTTTCGTAAATGTTTATGGAAATTAAATATTTCACACAATACGCCACTGATAACAAGAATATATCTGCACATGTGACACGCACTCAACCTGTGAAGTCCAGGCCCCGGTTGCATAAAGTACCTCGAGTGTAATTTTCCCTTAAGCGTGCCCTTAAATATACCTCAAGTTTTACTTAAGTTATCCTCCTATTGTCTTTGGTGAAGGGAAATCACTCAGGAAAAACTTTAGGTGCTTTATGCAACAACTGGGCACAGGGACTGTAGATGAGATGAGCGACATCTGGTGTTCACAGCTCGTGCAAAACCCACCTGAAATAAACACAAACAGAAAACAAGCACGATATATTATAAACATTTTCAAGAAAAAACTTCACATTAGTTTAAATGATATAACAGCAAATACAGAAATAGTTTGTGGTGTTGTTACATTATTGCACCACTAGATGGCACTCAAACTTCTTGAGTTGTATAGATGTGTATAGGAAGGAGAGACGAGTGAGAAGAATTACTGAGCGTGTGCATGCATGTTAAACTGACCGTTAGTGCTGATTAATAAAGTGAATAAGAAGGATTTACATTTCCAGTTTCTTGTCTTCATAAAGACATAACATAGTTTAGATAATATTAAAGCAAATACAGAAAAAAATACACTCTAGAGCTGCTTTAGGCAGACTATAAACCAATATATACTCCCTCACATCTGCTACTAACATGAGAGAATATTCAATAAGACACACATGAGTTAAAAGAAATCTCTCAAAACATCTGCATGTAAATTTTAGAATGGAGCTGAACGTCTAATGTATATAATACTGAGACTGAGCTCACATGTGAGTTTTATTCGTTTCTCTTCTTGTAGAGTCTACGACTTTATTGATAAATCTCACACCGAACTTTTATCAACGACAATGAAAACCTCAAGACGTAAATCACGTCAGCTGCTCTGCGCAGATCGCGCGTCAACGGGAGCAGCGTGATCTCGCGATACTTGGATGTTTAACGCGAGCGGCTTATTTCATCGATCAGATTCGTTTAAATAATACACTTAGTTCAAAAAAATTAAGTCGCTAGATGTTCTCTGCTTGTTAAACGTTTGACTCATGCTTTCAGCTGTTACAAATAGACAAAACATTCCAATTTAAATGGTTATTGTATTTTATGTCTTTATTTCAGTGGTTTATGTTTTGTTTTTTTAAGGATCGCTTTGGTTTCCATTGGTTACTAATATTGTCGATGACGTCAGAGATCAAAGTAAACTTGTTGACAGCGCGAGCGACTGCAGGAGTTACTAGTCTGTTTTCGCGATTACTTTTACATTTGCGGTTTGCAAAGAAGTAGCATAAATACTTATTTTAAGTTTAGTATTAAAGTAAGTAGGCTAGTTTGGTGTAGTTGCACATCATGGGACAAGTGAACTGTGGATGCTTGGGCCACGAGACGCCAGATCCGGAATACAACCAAACACAGGAGCAGTGTTGTGTAAGTTACTCTGAAACAGTGATAATTACTAATTACATATTCAATAGTGTCATTACATTACCGTACAAATTACTCCATCCAAAAAGATTTCATTACTTATTCCTAATTGCTTTCTATATCCTACATCAATCTTGATTAGAAGTGATTCAAGGATAGACATCGAACGGCGAAATTAATTATTTCTAATAAATAACTACATCAATCATTCTTATTAACTGACCAAAGTATACCAATGTGAGAAGGATACATTAAAGCATACATTAAAACTTAAACTTAGTGTTAATGTCATGTCGACTATTGAATATATTACACTGTATTTAGTTCAATTACATCAGAAGAAACTGTAATTAAATCACAGCAAAACTAAGAGAAATCCATCACTTACTTTTTCAAGGGGAAAGTAATTGAATTACAGTAACTAATTACTCAGTAACTAGTTATAACCAACACTGTACAGGAGCAAGAACAGAGAGGAGCACAGCGTCAAGATGACTCCACACCGAAGTCTAGGAAGGAATCCCGAGATGCTTCTCCATTGAGCATCGATACGTTGACACTTTCACTATCTCCTCCACCGATACAAGCCGCTCCATGCCCACCAGCTTCAACAGCTGAGAGGTTAAAATCCCGTCATCCGTCAAGGCTGGAACCGTTGGTTTTATGTTCTGATCCTCAACCCTCAACTGCAACACCTGAGAGATCAGAGGTGAGACGTTCAAGGAGGAAACGGAGGAAACGGAGGAAGGAAGCTGAAAACATGTATCATCAAGGTAAGAATTTTTCTATAAAGACATGACAATATTACATATTTCGAGGTAAAACGTTGAAACTCTCTTTCTCTTCATTCATCAGTGCCTAAACCGCTGGTGATACGTGTTGATCCTCAACACGCGACTGCATCACCTGAGAGATCAGAGCAGATAGTTTCAGCAAATAAACTGAAGAAGGGTGACAAGAAAACGGATCATGAAGGTAAGAGAAAGTTTATTAAGATGTGACAAGAGTGCATTTTGCTGAGGTAAAAACATTGTGACTCTCTAAATCCCATCATTCATCAGTGCCTGAACGGCTGGTGAGACATTTTGCACCTAAACCATCAACTTCATCACCTGAGAGACCAAAGACGAGACGTTCGAGGAGGAATCTGAGGAAGGAAGCTCAAAACATGAGTCATGAAGGTAACAGAAAGTTTATGAAGATTTCACAGTTCAAACACTTTGTATGTTGAGGTAAAAACATTGTGACTCTCTAAATCCCATCATTCATCAGTGCCTGAACCGCTGGTGAGACAATTTGCACCTAAACCATCAACTTCATCACCTGAGAGACCAAAGACGAGACGTTCGAGGAGGAATCTGAGGAAGGAAGCTCAAAACATGAATCATGAAGGTAACAGAAAGTTTGTGAAGATTTCACAGTTCAAACACTTTGTATGTTGAGGTAAAACCTTGAGACTCTCTCCATCTCTTCATTCATCAGGGTTTCATAGATCTGCCTCACCCGACCGGAATCCTGAACAGACGGAGGTGACAAAATATGAAGGTAAGAGAAAATCTAGTGATGTATGACAAGACGAAACTAAAAAAATCAAGACTCACTTCATCTCCTTTGCCAATATCAGCTGGTCCACCAACACCAGCTCCAACTGGGCCTGAACCGCTGGTCACGTCACGGTTTGATCTCTTTACACACCTGGTCCTCGTGGACATTGAAGAGGAAGATGAGGTGCATATCATCTCTCCATTTGGGCTGAAGGACACCAGACAAAGGAGACCTAAGCCCATCAGGAAAAAACAACCCATGTTTAGTTGGATGGAGGAGAACACAGAGATGCTGGAGAGTGAAAGATCAGAGAAGAAACTGAACAGTGGCAAAAAAACGGACCACGAAGGTAAGAGAAAGTGTATCATATGTGACGAGATAGTTCATTGTGTCGAGATAAAAACATTGTGACTCTTTCAATGTCTTCATTCTTCAGCATCATCTCCGTACATCCCGTATGAATATACCGAGGCGATATCACTGTCAGCACCTTCATCACATTCTGATCTCATCCTCATGGACATGAATGATAACAGCGAGTTTGATGAGCCTGAGGTGGAGTTCATCTCTCCATTTGAGCTGAAGGACCCCAGACACAGAAGACCGAAGCCCATGACAAAAAATCAACCGATGTTTTGTTGGATGGAGAACACGGAAATGCAGGAGAGTGAAAGTGAAGGGGATGAAGTCCAGCCAGAAGCTCCAGAGAAGCAGGAGAGACCTGTGAAAAAATCCCATCCAGAGAGCAACGCTGACAAACAACAAACCCTTCAGAAGGAGACAGACGCTCATGAAAACATCATCATGACAGGTCCTTGTGGTCCCGCTGGAGATACCCAAGATCCCCTGAATGGTCCAGAGAAGACAAAAGCTGCCAGCAAAACTAAAGGATTATTTGTTCTTCATAACTGGGTTGAGAAAAAGACCAAAGAACGACGGGAGAAGAAAATGAGAAAAGAAAGGGAAATAACAGAAACACAGTTACTGCGGGAGAGATACTTGAACAGTCCAGCATTGAAGCATTTGTGTGTTAATAAGAACAACTCTAACTATATCCCCATACTCCTTCTATAACTTATGTGGAAAATAATTAAGTTTATGTGCAAAATAATTAAGTTTATGTGTGATAAAAATAAGTATGTGTAAAAAAATGAAGTATATGTGCAAAAAAAAAATGAGGTATATGTGTTAAAAAATGAAGTATATGTGTTAAAAAATGAAGTATATGTGCAAAAAAAAATGAAGTATATGTGTTAAAAAATGAGGTATATGTGTTAAAAAATGAAGTATATGTGCAAAAAAAAATGAAGTATATGTGTTAAAAAATGAGATATATGTGTTATAAATGAAGTATATGTGTTAAAAAATGAAGTATGTGTGCAAAAAAAATGTCTATATGTGCAATAAAATAAGTATGTGCAAATTTCCCTCCTGTACAGTTTTACTTAACATGTGTGCAATGAATAAACTTGTCTTCTTTTGAAAACATATTTTTGAAAATATTACATACTGTAGATGTTATCCCTGTAATAGTACTTATCGCAATCTAGCAAAATATTGAAAATGAACATTCTTTATTATGGACGAAACAATTATTCATAGTTTTTGTGAATGTGTTTTCATTAAATCTTTTTGGAATTAGTTTTGCACAGTATCTCTCACAAAAAAAAATCAGGACATATTTGAATTCTTTTGATATTATTCTATACTTTTCTATAGTTTTCAATATATTGTTAAAAAATGCTATTATACTTGGTAAATGATTTATTCCCAAATGCAAATGTTTGGAAAAATCTACTATTGCCAATTTTTGGGTTGATTTTAATGCCTAAGTTAAATCCTTTGTGGGCATAAAGAACAAAAAATATTTAAAAGTCAAAAATTGCTCTTTAGGTTCCGTCTTATATAATTCCTCCCTCTGCCTTAAGTTATTTAAATGTTTTCTCTTCTTCCTTGTATGATTATGATTTCTTGTGAAGTGTAACTATCAATATTGTTTTCAATAGTTTCTGTGTGTTATATTGGCATTAATAATAATAAAGTACTTACAAGGTCAAAGGTCAACAAAGTAGACACAAACACACTGTGAGTCACTTTCCTTAATATAGGCTAGAATTTTTTTTAAATATCCATTTTTCCTGTGGTTTTTTAAAAGCGTAATTTGTGTTGCTTTGGGTTGTGTCAGTATGGAGGATTTTTATTGGAAAGGATAGGAAAAAACATGTTTATCGGTATAATGTATAGATTTTAGTTTGCCTCATCATGCTAGTTTTGAGGTAAATTAAGTCTTTAATTATCACTAACATTCAAATGTTGAGACACAGTCGACTGAACGTTCGCAACTACTTAAATTAAAATTGTAAAGTTGGACAGTCACTTCTACACAAAACATAAAACGTGTAAAAAATTGTGACACGTATTCATGAGGTGTGCCCAAACATTTATTTAGCTGCAGTTTATTTGTAATTAAAGACACATTCAGACACATTTCAAACATATTAAATGAAAACATTGGGAACGATGTCTGCAGTCTCTCTCTTCAGGTGTTTGACCCCATGCGGTTTGATCCACAGAGGCCAAAGGGAAGATCACCTCATGCTTTGATAGCATTCTCTGCAGCACCCAGGTACAGTTCACACTATAGTATACACTCACAAATTAATCTTGTTCATTGAGACAGTTCATTTGTGTTGGACTCGCCAATCGAATCCTTCTACTGTTACTCTTCTGTGTATGTCTGCTAGGCACTGCATCCGTCAAGAACTTTTCTATGGCAGAAATGAAGGTGGTGGGCGCTAAAACGGTGTCAAGGTTCAGAATTCTGCCCGGACCCAAACCGGTGCGTCGCCTCTAAAACCTGCTCATGAGAGAAGAAGGAGGAGGAATGATTTTAAACGTTCAACCTCTAACGCCGTCTCAGGACTAATAGCCTCCAAAAATTCATTTAGAGAAAGCCTTATACATTTCACTGTGATTTATATACATTAAACCTCTATGTCATTTAGTTTTATAAATCTGTTTTCGTAAATGTTTATGGAAATTAAATATTTCACACAATACGCCACTGATAACAAGAATATATCTGCACATGTGACACGCACTCAACCTGTGAAGTCCAGGCCCCGGTTGCATAAAGTACCTCGAGTGTAATTTTCCCTTAAGCGTGCCCTTAAATATACCTCAAGTTTTACTTAAGTTATCCTCCTATTGTCTTTGGTGAAGGGAAATCACTCAGGAAAAACTTTAGGTGCTTTATGCAACAACTGGGCACAGGGACTGTAGATGAGATGAGCGACATCTGGTGTTCACAGCTCGTGCAAAACCCACCTGAAATAAACACAAACAGAAAACAAGCACGATATATTATAAACATTTTCAAGAAAAAACTTCACATTAGTTTAAATGATATAACAGCAAATACAGAAATAGTTTGTGGTGTTGTTACATTATTGCACCACTAGATGGCACTCAAACTTCTTGAGTTGTATAGATGTGTATAGGAAGGAGAGACGAGTGAGAAGAATTACTGAGCGTGTGCATGCATGTTAAACTGACCGTTAGTGCTGATTAATAAAGTGAATAAGAAGGATTTACATTTCCAGTTTCTTGTCTTCATAAAGACATAACATAGTTTAGATAATATTAAAGCAAATACAGAAAAAAATACACTCTAGAGCTGCTTTAGGCAGACTATAAACCAATATATACTCCCTCACATCTGCTACTAACATGAGAGAATATTCAATAAGACACACATGAGTTAAAAGAAATCTCTCAAAACATCTGCATGTAAATTTTAGAATGGAGCTGAACGTCTAATGTATATAATACTGAGACTGAGCTCACATGTGAGTTTTATTCGTTTCTCTTCTTGTAGAGTCTACGACTTTATTGATAAATCTCACACCGAACTTTTATCAACGACAATGAAAACCTCAAGACGTAAATCACGTCAGCTGCTCTGCGCAGATCGCGCGTCAACGGGAGCAGCGTGATCTCGCGATACTTGGATGTTTAACGCGAGCGGCTTATTTCATCGATCAGATTCGTTTAAATAATACACTTAGTTCAAAAAAATTAAGTCGCTAGATGTTCTCTGCTTGTTAAACGTTTGACTCATGCTTTCAGCTGTTACAAATAGACAAAACATTCCAATTTAAATGGTTATTGTATTTTATGTCTTTATTTCAGTGGTTTATGTTTTGTTTTTTTAAGGATCGCTTTGGTTTCCATTGGTTACTAATATTGTCGATGACGTCAGAGATCAAAGTAAACTTGTTGACAGCGCGAGCGACTGCAGGAGTTACTAGTCTGTTTTCGCGATTACTTTTACATTTGCGGTTTGCAAAGAAGTAGCATAAATACTTATTTTAAGTTTAGTATTAAAGTAAGTAGGCTAGTTTGGTGTAGTTGCACATCATGGGACAAGTGAACTGTGGATGCTTGGGCCACGAGACGCCAGATCCGGAATACAACCAAACACAGGAGCAGTGTTGTGTAAGTTACTCTGAAACAGTGATAATTACTAATTACATATTCAATAGTGTCATTACATTACCGTACAAATTACTCCATCCAAAAAGATTTCATTACTTATTCCTAATTGCTTTCTATATCCTACATCAATCTTGATTAGAAGTGATTCAAGGATAGACATCGAACGGCGAAATTAATTATTTCTAATAAATAACTACATCAATCATTCTTATTAACTGACCAAAGTATACCAATGTGAGAAGGATACATTAAAGCATACATTAAAACTTAAACTTAGTGTTAATGTCATGTCGACTATTGAATATATTACACTGTATTTAGTTCAATTACATCAGAAGAAACTGTAATTAAATCACAGCAAAACTAAGAGAAATCCATCACTTACTTTTTCAAGGGGAAAGTAATTGAATTACAGTAACTAATTACTCAGTAACTAGTTATAACCAACACTGTACAGGAGCAAGAACAGAGAGGAGCACAGCGTCAAGATGACTCCACACCGAAGTCTAGGAAGGAATCCCGAGATGCTTCTCCATTGAGCATCGATACGTTGACACTTTCACTATCTCCTCCACCGATACAAGCCGCTCCATGCCCACCAGCTTCAACAGCTGAGAGGTTAAAATCCCGTCATCCGTCAAGGCTGGAACCGTTGGTTTTATGTTCTGATCCTCAACCCTCAACTGCAACACCTGAGAGATCAGAGGTGAGACGTTCAAGGAGGAAACGGAGGAAACGGAGGAAGGAAGCTGAAAACATGTATCATCAAGGTAAGAATTTTTCTATAAAGACATGACAATATTACATATTTCGAGGTAAAACGTTGAAACTCTCTTTCTCTTCATTCATCAGTGCCTAAACCGCTGGTGATACGTGTTGATCCTCAACACGCGACTGCATCACCTGAGAGATCAGAGCAGATAGTTTCAGCAAATAAACTGAAGAAGGGTGACAAGAAAACGGATCATGAAGGTAAGAGAAAGTTTATTAAGATGTGACAAGAGTGCATTTTGCTGAGGTAAAAACATTGTGACTCTCTAAATCCCATCATTCATCAGTGCCTGAACGGCTGGTGAGACATTTTGCACCTAAACCATCAACTTCATCACCTGAGAGACCAAAGACGAGACGTTCGAGGAGGAATCTGAGGAAGGAAGCTCAAAACATGAGTCATGAAGGTAACAGAAAGTTTATGAAGATTTCACAGTTCAAACACTTTGTATGTTGAGGTAAAAACATTGTGACTCTCTAAATCCCATCATTCATCAGTGCCTGAACCGCTGGTGAGACAATTTGCACCTAAACCATCAACTTCATCACCTGAGAGACCAAAGACGAGACGTTCGAGGAGGAATCTGAGGAAGGAAGCTCAAAACATGAATCATGAAGGTAACAGAAAGTTTGTGAAGATTTCACAGTTCAAACACTTTGTATGTTGAGGTAAAACCTTGAGACTCTCTCCATCTCTTCATTCATCAGGGTTTCATAGATCTGCCTCACCCGACCGGAATCCTGAACAGACGGAGGTGACAAAATATGAAGGTAAGAGAAAATCTAGTGATGTATGACAAGACGAAACTAAAAAAATCAAGACTCACTTCATCTCCTTTGCCAATATCAGCTGGTCCACCAACACCAGCTCCAACTGGGCCTGAACCGCTGGTCACGTCACGGTTTGATCTCTTTACACACCTGGTCCTCGTGGACATTGAAGAGGAAGATGAGGTGCATATCATCTCTCCATTTGGGCTGAAGGACACCAGACAAAGGAGACCTAAGCCCATCAGGAAAAAACAACCCATGTTTAGTTGGATGGAGGAGAACACAGAGATGCTGGAGAGTGAAAGATCAGAGAAGAAACTGAACAGTGGCAAAAAAACGGACCACGAAGGTAAGAGAAAGTGTATCATATGTGACGAGATAGTTCATTGTGTCGAGATAAAAACATTGTGACTCTTTCAATGTCTTCATTCTTCAGCATCATCTCCGTACATCCCGTATGAATATACCGAGGCGATATCACTGTCAGCACCTTCATCACATTCTGATCTCATCCTCATGGACATGAATGATAACAGCGAGTTTGATGAGCCTGAGGTGGAGTTCATCTCTCCATTTGAGCTGAAGGACCCCAGACACAGAAGACCGAAGCCCATGACAAAAAATCAACCGATGTTTTGTTGGATGGAGAACACGGAAATGCAGGAGAGTGAAAGTGAAGGGGATGAAGTCCAGCCAGAAGCTCCAGAGAAGCAGGAGAGACCTGTGAAAAAATCCCATCCAGAGAGCAACGCTGACAAACAACAAACCCTTCAGAAGGAGACAGACGCTCATGAAAACATCATCATGACAGGTCCTTGTGGTCCCGCTGGAGATACCCAAGATCCCCTGAATGGTCCAGAGAAGACAAAAGCTGCCAGCAAAACTAAAGGATTATTTGTTCTTCATAACTGGGTTGAGAAAAAGACCAAAGAACGACGGGAGAAGAAAATGAGAAAAGAAAGGGAAATAACAGAAACACAGTTACTGCGGGAGAGATACTTGAACAGTCCAGCATTGAAGCATTTGTGTGTTAATAAGAACAACTCTAACTATATCCCCATACTCCTTCTATAACTTATGTGGAAAATAATTAAGTTTATGTGCAAAATAATTAAGTTTATGTGTGATAAAAATAAGTATGTGTAAAAAAATGAAGTATATGTGCAAAAAAAAAATGAGGTATATGTGTTAAAAAATGAAGTATATGTGTTAAAAAATGAAGTATATGTGCAAAAAAAAATGAAGTATATGTGTTAAAAAATGAGGTATATGTGTTAAAAAATGAAGTATATGTGCAAAAAAAAATGAAGTATATGTGTTAAAAAATGAGATATATGTGTTATAAATGAAGTATATGTGTTAAAAAATGAAGTATGTGTGCAAAAAAAATGTCTATATGTGCAATAAAATAAGTATGTGCAAATTTCCCTCCTGTACAGTTTTACTTAACATGTGTGCAATGAATAAACTTGTCTTCTTTTGAAAACATATTTTTGAAAATATTACATACTGTAGATGTTATCCCTGTAATAGTACTTATCGCAATCTAGCAAAATATTGAAAATGAACATTCTTTATTATGGACGAAACAATTATTCATAGTTTTTGTGAATGTGTTTTCATTAAATCTTTTTGGAATTAGTTTTGCACAGTATCTCTCACAAAAAAAAATCAGGACATATTTGAATTCTTTTGATATTATTCTATACTTTTCTATAGTTTTCAATATATTGTTAAAAAATGCTATTATACTTGGTAAATGATTTATTCCCAAATGCAAATGTTTGGAAAAATCTACTATTGCCAATTTTTGGGTTGATTTTAATGCCTAAGTTAAATCCTTTGTGGGCATAAAGAACAAAAAATATTTAAAAGTCAAAAATTGCTCTTTAGGTTCCGTCTTATATAATTCCTCCCTCTGCCTTAAGTTATTTAAATGTTTTCTCTTCTTCCTTGTATGATTATGATTTCTTGTGAAGTGTAACTATCAATATTGTTTTCAATAGTTTCTGTGTGTTATATTGGCATTAATAATAATAAAGTACTTACAAGGTCAAAGGTCAACAAAGTAGACACAAACACACTGTGAGTCACTTTCCTTAATATAGGCTAGAATTTTTTTTAAATATCCATTTTTCCTGTGGTTTTTTAAAAGCGTAATTTGTGTTGCTTTGGGTTGTGTCAGTATGGAGGATTTTTATTGGAAAGGATAGGAAAAAACATGTTTATCGGTATAATGTATAGATTTTAGTTTGCCTCATCATGCTAGTTTTGAGGTAAATTAAGTCTTTAATTATCACTAACATTCAAATGTTGAGACACAGTCGACTGAACGTTCGCAACTACTTAAATTAAAATTGTAAAGTTGGACAGTCACTTCTACACAAAACATAAAACGTGTAAAAAATTGTGACACGTATTCATGAGGTGTGCCCAAACATTTATTTAGCTGCAGTTTATTTGTAATTAAAGACACATTCAGACACATTTCAAACATATTAAATGAAAACATTGGGAACGATGTCTGCAGTCTCTCTCTTCAGGTGTTTGACCCCATGCGGTTTGATCCACAGAGGCCAAAGGGAAGATCACCTCATGCTTTGATAGCATTCTCTGCAGCACCCAGGTACAGTTCACACTATAGTATACACTCACAAATTAATCTTGTTCATTGAGACAGTTCATTTGTGTTGGACTCGCCAATCGAATCCTTCTACTGTTACTCTTCTGTGTATGTCTGCTAGGCACTGCATCCGTCAAGAACTTTTCTATGGCAGAAATGAAGGTGGTGGGCGCTAAAACGGTGTCAAGGTTCAGAATTCTGCCCGGACCCAAACCGGTGCGTCGCCTCTAAAACCTGCTCATGAGAGAAGAAGGAGGAGGAATGATTTTAAACGTTCAACCTCTAACGCCGTCTCAGGACTAATAGCCTCCAAAAATTCATTTAGAGAAAGCCTTATACATTTCACTGTGATTTATATACATTAAACCTCTATGTCATTTAGTTTTATAAATCTGTTCGTAAATGTTTATGGAAATTAAATATTTCACACAATACGCCACTGATAACAAGAATATATCTGCACATGTGACACGCACTCAACCTGTGAAGTCCAGGCCCCGGTTGCATAAAGTACCTTGAGTGTAATTTTCCCTTAAGCGTGCCCTTAAATATACCTCAAGTTTTACTTAAGTTATCCTCCTATTGTCTTTGGTGAAGGGAAATCACTTAGGAAAAACTTTAGGTGCTTTATGCAACAACTGGGCACAGGGACTGTAGATGAGATGAGCGACATCTGGTGTTCACAGCTCGTGCAAAACCCACCTGAAATAAACACAAACAGAAAACAAGCACGATATATTATAAACATTTTCAAGAAAAAACTTCACATTAGTTTAAATGATATAACAGCAAATACAGAAATAGTTTGTGGTGTTGTTACATTATTGCACCACTAGATGGCACTCAAACTTCTTGAGTTGTATAGATGTGTATAGGAAGGAGAGACGAGTGAGAAGAATTACTGAGCGTGTGCATGCATGTTAAACTGACCGTTAGTGCTGATTAATAAAGTGAATAAGAAGGATTTACATTTCCAGTTTCTTGTCTTCATAAAGACATAACATAGTTTAGATAATATTAAAGCAAATACAGAAAAAAATACACTCTAGAGCTGCTTTAGGCAGACTATAAACCAATATATACTCCCTCACATCTGCTACTAACATGAGAGAATATTCAATAAGACACACATGAGTTAAAAGAAATCTCTCAAAACATCTGCATGTAAATTTTAGAATGGAGCTGAACGTCTAATGTATATAATACTGAGACTGAGCTCACATGTGAGTTTTATTCGTTTCTCTTCTTGTAGAGTCTACGACTTTATTGATAAATCTCACACCGAACTTTTATCAACGACAATGAAAACCTCAAGACGTAAATCACGTCAGCTGCTCTGCGCAGATCGCGCGTCAACGGGAGCAGCGTGATCTCGCGATACTTGGATGTTTAACGCGAGCGGCTTATTTCATCGATCAGATTCGTTTAAATAATACACTTAGTTCAAAAAAATTAAGTCGCTAGATGTTCTCTTCTTGTTAAACGTTTGACTCATGCTTTCAGCTGTTACAAATAGACAAAACATTCCAATTTAAATGGTTATTGTATTTTATGTCTTTATTTCAGTGGTTTATGTTTTGTTTTTTTAAGGATCGCTTTGGTTTCCATTGGTTACTAATATTGTCGATGACGTCAGAGATCAAAGTAAACTTGTTGACAGCGCGAGCGACTGCAGGAGTTACTAGTCTGTTTTCGCGATTACTTTTACATTTGCGGTTTGCAAAGAAGTAGCATAAATACTTATTTTAAAGATTAGTATTAAAGTAAGTAGGCTAGTTTGGTGTAGTTGCACATCATGGGACAAGTGAACTGTGGATGCTTGGGCCACGAGACGCCAGATCCGGAATACAACCAAACACAGGAGCAGTGTTGTGTAAGTTACTCTGAAACAGTGATAATTACTAATTACATATTCAATAGTGTCATTACATTACCGTACAAATTACTCCATCCAAAAAGATTTCATTACTTATTCCTAATTACTTTCTATATCCTACATCAATCTTGATTAGAAGTGATTCAAGGATAGACATCGAACGGCGAAATTAATTATTTCTAATAAATAACTACATCAATCATTCTTATTAACTGACCAAAGTATACCAATGTGAGAAGGATACATTAAAGCATACATTAAAACTTAAACTTAGTGTTAATGTCATGTCGACTATTGAATATATTACACTGTATTTAGTTCAATTACATCAGAAGAAACTGTAATTAAATCACAGCAAAACTAAGAGAAATCCATCACTTACTTTTTCAAGGGGAAAGTAATTGAATTACAGTAACTAATTACTCAGTAACTAGTTATAACCAACACTGTACAGGAGCAAGAACAGAGAGGAGCACAGCGTCAAGATGACTCCACACCGAAGTCTAGGAAGGAATCCCGAGATGCTTCTCCATTGAGCATCGATACGTTGACACTTTCACTATCTCCTCCACCGATACAAGCCGCTCCATGCCCACCAGCTTCAACAGCTGAGAGGTTAAAATCCCGTCATCCGTCAAGGCTGGAACCGTTGGTTTTATGTTCTGATCCTCAACCCTCAACTGCAACACCTGAGAGATCAGAGGTGAGACGTTCAAGGAGGAAACGGAGGAAACGGAGGAAGGAAGCTGAAAACATGTATCATCAAGGTAAGAATTTTTCTATAAAGACATGACAATATTACATATTTCGAGGTAAAACGTTGAAACTCTCTTTCTCTTCATTCATCAGTGCCTAAACCGCTGGTGATACGTGTTGATCCTCAACACGCGACTGCATCACCTGAGAGATCAGAGCAGATAGTTTCAGCAAATAAACTGAAGAAGGGTGACAAGAAAACGGATCATGAAGGTAAGAGAAAGTTTATTAAGATGTGACAAGAGTGCATTTTGCTGAGGTAAAAACATTGTGACTCTCTAAATCCCATCATTCATCAGTGCCTGAACGGCTGGTGAGACATTTTGCACCTAAACCATCAACTTCATCACCTGAGAGACCAAAGACGAGACGTTCGAGGAGGAATCTGAGGAAGGAAGCTCAAAACATGAATCATGAAGGTAACAGAAAGTTTATGAAGATTTCACAGTTCAAACACTTTGTATGTTGAGGTAAAAACATTGTGACTCTCTAAATCCCATCATTCATCAGTGCCTGAACCGCTGGTGAGACAATTTGCACCTAAACCATCAACTTCATCACCTGAGAGACCAAAGACGAGACGTTCGAGGAGGAATCTGAGGAAGGAAGCTCAAAACATGAATCATGAAGGTAACAGAAAGTTTGTGAAGATTTCACAGTTCAAACACTTTGTATGTTGAGGTAAAACCTTGAGACTCTCTCCATCTCTTCATTCATCAGGGTTTCATAGATCTGCCTCACCCGACCGGAATCCTGAACAGACGGAGGTGACAAAATATGAAGGTAAGAGAAAATCTAGTGATGTATGACAAGACGAATCTAAAAAAATCAAGACTCACTTCATCTCCTTTGCCAATATCAGCTGGTCCACCAACACCAGCTCCAACTGGGCCTGAACCGCTGGTCACGTCACGGTTTGATCTCTTTACACACCTGGTCCTCGTGGACATTGAAGAGGAAGATGAGGTGCATATCATCTCTCCATTTGGGCTGAAGGACACCAGACAAAGGAGACCTAAGCCCATCAGGAAAAAACAACCCATGTTTAGTTGGATGGAGGAGAACACAGAGATGCTGGAGAGTGAAAGATCAGAGAAGAAACTGAACAGTGGCAAAAAAACGGACCACGAAGGTAAGAGAAAGGGTATCATATGTGACGAGATAGTTCATTGTGTCGAGATAAAAACATTGTGACTCTTTCAATGTCTTCATTCTTCAGCATCATCTCCGTACATCCCGTATGAATATACCGAGGCGATATCACTGTCAGCACCTTCATCACATTCTGATCTCATCCTCATGGACATGAATGATAACAGCGAGTTTGATGAGCCTGAGGTGGAGTTCATCTCTCCATTTGAGCTGAAGGACCCCAGACACAGAAGACCGAAGCCCATGACAAAAAATCAACCGATGTTTTGTTGGATGGAGAACACGGAAATGCAGGAGAGTGAAAGTGAAGGGGATGAAGTCCAGCCAGAAGCTCCAGAGAAGCAGGAGAGACCTGTGAAAAAATCCCATCCAGAGAGCAACGCTGACAAACAACAAACCCTTCAGAAGGAGACAGACGCTCATGAAAACATCATCATGACAGGTCCTTGTGGTCCCGCTGGAGATACCCAAGATCCCCTGAATGGTCCAGAGAAGACAAAAGCTGCCAGCAAAACTAAAGGATTATTTGTTCTTCATAACTGGGTTGAGAAAAAGACCAAAGAACGACGGGAGAAGAAAATGAGAAAAGAAAGGGAAATAACAGAAACACAGTTACTGCGGGAGAGATACTTGAACAGTCCAGCATTGAAGCATTTGTGTGTTAATAAGAACAACTCTAACTATATCCCCATACTCCTTCTATAACTTATGTGGAAAATAATTAAGTTTATGTGCAAAATAATTAAGTTTATGTGTGATAAAAATAAGTATGTGTAAAAAAATGAAGTATATGTGCAAAAAAAAAATGAGGTATATGTGTTAAAAAATGAAGTATATGTGTTAAAAAATGAGGTATATGTGTTAAAAAATGAAGTATATGTGCAAAAAAAAAATGAAGTATATGTGTTAAAAAATGAGGTATATGTGTTAAAAAATGAAGTATATGTGCAAAAAAAAATGAAGTATATGTGTTAAAAAATGAGATATATGTGTTATAAATGAAGTATATGTGTTAAAAAATGAAGTATGTGTGCAAAAAAAATGTCTATATGTGCAATAAAATAAGTATGTGCAAATTTCCCTCCTGTACAGTTTTACTTAACATGTGTGCAATGAATAAACTTGTCTTCTTTTGAAAACATATTTTTGAAAATATTACATACTGTAGATGTTATCCCTGTAATAGTACTTATCGCAATCTAGCAAAATATTGAAAATGAACATTCTTTATTATGGAAGAAACAATTATTCATAGTTTTTGTGAATGTGTTTTCATTAAATCTTTTTGGAATTAGTTTTGCACAGTATCTCTCACAAAAAAAAATCAGGACATATTTGAATTCTTTTGATATTATTCTATACTTTTCTATAGTTTTCAATATATTGTTAAAAAATGCTATTATACTTGGTAAATGATTTATTCCCAAATGCAAATGTTTGGAAAAATCTACTATTGTCAATTTTTGGGTTGATTTTAATGCCTAAGTTAAATCCTTTGTGGGCATAAAGAACAAAAAATATTTAAAAGTCAAAAATTGCTCTTTAGGTTCCGTCTTATATAATTCCTCCCTCTGCCTTAAGTTATTTAAATGTTTTCTCTTCTTCCTTGTATGATTATGATTTCTTGTGAAGTGTAACTATCAATATTGTTTTCAATAGTTTCTGTGTGTTATATTGGCATTAATAATAATAAAGTACTTACAAGGTCAAAGGTCAACAAAGTAGACACAAACACACTGTGAGTCACTTTCCTTAATATAGGCTAGAATTTTTTTTAAATATCCATTTTTCCTGTGGTTTTTTAAAAGCGTAATTTGTGTTGCTTTGGGTTGTGTCAGTATGGAGGATTTTTATTGGAAAGGATAGGAAAAAACATGTTTATCGGTATAATGTATAGATTTTAGTTTGCCTCATCATGCTAGTTTTGAGGTAAATTAAGTCTTTAATTATCACTAACATTCAAATGTTGAGACACAGTCGACTGAACGTTCGCAACTACTTAAATTAAAATTGTAAAGTTGGACAGTCACTTCTACACAAAACATAAAACGTGTAAAAAATTGTGACACGTATTCATGAGGTGTGCCCAAACATTTATTTAGCTGCAGTTTATTTGTAATTAAAGACACATTCAGACACATTTCAAACATATTAAATGAAAACATTGGGAACGATGTCTGCAGTCTCTCTCTTCAGGTGTTTGACCCCATGCGGTTTGATCCACAGAGGCCAAAGGGAAGATCACCTCATGCTTTGATAGCATTCTCTGCAGCACCCAGGTACAGTTCACACTATAGTATACACTCACAAATTAATCTTGTTCATTGAGACAGTTCATTTGTGTTGGACTCGCCAATCGAATCCTTCTACTGTTACTCTTCTGTGTATGTCTGCTAGGCACTGCATCCGTCAAGAACTTTTCTATGGCAGAAATGAAGGTGGTGGGCGCTAAAACGGTGTCAAGGTTCAGAATTCTGCCCGGACCCAAACCGGTGCGTCGCCTCTAAAACCTGCTCATGAGAGAAGAAGGAGGAGGAATGATTTTAAACTTTCAACCTCTAACGCCGTCTCAGGACTAATAGCCTCCAAAAATTCATTTAGAGAAAGCCTTATACATTTCACTGTGATTTATATACATTAAACCTCTATGTCATTTAGTTTTATAAATCTGTTTTCGTAAATGTTTATGGAAATTAAATATTTCACACAATACGCCACTGATAACAAGAATATATCTGCACATGTGACACGCACTCAACCTGTGAAGTCCAGGCCCCGGTTGCATAAAGTACCTCGAGTGTAATTTTCCCTTAAGCGTGCCCTTAAATATACCTCAAGTTTTACTTAAGTTATCCTCCTATTGTCTTTGGTGAAGGGAAATCACTCAGGAAAAACTTTAGGTGCTTTATGCAACAACTGGGCACAGGGACTGTAGATGAGATGAGCGACATCTGGTGTTCACAGCTCGTGCAAAACCCACCTGAAATAAACACAAACAGAAAACAAGCACGATATATTATAAACATTTTCAAGAAAAAACTTCACATTAGTTTAAATGATATAACAGCAAATACAGAAATAGTTTGTGGTGTTGTTACATTATTGCACCACTAGATGGCACTCAAACTTCTTGAGTTGTATAGATGTGTATAGGAAGGAGAGACGAGTGAGAAGAATTACTGAGCGTGTGCATGCATGTTAAACTGACCGTTAGTGCTGATTAATAAAGTGAATAAGAAGGATTTACATTTCCAGTTTCTTGTCTTCATAAAGACATAACATAGTTTAGATAATATTAAAGCAAATACAGAAAAAAATACACTCTAGAGCTGCTTTAGGCAGACTATAAACCAATATATACTCCCTCACATCTGCTACTAACATGAGAGAATATTCAATAAGACACACATGAGTTAAAAGAAATCTCTCAAAACATCTGCATGTAAATTTTAGAATGGAGCTGAACGTCTAATGTATATAATACTGAGACTGAGCTCACATGTGAGTTTTATTCGTTTCTCTTCTTGTAGAGTCTACGACTTTATTGATAAATCTCACACCGAACTTTTATCAACGACAATGAAAACCTCAAGACGTAAATCACGTCAGCTGCTCTGCGCAGATCGCGCGTCAACGGGAGCAGCGTGATCTCGCGATACTTGGATGTTTAACGCGAGCGGCTTATTTCATCGATCAGATTCGTTTAAATAATACACTTAGTTCAAAAAAATTAAGTCGCTAGATGTTCTCTGCTTGTTAAACGTTTGACTCATGCTTTCAGCTGTTACAAATAGACAAAACATTCCAATTTAAATGGTTATTGTATTTTATGTCTTTATTTCAGTGGTTTATGTTTTGTTTTTTTAAGGATCGCTTTGGTTTCCATTGGTTACTAATATTGTCGATGACGTCAGAGATCAAAGTAAACTTGTTGACAGCGCGAGCGACTGCAGGAGTTACTAGTCTGTTTTCGCGATTACTTTTACATTTGCGGTTTGCAAAGAAGTAGCATAAATACTTATTTTAAGTTTAGTATTAAAGTAAGTAGGCTAGTTTGGTGTAGTTGCACATCATGGGACAAGTGAACTGTGGATGCTTGGGCCACGAGACGCCAGATCCGGAATACAACCAAACACAGGAGCAGTGTTGTGTAAGTTACTCTGAAACAGTGATAATTACTAATTACATATTCAATAGTGTCATTACATTACCGTACAAATTACTCCATCCAAAAAGATTTCATTACTTATTCCTAATTACTTTCTATATCCTACATCAATCTTGATTAGAAGTGATTCAAGGATAGACATGGAACGGCGAAATTAATTATTTCTAATAAATAACTACATCAATCATTCTTATTAACTGACCAAAGTATACCAATGTGAGAAGGATACATTAAAGCATACATTAAAACTTAAACTTAGTGTTAATGTCATGTCGACTATTGAATATATTACACTGTATTTAGTTCAATTACATCAGAAGAAACTGTAATTAAATCACAGCAAAACTAAGAGAAATCCATCACTTACTTTTTCAAGGGGAAAGTAATTGAATTACAGTAACTAATTACTCAGTAACTAGTTATAACCAACACTGTACAGGAGCAAGAACAGAGAGGAGCACAGCGTCAAGATGACTCCACACCGAAGTCTAGGAAGGAATCCCGAGATGCTTCTCCATTGAGCATCGATACGTTGACACTTTCACTATCTCCTCCACCGATACAAGCCGCTCCATGCCCACCAGCTTCAACAGCTGAGAGGTTAAAATCCCGTCATCCGTCAAGGCTGGAACCGTTGGTTTTATGTTCTGATCCTCAACCCTCAACTGCAACACCTGAGAGATCAGAGGTGAGACGTTCAAGGAGGAAACGGAGGAAACGGAGGAAGGAAGCTGAAAACATGTATCATCAAGGTAAGAATTTTTCTATAAAGACATGACAATATTACATATTTCGAGGTAAAACGTTGAAACTCTCTTTCTCTTCATTCATCAGTGCCTAAACCGCTGGTGATACGTGTTGATCCTCAACACGCGACTGCATCACCTGAGAGATCAGAGCAGATAGTTTCAGCAAATAAACTGAAGAAGGGTGACAAGAAAACGGATCATGAAGGTAAGAGAAAGTTTTTTAAGATGTGACAAGAGTGCATTTTGCTGAGGTAAAAACATTGTGACTCTCTAAATCCCATCATTCATCAGTGCCTGAACGGCTGGTGAGACATTTTGCACCTAAACCATCAACTTCATCACCTGAGAGACCAAAGACGAGACGTTCGAGGAGGAATCTGAGGAAGGAAGCTCAAAACATGAATCATGAAGGTAACAGAAAGTTTATGAAGATTTCACAGTTCAAACACTTTGTATGTTGAGGTAAAAACATTGTGACTCTCTAAATCCCATCATTCATCAGTGCCTGAACCGCTGGTGAGACAATTTGCACCTAAACCATCAACTTCATCACCTGAGAGACCAAAGACGAGACGTTCGAGGAGGAATCTGAGGAAGGAAGCTCAAAACATGAATCATGAAGGTAACAGAAAGTTTGTGAAGATTTCACAGTTCAAACACTTTGTATGTTGAGGTAAAACCTTGAGACTCTCTCCATCTCTTCATTCATCAGGGTTTCATAGATCTGCCTCACCCGACCGGAATCCTGAACAGACGGAGGTGACAAAATATGAAGGTAAGAGAAAATCTAGTGATGTATGACAAGACGAAACTAAAAAAATCAAGACTCACTTCATCTCCTTTGCCAATATCAGCTGGTCCACCAACACCAGCTCCAACTGGGCCTGAACCGCTGGTCACGTCACGGTTTGATCTCTTTACACACCTGGTCCTCGTGGACATTGAAGAGGAAGATGAGGTGCATATCATCTCTCCATTTGGGCTGAAGGACACCAGACAAAGGAGACCTAAGCCCATCAGGAAAAAACAACCCATGTTTAGTTGGATGGAGGAGAACACAGAGATGCTGGAGAGTGAAAGATCAGAGAAGAAACTGAACAGTGGCAAAAAAACGGACCACGAAGGTAAGAGAAAGGGTATCATATGTGACGAGATAGTTCATTGTGTCGAGATAAAAACATTGTGACTCTTTCAATGTCTTCATTCTTCAGCATCATCTCCGTACATCCCGTATGAATATACCGAGGCGATATCACTGTCAGCACCTTCATCACATTCTGATCTCATCCTCATGGACATGAATGATAACAGCGAGTTTGATGAGCCTGAGGTGGAGTTCATCTCTCCATTTGAGCTGAAGGACCCCAGACACAGAAGACCGAAGCCCATGACAAAAAATCAACCGATGTTTTGTTGGATGGAGAACACGGAAATGCAGGAGAGTGAAAGTGAAGGGGATGAAGTCCAGCCAGAAGCTCCAGAGAAGCAGGAGAGACCTGTGAAAAAATCCCATCCAGAGAGCAACGCTGACAAACAACAAACCCTTCAGAAGGAGACAGACGCTCATGAAAACATCATCATGACAGGTCCTTGTGGTCCCGCTGGAGATACCCAAGATCCCCTGAATGGTCCAGAGAAGACAAAAGCTGCCAGCAAAACTAAAGGATTATTTGTTCTTCATAACTGGGTTGAGAAAAAGACCAAAGAACGACGGGAGAAGAAAATGAGAAAAGAAAGGGAAATAACAGAAACACAGTTACTGCGGGAGAGATACTTGAACAGTCCAGCATTGAAGCATTTGTGTGTTAATAAGAACAACTCTAACTATATCCCCATACTCCTTCTATAACTTATGTGGAAAATAATTAAGTTTATGTGCAAAATAATTAAGTTTATGTGTGATAAAAATAAGTATGTGTAAAAAAATGAAGTATATGTGCAAAAAAAAAATGAGGTACATGTGTTAAAAAATGAAGTATATGTGTTAAAAAATGAGGTATATGTGTTAAAAAATGAAGTATATGTGCAAAAAAAAATGAAGTATATGTGTTAAAAAATGAGGTATATGTGTTAAAAAATGAAGTATATGTGCAAAAAAAAATGAAGTATATGTGTTAAAAAATGAGATATATGTGTTATAAATGAAGTATATGTGTTAAAAAATGAAGTATGTGTGCAAAAAAAATGTCTATATGTGCAATAAAATAAGTATGTGCAAATTTCCCTCCTGTACAGTTTTACTTAACATGTGTGCAATGAATAAACTTGTCTTCTTTTGAAAACATATTTTTGAAAATATTACATACTGTAGATGTTATCCCTGTAATAGTACTTATCGCAATCTAGCAAAATATTGAAAATGAACATTCTTTATTATGGAAGAAACAATTATTCATAGTTTTTGTGAATGTGTTTTCATTAAATCTTTTTGGAATTAGTTTTGCACAGTATCTCTCACAAAAAAAAATCAGGACATATTTGAATTCTTTTGATATTATTCTATACTTTTCTATAGTTTTCAATATATTGTTAAAAAATGCTATTATACTTGGTAAATGATTTATTCCCAAATGCAAATGTTTGGAAAAATCTACTATTGTCAATTTTTGGGTTGATTTTAATGCCTAAGTTAAATCCTTTGTGGGCATAAAGAACAAAAAATATTTAAAAGTCAAAAATTGCTCTTTAGGTTCCGTCTTATATAATTCCTCCCTCTGCCTTAAGTTATTTAAATGTTTTCTCTTCTTCCTTGTATGATTATGATTTCTTGTGAAGTGTAACTATCAATATTGTTTTCAATAGTTTCTGTGTGTTATATTGGCATTAATAATAATAAAGTACTTACAAGGTCAAAGGTCAACAAAGTAGACACAAACACACTGTGAGTCACTTTCCTTAATATAGGCTAGAATTTTTTTTAAATATCCATTTTTCCTGTGGTTTTTTAAAAGCGTAATTTGTGTTGCTTTGGGTTGTGTCAGTATGGAGGATTTTTATTGGAAAGGATAGGAAAAAACATGTTTATCGGTATAATGTATAGATTTTAGTTTGCCTCATCATGCTAGTTTTGAGGTAAATTAAGTCTTTAATTATCACTAACATTCAAATGTTGAGACACAGTCGACTGAACGTTCGCAACTACTTAAATTAAAATTGTAAAGTTGGACAGTCACTTCTACACAAAACATAAAACGTGTAAAAAATTGTGACACGTATTCATGAGGTGTGCCCAAACATTTATTTAGCTGCAGTTTATTTGTAATTAAAGACACATTCAGACACATTTCAAACATATTAAATGAAAACATTGGGAACGATGTCTGCAGTCTCTCTCTTCAGGTGTTTGACCCCATGCGGTTTGATCCACAGAGGCCAAAGGGAAGATCACCTCATGCTTTGATAGCATTCTCTGCAGCACCCAGGTACAGTTCACACTATAGTATACACTCACAAATTAATCTTGTTCATTGAGACAGTTCATTTGTGTTGGACTCGCCAATCGAATCCTTCTACTGTTACTCTTCTGTGTATGTCTGCTAGGCACTGCATCCGTCAAGAACTTTTCTATGGCAGAAATGAAGGTGGTGGGCGCTAAAACGGTGTCAAGGTTCAGAATTCTGCCCGGACCCAAACCGGTGCGTCGCCTCTAAAACCTGCTCATGAGAGAAGAAGGAGGAGGAATGATTTTAAACGTTCAACCTCTAACGCCGTCTCAGGACTAATAGCCTCCAAAAATTCATTTAGAGAAAGCCTTATACATTTCACTGTGATTTATATACATTAAACCTCTATGTCATTTAGTTTTATAAATCTGTTTTCGTAAATGTTTATGGAAATTAAATATTTCACACAATACGCCACTGATAACAAGAATATATCTGCACATGTGACACGCACTCAACCTGTGAAGTCCAGGCCCCGGTTGCATAAAGTACCTCGAGTGTAATTTTCCCTTAAGCGTGCCCTTAAATATACCTCAAGTTTTACTTAAGTTATCCTCCTATTGTCTTTGGTGAAGGGAAATCACTCAGGAAAAACTTTAGGTGCTTTATGCAACAACTGGGCACAGGGACTGTAGATGAGATGAGCGACATCTGGTGTTCACAGCTCGTGCAAAACCCACCTGAAATAAACACAAACAGAAAACAAGCACGATATATTATAAACATTTTCAAGAAAAAACTTCACATTAGTTTAAATGATATAACAGCAAATACAGAAATAGTTTGTGGTGTTGTTACATTATTGCACCACTAGATGGCACTCAAACTTCTTGAGTTGTATAGATGTGTATAGGAAGGAGAGACGAGTGAGAAGAATTACTGAGCGTGTGCATGCATGTTAAACTGACCGTTAGTGCTGATTAATAAAGTGAATAAGAAGGATTTACATTTCCAGTTTCTTGTCTTCATAAAGACATAACATAGTTTAGATAATATTAAAGCAAATACAGAAAAAAATACACTCTAGAGCTGCTTTAGGCAGACTATAAACCAATATATACTCCCTCACATCTGCTACTAACATGAGAGAATATTCAATAAGACACACATGAGTTAAAAGAAATCTCTCAAAACATCTGCATGTAAATTTTAGAATGGAGCTGAACGTCTAATGTATATAATACTGAGACTGAGCTCACATGTGAGTTTTATTCGTTTCTCTTCTTGTAGAGTCTACGACTTTATTGATAAATCTCACACCGAACTTTTATCAACGACAATGAAAACCTCAAGACGTAAATCACGTCAGCTGCTCTGCGCAGATCGCGCGTCAACGGGAGCAGCGTGATCTCGCGATACTTGGATGTTTAACGCGAGCGGCTTATTTCATCGATCAGATTCGTTTAAATAATACACTTAGTTCAAAAAAATTAAGTCGCTAGATGTTCTCTGCTTGTTAAACGTTTGACTCATGCTTTCAGCTGTTACAAATAGACAAAACATTCCAATTTAAATGGTTATTGTATTTTATGTCTTTATTTCAGTGGTTTATGTTTTGTTTTTTTAAGGATCGCTTTGGTTTCCATTGGTTACTAATATTGTCGATGACGTCAGAGATCAAAGTAAACTTGTTGACAGCGCGAGCGACTGCAGGAGTTACTAGTCTGTTTTCGCGATTACTTTTACATTTGCGGTTTGCAAAGAAGTAGCATAAATACTTATTTTAAGTTTAGTATTAAAGTAAGTAGGCTAGTTTGGTGTAGTTGCACATCATGGGACAAGTGAACTGTGGATGCTTGGGCCACGAGACGCCAGATCCGGAATACAACCAAACACAGGAGCAGTGTTGTGTAAGTTACTCTGAAACAGTGATAATTACTAATTACATATTCAATAGTGTCATTACATTACCGTACAAATTACTCCATCCAAAAAGATTTCATTACTTATTCCTAATTACTTTCTATATCCTACATCAATCTTGATTAGAAGTGATTCAAGGATAGACATGGAACGGCGAAATTAATTATTTCTAATAAATAACTACATCAATCATTCTTATTAACTGACCAAAGTATACCAATGTGAGAAGGATACATTAAAGCATACATTAAAACTTAAACTTAGTGTTAATGTCATGTCGACTATTGAATATATTACACTGTATTTAGTTCAATTACATCAGAAGAAACTGTAATTAAATCACAGCAAAACTAAGAGAAATCCATCACTTACTTTTTCAAGGGGAAAGTAATTGAATTACAGTAACTAATTACTCAGTAACTAGTTATAACCAACACTGTACAGGAGCAAGAACAGAGAGGAGCACAGCGTCAAGATGACTCCACACCGAAGTCTAGGAAGGAATCCCGAGATGCTTCTCCATTGAGCATCGATACGTTGACACTTTCACTATCTCCTCCACCGATACAAGCCGCTCCATGCCCACCAGCTTCAACAGCTGAGAGGTTAAAATCCCGTCATCCGTCAAGGCTGGAACCGTTGGTTTTATGTTCTGATCCTCAACCCTCAACTGCAACACCTGAGAGATCAGAGGTGAGACGTTCAAGGAGGAAACGGAGGAAACGGAGGAAGGAAGCTGAAAACATGTATCATCAAGGTAAGAATTTTTCTATAAAGACATGACAATATTACATATTTCGAGGTAAAACGTTGAAACTCTCTTTCTCTTCATTCATCAGTGCCTAAACCGCTGGTGATACGTGTTGATCCTCAACACGCGACTGCATCACCTGAGAGATCAGAGCAGATAGTTTCAGCAAATAAACTGAAGAAGGGTGACAAGAAAACGGATCATGAAGGTAAGAGAAAGTTTTTTAAGATGTGACAAGAGTGCATTTTGCTGAGGTAAAAACATTGTGACTCTCTAAATCCCATCATTCATCAGTGCCTGAACGGCTGGTGAGACATTTTGCACCTAAACCATCAACTTCATCACCTGAGAGACCAAAGACGAGACGTTCGAGGAGGAATCTGAGGAAGGAAGCTCAAAACATGAATCATGAAGGTAACAGAAAGTTTATGAAGATTTCACAGTTCAAACACTTTGTATGTTGAGGTAAAAACATTGTGACTCTCTAAATCCCATCATTCATCAGTGCCTGAACCGCTGGTGAGACAATTTGCACCTAAACCATCAACTTCATCACCTGAGAGACCAAAGACGAGACGTTCGAGGAGGAATCTGAGGAAGGAAGCTCAAAACATGAATCATGAAGGTAACAGAAAGTTTGTGAAGATTTCACAGTTCAAACACTTTGTATGTTGAGGTAAAACCTTGAGACTCTCTCCATCTCTTCATTCATCAGGGTTTCATAGATCTGCCTCACCCGACCGGAATCCTGAACAGACGGAGGTGAAAAAATATGAAGGTAAGAGAAAATCTAGTGATGTATGACAAGACGAAACTAAAAAAATCAAGACTCACTTCATCTCCTTTGCCAATATCAGCTGGTCCACCAACACCAGCTCCAACTGGGCCTGAACCGCTGGTCACGTCACGGTTTGATCTCTTTACACACCTGGTCCTCGTGGACATTGAAGAGGAAGATGAGGTGCATATCATCTCTCCATTTGGGCTGAAGGACACCAGACAAAGGAGACCTAAGCCCATCAGGAAAAAACAACCCATGTTTAGTTGGATGGAGGAGAACACAGAGATGCTGGAGAGTGAAAGATCAGAGAAGAAACTGAACAGTGGCAAAAAAACGGACCACGAAGGTAAGAGAAAGGGTATCATATGTGACGAGATAGTTCATTGTGTCGAGATAAAAACATTGTGACTCTTTCAATGTCTTCATTCTTCAGCATCATCTCCGTACATCCCGTATGAATATACCGAGGCGATATCACTGTCAGCACCTTCATCACATTCTGATCTCATCCTCATGGACATGAATGATAACAGCGAGTTTGATGAGCCTGAGGTGGAGTTCATCTCTCCATTTGAGCTGAAGGACCCCAGACACAGAAGACCGAAGCCCATGACAAAAAATCAACCGATGTTTTGTTGGATGGAGAACACGGAAATGCAGGAGAGTGAAAGTGAAGGGGATGAAGTCCAGCCAGAAGCTCCAGAGAAGCAGGAGAGACCTGTGAAAAAATCCCATCCAGAGAGCAACGCTGACAAACAACAAACCCTTCAGAAGGAGACAGACGCTCATGAAAACATCATCATGACAGGTCCTTGTGGTCCCGCTGGAGATACCCAAGATCCCCTGAATGGTCCAGAGAAGACAAAAGCTGCCAGCAAAACTAAAGGATTATTTGTTCTTCATAACTGGGTTGAGAAAAAGACCAAAGAACGACGGGAGAAGAAAATGAGAAAAGAAAGGGAAATAACAGAAACACAGTTACTGCGGGAGAGATACTTGAACAGTCCAGCATTGAAGCATTTGTGTGTTAATAAGAACAACTCTAACTATATCCCCATACTCCTTCTATAACTTATGTGGAAAATAATTAAGTTTATGTGCAAAATAATTAAGTTTATGTGTGATAAAAATAAGTATGTGTAAAAAAATGAAGTATATGTGCAAAAAAAAATGAGGTATATGTGTTAAAAAATGAAGTATATGTGTTAAAAAATGAGGTATATGTGTTAAAAAATGAAGTATATGTGCAAAAAAAAAAAGAAGTATATGTGTTAAAAAATGAGGTATATGTGTTAAAAAATGAAGTATATGTGCAAAAAAAAATGAAGTATATGTGTTAAAAAATGAGATATATGTGTTATAAATGAAGTATATGTGTTAAAAAATGAGATATATGTGTTATAAATGAAGTATATGTGTTAAAAAATGAGATATATGTGTTATAAATGAAGTATATGTGTTAAAAAATGAGATATATGTGTTATAAATGAAGTATATGTGTTAAAAAATGAAGTATGTGTGCAAAAAAAATGTCTATATGTGCAATAAAATAAGTATGTGCAAATTTCCCTCCTGTACAGTTTTACTTAACATGTGTGCAATGAATAAACTTGTCTTCTTTTGAAAACATATTTTTGAAAATATTACATACTGTAGATGTTATCCCTGTAATAGTACTTATCGCAATCTAGCAAAATATTGAAAATGAACATTCTTTATTATGGAAGAAACAATTATTCATAGTTTTTGTGAATGTGTTTTCATTAAATCTTTTTGGAATTAGTTTTGCACAGTATCTCTCACAAAAAAAAATCAGGACATATTTGAATTCTTTTGATATTATTCTATACTTTTCTATAGTTTTCAATATATTGTTAAAAAATGCTATTATACTTGGTAAATGATTTATTCCCAAATGCAAATGTTTGGAAAAATCTACTATTGCCAATTTTTGGGTTGATTTTAATGCCTAAGTTAAATCCTTTGTGGGCATAAAGAACAAAAATATTTAAAAGTCAAAAATTGCTCTTTAGGTTCCGTCTTATATAATTCCTCCCTCTGCCTTAAGTTATTTAAATGTTTTCTCTTCTTCCTTGTATGATTATGATTTCTTGTGAAGTGTAACTATCAATATTGTTTTCAATAGTTTCTGTGTGTTATATTGGCATTAATAATAATAAAGTACTTACAAGGTCGAAGGTCAACAAAGTAGACACAAACACACTGTGAGTCACTTTCCTTAATATAGGCTAGAATTTTTTTTAAATATCCATTTTTCCTGTGGTTTTTTAAAAGCGTAATTTGTGTTGCTTTGGGTTGTGTCAGTATGGAGGATTTTTATTGGAAAGGATAGGAAAAAACATGTTTATCGGTATAATGTATAGATTTTAGTTTGCCTCATCATGCTAGTTTTGAGGTAAATTAAGTCTTTAATTATCACTAACATTCAAATGTTGAGACACAGTCGACTGAACGTTCGCAACTACTTAAATTAAAATTGTAAAGTTGGACAGTCACTTCTACACAAAACATAAAATGTGTAAAAAATTGTGACACGTATTCATGAGGTGTGCCCAAACATTTATTTAGCTGCAGTTTATTTGTAATTAAAGACACATTCAGACACATTTCAAACATATTAAATGAAAACATTGGGAACGATGTCTGCAGTCTCTCTCTTCAGGTGTTTGACCCCATGCGGTTTGATCCACAGAGGCCAAAGGGAAGATCACCTCATGCTTTGATAGCATTCTCTGCAGCACCCAGGTACAGTTCACACTATAGTATACACTCACAAATTAATCTTGTTCATTGAGACAGTTCATTTGTGTTGGACTCGCCAATCGAATCCTTCTACTGTTACTCTTCTGTGTATGTCTGCTAGGCACTGCATCCGTCAAGAACTTTTCTATGGCAGAAATGAAGGTGGTGGGCGCTAAAACGGTGTCAAGGTTCAGAATTCTGCCCGGACCCAAACCGGTGCGTCGCCTCTAAAACCTGCTCATGAGAGAAGAAGGAGGAGGAATGATTTTAAACTTTCAACCTCTAACGCCGTCTCAGGACTAATAGCCTCCAAAAATTCATTTAGAGAAAGCCTTATACATTTCACTGTGATTTATATACATTAAACCTCTATGTCATTTAGTTTTATAAATCTGTTTTCGTAAATGTTTATGGAAATTAAATATTTCACACAATACGCCACTGATAACAAGAATATATCTGCACATGTGACACGCACTCAACCTGTGAAGTCCAGGCCCCGGTTGCATAAAGTACCTTGAGTGTAATTTTCCCTTAAGCGTGCCCTTAAATATACCTCAAGTTTTACTTAAGTTATCCTCCTATTGTCTTTGGTGAAGGGAAATCACTTAGGAAAAACTTTAGGTGCTTTATGCAACAACTGGGCACAGGGACTGTAGATGAGATGAGCGACATCTGGTGTTCACAGCTCGTGCAAAACCCACCTGAAATAAACACAAACAGAAAACAAGCACGATATATTATAAACATTTTCAAGAAAAAACTTCACATTAGTTTAAATGATATAACAGCAAATACAGAAATAGTTTGTGGTGTTGTTACATTATTGCACCACTAGATGGCACTCAAACTTCTTGAGTTGTATAGATGTGTATAGGAAGGAGAGACGAGTGAGAAGAATTACTGAGCGTGTGCATGCATGTTAAACTGACCGTTAGTGCTGATTAATAAAGTGAATAAGAAGGATTTACATTTCCAGTTTCTTGTCTTCATAAAGACATAACATAGTTTAGATAATATTAAAGCAAATACAGAAAAAAATACACTCTAGAGCTGCTTTAGGCAGACTATAAACCAATATATACTCCCTCACATCTGCTACTAACATGAGAGAATATTCAATAAGACACACATGAGTTAAAAGAAATCTCTCAAAACATCTGCATGTAAATTTTAGAATGGAGCTGAACGTCTAATGTATATAATACTGAGACTGAGCTCACATGTGAGTTTTATTCGTTTCTCTTCTTGTAGAGTCTACGACTTTATTGATAAATCTCACACCGAACTTTTTTTTTTTTTTTAATGCTTTATTGAACATTTTGTTATAACAAAACAATGTTACAACCGAAACTTAACATTGAATTAATGAAAAGAGAGAAAATAAAAACATTACCATGGCTCGAGACAGACAAGACAAGAAAATAATAATAATAATAAAATAATAATAAAATAAAACAAAAAACAGGAGAGGGAGTAACACAAATAATAAAAATATTACAAATTAAATAGGTTGAAGAGCTTATAAGCAGAGCAGATTTTACAAGTTCTTAGTGCTTTCATATTGGAAGAAAACATAATTGTTTTTCAAATACAGTTTTATCTCTTGTAGACAGACTATAAAAACAGGTTTGCTATTAGAAAATTTACATTTATGTATATAAAATTTACACAGAGAAATAATCAGGTTGATTACAAAAGAAGCATTTTGGTCACCTTCAAAAAACCCAAAAATAACAGTTTTTGGATTCATTAAAAAACCACTCAAAATAGTATTTGAAATAAACAAACCAACATGTTTCCAAAGTTGTTGAATACAGTTGCACGACCAAAACAAGTGAAAAAGTGATTCATTGTCATTCTGACAAAAATTGCATTTGGTGTCAAAGTCAGATCCAAATTTTTTCTTTAGAAAGGTTTTGGCAGGGTAGATGTTATGGAGTATTTTAAAGGATATTTCTTTGACTTTATTTGAGAGAAGATATTTTTGTTGCATGGACCATATCATTTTCCAGTTTAGATTATCAAAAAGGCTGTTCCAGTATGAAACAGCAGAAGGGGCACAGGCAATGCTCTCAATAAGTAAAGCTCTTACCTTAAAATTTCTTCCTTTTTTACTAATAAAACATAACCTACCAGTAGGTGTATCGCTAGGCTCAGGTAAAGAGACTTCAAAAGATAAAGAACAATTTCTGAAAAGCATGCGTATGCCAGATGGAATAGCATCCATAACAATGGCAAACTCTTTAGGAGTTACTGGTATATTATATTTAGAGAGAAATTCTGAATACCTAAAAAGCATACCTTCCTTATTGAAGAGCTGGCCAACATGCAATATTCCATTACTGAACCATTGTTTAAAGAACAAAGACCTATTTTTAAATAGAATATTTTTATTATTCCAAATGTAACATCGATGAGGGGAAAAGTTATGTTTGTACATAAGAGTCCAAGCCAAAAGAGCCTGTTTGTGAAAATCAGATAGCTTGAGGGGGAGTTTTTGAATATCATAATTGCACATTAAAACAAATTTTATGCCACCAAATCTCACACCGAACTTTTATCAACGACAATGAAAACCTCAAGATTTAAATCACGTCAGCTGCTCTGCGCAGATCGCGCGTCAACGGGAGCAGCGTGATCTCGCGATACTTGGATGTTTAACGCGAGCGGCTTATTTCATCGATCAGATTCGTTTAAATAATACACTTAGTTCAAAAAAATTAAGTCGCTAGATGTTCTCTGCTTGTTAAACGTTTGACTCATGCTTTCAGCTGTTACAAATAGACAAAACATTCCAATTTAAATGGTTATTGTATTTTATGTCTTTATTTCAGTGGTTTATGTTTTGTTTTTTTAAGGATCGCTTTGGTTTCCATTGGTTACTAATATTGTCGATGACGTCAGAGATCAAAGTAAACTTGTTGACAGCGCGAGCGACTGCAGGAGTTACTAGTCTGTTTTCGCGATTACTTTTACATTTGCGGTTTGCAAAGAAGTAGCATAAATACTTATTTTAAGTTTAGTATTAAAGTAAGTAGGCTAGTTTGGTGTAGTTGCACATCATGGGACAAGTGAACTGTGGATGCTTGGGCCACGAGACGCCAGATCCGGAATACAACCAAACACAGGAGCAGTGTTGTGTAAGTTACTCTGAAACAGTGATAATTACTAATTACATATTCAATAGTGTCATTACATTACCGTACAAATTACTCCATCCAAAAAGATTTCATTACTTATTCCTAATTGCTTTCTATATCCTACATCAATCTTGATTAGAAGTGATTCAAGGATAGACATCGAACGGCGAAATTAATTATTTCTAATAAATAACTACATCAATCATTCTTATTAACTGACCAAAGTATACCAATGTGAGAAGGATACATTAAAGCATACATTAAAACTTAAACTTAGTGTTAATGTCATGTCGACTATTGAATATATTACACTTTATTTAGTTCAATTACATCAGAAGAAACTGTAATTAAATCACAGCAAAACTAAGAGAAATCCATCACTTACTTTTTCAAGGGGAAAGTAATTGAATTACAGTAACTAATTACTCAGTAACTAGTTATAACCAACACTGTACAGGAGCAAGAACAGAGAGGAGCACAGCGTCAAGATGACTCCACACCGAAGTCTAGGAAGGAATCCCGAGATGCTTCTCCATTGAGCATCGATACGTTGACACTTTCACTATCTCCTCCACCGATACAAGCCGCTCCATGCCCACCAGCTTCAACAGCTGAGAGGTTAAAATCCCGTCATCCGTCAAGGCTGGAACCGTTGGTTTTATGTTCTGATCCTCAACCCTCAACTGCAACACCTGAGAGATCAGAGGTGAGACGTTCAAGGAGGAAACGGAGGAAACGGAGGAAGGAAGCTGAAAACATGTATCATCAAGGTAAGAATTTTTCTATAAAGACATGACAATATTACATATTTCGAGGTAAAACGTTGAAACTCTCTTTCTCTTCATTCATCAGTGCCTAAACCGCTGGTGATACGTGTTGATCCTCAACACGCGACTGCATCACCTGAGAGATCAGAGCAGATAGTTTCAGCAAATAAACTGAAGAAGGGTGACAAGAAAACGGATCATGAAGGTAAGAGAAAGTTTATTAAGATGTGACAAGAGTGCATTTTGCTGAGGTAAAAACATTGTGACTCTCTAAATCCCATCATTCATCAGTGCCTGAACGGCTGGTGAGACATTTTGCACCTAAACCATCAACTTCATCACCTGAGAGACCAAAGACGAGACGTTCGAGGAGGAATCTGAGGAAGGAAGCTCAAAACATGAGTCATGAAGGTAACAGAAAGTTTATGAAGATTTCACAGTTCAAACACTTTGTATGTTGAGGTAAAAACATTGTGACTCTCTAAATCCCATCATTCATCAGTGCCTGAACCGCTGGTGAGACAATTTGCACCTAAACCATCAACTTCATCACCTGAGAGACCAAAGACGAGACGTTCGAGGAGGAATCTGAGGAAGGAAGCTCAAAACATGAATCATGAAGGTAACAGAAAGTTTGTGAAGATTTCACAGTTCAAACACTTTGTATGTTGAGGTAAAACCTTGAGACTCTCTCCATCTCTTCATTCATCAGGGTTTCATAGATCTGCCTCACCCGACCGGAATCCTGAACAGACGGAGGTGACAAAATATGAAGGTAAGAGAAAATCTAGTGATGTATGACAAGACGAAACTAAAAAAATCAAGACTCACTTCATCTCCTTTGCCAATATCAGCTGGTCCACCAACACCAGCTCCAACTGGGCCTGAACCGCTGGTCACGTCACGGTTTGATCTCTTTACACACCTGGTCCTCGTGGACATTGAAGAGGAAGATGAGGTGCATATCATCTCTCCATTTGGGCTGAAGGACACCAGACAAAGGAGACCTAAGCCCATCAGGAAAAAACAACCCATGTTTAGTTGGATGGAGGAGAACACAGAGATGCTGGAGAGTGAAAGATCAGAGAAGAAACTGAACAGTGGCAAAAAAACGGACCACGAAGGTAAGAGAAAGTGTATCATATGTGACGAGATAGTTCATTGTGTCGAGATAAAAACATTGTGACTCTTTCAATGTCTTCATTCTTCAGCATCATCTCCGTACATCCCGTATGAATATACCGAGGCGATATCACTGTCAGCACCTTCATCACATTCTGATCTCATCCTCATGGACATGAATGATAACAGCGAGTTTGATGAGCCTGAGGTGGAGTTCATCTCTCCATTTGAGCTGAAGGACCCCAGACACAGAAGACCGAAGCCCATGACAAAAAATCAACCGATGTTTTGTTGGATGGAGAACACGGAAATGCAGGAGAGTGAAAGTGAAGGGGATGAAGTCCAGCCAGAAGCTCCAGAGAAGCAGGAGAGACCTGTGAAAAAATCCCATCCAGAGAGCAACGCTGACAAACAACAAACCCTTCAGAAGGAGACAGACGCTCATGAAAACATCATCATGACAGGTCCTTGTGGTCCCGCTGGAGATACCCAAGATCCCCTGAATGGTCCAGAGAAGACAAAAGCTGCCAGCAAAACTAAAGGATTATTTGTTCTTCATAACTGGGTTGAGAAAAAGACCAAAGAACGACGGGAGAAGAAAATGAGAAAAGAAAGGGAAATAACAGAAACACAGTTACTGCGGGAGAGATACTTGAACAGTCCAGCATTGAAGCATTTGTGTGTTAATAAGAACAACTCTAACTATATCCCCATACTCCTTCTATAACTTATGTGGAAAATAATTAAGTTTATGTGCAAAATAATTAAGTTTATGTGTGATAAAAATAAGTATGTGTAAAAAAATGAAGTATATGTGCAAAAAAAAAATGAGGTATATGTGTTAAAAAATGAAGTATATGTGTTAAAAAATGAGGTATATGTGTTAAAAAATGAAGTATATGTGCAAAAAAAAAATGAAGTATATGTGTTAAAAAATGAGGTATATGTGTTAAAAAATGAAGTATATGTGCAAAAAAAAATGAAGTATATGTGTTAAAAAATGAGATATATGTGTTATAAATGAAGTATATGTGTTAAAAAATGAAGTATGTGTGCAAAAAAAATGTCTATATGTGCAATAAAATAAGTATGTGCAAATTTCCCTCCTGTACAGTTTTACTTAACATGTGTGCAATGAATAAACTTGTCTTCTTTTGAAAACATATTTTTGAAAATATTACATACTGTAGATGTTATCCCTGTAATAGTACTTATCGCAATCTAGCAAAATATTGAAAATGAACATTCTTTATTATGGAAGAAACAATTATTCATAGTTTTTGTGAATGTGTTTTCATTAAATCTTTTTGGAATTAGTTTTGCACAGTATCTCTCACAAAAAAAAATCAGGACATATTTGAATTCTTTTGATATTATTCTATACTTTTCTATAGTTTTCAATATATTGTTAAAAAATGCTATTATACTTGGTAAATGATTTATTCCCAAATGCAAATGTTTGGAAAAATCTACTATTGTCAATTTTTGGGTTGATTTTAATGCCTAAGTTAAATCCTTTGTGGGCATAAAGAACAAAAAATATTTAAAAGTCAAAAATTGCTCTTTAGGTTCCATCTTATATAATTCCTCCCTCTGCCTTAAGTTATTTAAATGTTTTCTCTTCTTCCTTGTATGATTATGATTTCTTGTGAAGTGTAACTATCAATATTGTTTTCAATAGTTTCTGTGTGTTATATTGGCATTAATAATAATAAAGTACTTACAAGGTCAAAGGTCAACAAAGTAGACACAAACACACTGTGAGTCACTTTCCTTAATATAGGCTAGAATTTTTTTTAAATATCCATTTTTCCTGTGGTTTTTTAAAAGCGTAATTTGTGTTGCTTTGGGATGTGTCAGTATGGAGGATTTTTATTGGAAAGGATAGGAAAAAACATGTTTATCGGTATAATGTATAGATTTTAGTTTGCCTCATCATGCTAGTTTTGAGGTAAATTAAGTCTTTAATTATCACTAACATTCAAATGTTGAGACACAGTCGACTGAACGTTCGCAACTACTTAAATTAAAATTGTAAAGTTGGACAGTCACTTCTACACAAAACATAAAATGTGTAAGAAATTGTGACACGTATTCATGAGGTGTGCCCAAACATTTATTTAGCTGCAGTTTATTTGTAATTAAAGACACATTCAGACACATTTCAAACATATTAAATGAAAACATTGGGAACGATGTCTGCAGTCTCTCTCTTCAGGTGTTTGACCCCATGCGGTTTGATCCACAGAGGCCAAAGGGAAGATCACCTCATGCTTTGATAGCATTCTCTGCAGCACCCAGGTACAGTTCACACTATAGTATACACTCACAAATTAATCTTGTTCATTGAGACAGTTCATTTGTGTTGGACTCGCCAATCGAATCCTTCTACTGTTACTCTTCTGTGTATGTCTGCTAGGCACTGCATCCGTCAAGAACTTTTCTATGGCAGAAATGAAGGTGGTGGGCGCTAAAACGGTGTCAAGGTTCAGAATTCTGCCCGGACCCAAACCGGTGCGTCGCCTCTAAAACCTGCTCATGAGAGAAGAAGGAGGAGGAATGATTTTAAACTTTCAACCTCTAACGCCGTCTCAGGACTAATAGCCTCCAAAAATTCATTTAGAGAAAGCCTTATACATTTCACTGTGATTTATATACATTAAACCTCTATGTCATTTAGTTTTATAAATCTGTTTTCGTAAATGTTTATGGAAATTAAATATTTCACACAATACGCCACTGATAACAAGAATATATCTGCACATGTGACACGCACTCAACCTGTGAAGTCCAGGCCCCGGTTGCATAAAGTACCTTGAGTGTAATTTTCCCTTAAGCGTGCCCTTAAATATACCTCAAGTTTTACTTAAGTTATCCTCCTATTGTCTTTGGTGAAGGGAAATCACTTAGGAAAAACTTTAGGTGCTTTATGCAACAACTGGGCACAGGGACTGTAGATGAGATGAGCGACATCTGGTGTGCACAGCTCGTGCAAAACCCACCTGAAATAAACACAAACAGAAAACAAGCACGATATATTATAAACATTTTCAAGAAAAAACTTCACATTAGTTTAAATGATATAACAGCAAATACAGAAATAGTTTGTGGTGTTGTTACATTATTGCACCACTAGATGGCACTCAAACTTCTTGAGTTGTATAGATGTGTATAGGAAGGAGAGACGAGTGAGAAGAATTACTGAGCGTGTGCATGCATGTTAAACTGACCGTTAGTGCTGATTAATAAAGTGAATAAGAAGGATTTACATTTCCAGTTTCTTGTCTTCATAAAGACATAACATAGTTTAGATAATATTAAAGCAAATACAGAAAAAAATACACTCTAGAGCTGCTTTAGGCAGACTATAAACCAATATATACTCCCTCACATCTGCTACTAACATGAGAGAATATTCAATAAGACACACATGAGTTAAAAGAAATCTCTCAAAACATCTGCATGTAAATTTTAGAATGGAGCTGAACGTCTAATGTATATAATACTGAGACTGAGCTCACATGTGAGTTTTATTCGTTTCTCTTCTTGTAGAGTCTACGACTTTATTGATAAATCTCACACCGAACTTTTATCAACGACAATGAAAACCTCAAGACGTAAATCACGTCAGCTGCTCTGCGCAGATCGCGCGTCAACGGGAGCAGCGTGATCTCGCGATACTTGGATGTTTAACGCGAGCGGCTTATTTCATCGATCAGATTCGTTTAAATAATACACTTAGTTCAAAAAAATTAAGTCGCTAGATGTTCTCTGCTTGTTAAACGTTTGACTCATGCTTTCAGCTGTTACAAATAGACAAAACATTCCAATTTAAATGGTTATTGTATTTTATGTCTTTATTTCAGTGGTTTATGTTTTGTTTTTTTAAGGATCGCTTTGGTTTCCATTGGTTACTAATATTGTCGATGACGTCAGAGATCAAAGTAAACTTGTTGACAGCGCGAGCGACTGCAGGAGTTACTAGTCTGTTTTCGCGATTACTTTTACATTTGCGGTTTGCAAAGAAGTAGCATAAATACTTATTTTAAGTTTAGTATTAAAGTAAGTAGGCTAGTTTGGTGTAGTTGCACATCATGGGACAAGTGAACTGTGGATGCTTGGGCCACGAGACGCCAGATCCGGAATACAACCAAACACAGGAGCAGTGTTGTGTAAGTTACTCTGAAACAGTGATAATTACTAATTACATATTCAATAGTGTCATTACATTACCGTACAAATTACTCCATCCAAAAAGATTTCATTACTTATTCCTAATTGCTTTCTATATCCTACATCAATCTTGATTAGAAGTGATTCAAGGATAGACATGGAACGGCGAAATTAATTATTTCTAATAAATAACTACATCAATCATTCTTATTAACTGACCAAAGTATACCAATGTGAGAAGGATACATTAAAGCATACATTAAAACTTAAACTTAGTGTTAATGTCATGTAGACTATTGAATATATTACACTGTATTTAGTTCAATTACATCAGAAGAAACTGTAATTAAATCACAGCAAAACTAAGAGAAATCCATCACTTACTTTTTCAAGGGGAAAGTAATTGAATTACAGTAACTAATTACTCAGTAACTAGTTATAACCAACACTGTACAGGAGCAAGAACAGAGAGGAGCACAGCGTCAAGATGACTCCACACCGAAGTCTAGGAAGGAATCCCGAGATGCTTCTCCATTGAGCATCGATACGTTGACACTTTCACTATCTCCTCCACCGATACAAGCCGCTCCATGCCCACCAGCTTCAACAGCTGAGAGGTTAAAATCCCGTCATCCGTCAAGGCTGGAACCGTTGGTTTTATGTTCTGATCCTCAACCCTCAACTGCAACACCTGAGAGATCAGAGGTGAGACGTTCAAGGAGGAAACGGAGGAAACGGAGGAAGGAAGCTGAAAACATGTATCATGAAGGTAAGAATGTTTTTATAAAGACATGACAATATTACATATTTCGAGGTAAAACGTTGAAACTCTCTTTCTCTTCATTCATCAGTGCCTAAACCGCTGGTGATACGTGTTGATCCTCAACACGCGACTGCATCACCTGAGAGATCAGAGCAGATAGTTTCAGCAAATAAACTGAAGAAGGGTGACAAGAAAACGGATCATGAAGGTAAGAGAAAGTTTATTAAGATGTGACAAGAGTGCATTTTGCTGAGGTAAAAACATTGTGACTCTCTAAATCCCATCATTCATCAGTGCCTGAACGGCTGGTGAGACATTTTGCACCTAAACCATCAACTTCATCACCTGAGAGACCAAAGACGAGACGTTCGAGGAGGAATCTGAGGAAGGAAGCTCAAAACATGAATCATGAAGGTAACAGAAAGTTTATGAAGATTTCACAGTTCAAACACTTTGTATGTTGAGGTAAAAACATTGTGACTCTCTAAATCCCATCATTCATCAGTGCCTGAACCGCTGGTGAGACAATTTGCACCTAAACCATCAACTTCATCACCTGAGAGACCAAAGACGAGACGTTCGAGGAGGAATCTGAGGAAGGAAGCTCAAAACATGAATCATGAAGGTAACAGAAAGTTTGTGAAGATTTCACAGTTCAAACACTTTGTATGTTGAGGTAAAACCTTGAGACTCTCTCCATCTCTTCATTCATCAGGGTTTCATAGATCTGCCTCACCCGACCGGAATCCTGAACAGACGGAGGTGACAAAATATGAAGGTAAGAGAAAATCTAGTGATGTATGACAAGACGAAACTAAAAAAATCAAGACTCACTTCATCTCCTTTGCCAATATCAGCTGGTCCACCAACACCAGCTCCAACTGGGCCTGAACCGCTGGTCACGTCACGGTTTGATCTCTTTACACACCTGGTCCTCGTGGACATTGAAGAGGAAGATGAGGTGCATATCATCTCTCCATTTGGGCTGAAGGACACCAGACAAAGGAGACCTAAGCCCATCAGGAAAAAACAACCCATGTTTAGTTGGATGGAGGAGAACACAGAGATGCTGGAGAGTGAAAGATCAGAGAAGAAACTGAACAGTGGCAAAAAAACGGACCACGAAGGTAAGAGAAAGTGTATCATATGTGACGAGATAGTTCATTGTGTCGAGATAAAAACATTGTGACTCTTTCAATGTCTTCATTCTTCAGCATCATCTCCGTACATCCCGTATGAATATACCGAGGCGATATCACTGTCAGCACCTTCATCACATTCTGATCTCATCCTCATGGACATGAATGATAACAGCGAGTTTGATGAGCCTGAGGTGGAGTTCATCTCTCCATTTGAGCTGAAGGACCCCAGACACAGAAGACCGAAGCCCATGACAAAAAATCAACCGATGTTTTGTTGGATGGAGAACACGGAAATGCAGGAGAGTGAAAGTGAAGGGGATGAAGTCCAGCCAGAAGCTCCAGAGAAGCAGGAGAGACCTGTGAAAAAATCCCATCCAGAGAGCAACGCTGACAAACAACAAACCCTTCAGAAGGAGACAGACGCTCATGAAAACATCATCATGACAGGTCCTTGTGGTCCCGCTGGAGATACCCAAGATCCCCTGAATGGTCCAGAGAAGACAAAAGCTGCCAGCAAAACTAAAGGATTATTTGTTCTTCATAACTGGGTTGAGAAAAAGACCAAAGAACGACGGGAGAAGAAAATGAGAAAAGAAAGGGAAATAACAGAAACACAGTTACTGCGGGAGAGATACTTGAACAGTCCAGCATTGAAGCATTTGTGTGTTAATAAGAACAACTCTAACTATATCCCCATACTCCTTCTATAACTTATGTGGAAAATAATTAAGTTTATGTGCAAAATAATTAAGTTTATGTGTGATAAAAATAAGTATGTGTAAAAAAATGAAGTATATGTGCAAAAAAAAAATGAGGTATATGTGTTAAAAAATGAAGTATATGTGTTAAAAAATGAGGTATATGTGTTAAAAAATGAAGTATATGTGCAAAAAAAAAATGAAGTATATGTGTTAAAAAATGAGGTATATGTGTTAAAAAATGAAGTATATGTGCAAAAAAAAATGAAGTATATGTGTTAAAAAATGAGATATATGTGTTATAAATGAAGTATATGTGTTAAAAAATGAAGTATGTGTGCAAAAAAAATGTCTATATGTGCAATAAAATAAGTATGTGCAAATTTCCCTCCTGTACAGTTTTACTTAACATGTGTGCAATGAATAAACTTGTCTTCTTTTGAAAACATATTTTTGAAAATATTACATACTGTAGATGTTATCCCTGTAATAGTACTTATCGCAATCTAGCAAAATATTGAAAATGAACATTCTTTATTATGGAAGAAACAATTATTCATAGTTTTTGTGAATGTGTTTTCATTAAATCTTTTTGGAATTAGTTTTGCACAGTATCTCTCACAAAAAAAAATCAGGACATATTTGAATTCTTTTGATATTATTCTATACTTTTCTATAGTTTTCAATATATTGTTAAAAAATGCTATTATACTTGGTAAATGATTTATTCCCAAATGCAAATGTTTGGAAAAATCTACTATTGTCAATTTTTGGGTTGATTTTAATGCCTAAGTTAAATCCTTTGTGGGCATAAAGAACAAAAAATATTTAAAAGTCAAAAATTGCTCTTTAGGTTCCGTCTTATATAATTCCTCCCTCTGCCTTAAGTTATTTAAATGTTTTCTCTTCTTCCTTGTATGATTATGATTTCTTGTGAAGTGTAACTATCAATATTGTTTTCAATAGTTTCTGTGTGTTATATTGGCATTAATAATAATAAAGTACTTACAAGGTCAAAGGTCAACAAAGTAGACACAAACACACTGTGAGTCACTTTCCTTAATATAGGCTAGAAGTTTTTTTAAATATCCATTTTTCCTGTGGTTTTTTAAAAGCGTAATTTGTGTTGCTTTGGGTTGTGTCAGTATGGAGGATTTTTATTGGAAAGGATAGGAAAAAACATGTTTATCGGTATAATGTATAGATTTTAGTTTGCCTCATCATGCTAGTTTTGAGGTAAATTAAGTCTTTAATTATCACTAACATTCAAATGTTGAGACACAGTCGACTGAACGTTCGCAACTACTTAAATTAAAATTGTAAAGTTGGACAGTCACTTCTACACAAAACATAAAACGTGTAAAAAATTGTGACACGTATTCATGAGGTGTGCCCAAACATTTATTTAGCTGCAGTTTATTTGTAATTAAAGACACATTCAGACACATTTCAAACATATTAAATGAAAACATTGGGAACGATGTCTGCAGTCTCTCTCTTCAGGTGTTTGACCCCATGCGGTTTGATCCACAGAGGCCAAAGGGAAGATCACCTCATGCTTTGATAGCATTCTCTGCAGCACCCAGGTACAGTTCACACTATAGTATACACTCACAAATTAATCTTGTTCATTGAGACAGTTCATTTGTGTTGGACTCGCCAATCGAATCCTTCTACTGTTACTCTTCTGTGTATGTCTGCTAGGCACTGCATCCGTCAAGAACTTTTCTATGGCAGAAATGAAGGTGGTGGGCGCTAAAACGGTGTCAAGGTTCAGAATTCTGCCCGGACCCAAACCGGTGCGTCGCCTCTAAAACCTGCTCATGAGAGAAGAAGGAGGAGGAATGATTTTAAACGTTCAACCTCTAACGCCGTCTCAGGACTAATAGCCTCCAAAAATTCATTTAGAGAAAGCCTTATACATTTCACTGTGATTTATATACATTAAACCTCTATGTCATTTAGTTTTATAAATCTGTTTTCGTAAATGTTTATGGAAATTAAATATTTCACACAATACGCCACTGATAACAAGAATATATCTGCACATGTGACACGCACTCAACCTGTGAAGTCCAGGCCCCGGTTGCATAAAGTACCTTGAGTGTAATTTTCCCTTAAGCGTGCCCTTAAATATACCTCAAGTTTTACTTAAGTTATCCTCCTATTGTCTTTGGTGAAGGGAAATCACTTAGGAAAAACTTTAGGTGCTTTATGCAACAACTGGGCACAGGGACTGTAGATGAGATGAGCGACATCTGGTGTTCACAGCTCGTGCAAAACCCACCTGAAATAAACACAAACAGAAAACAAGCACGATATATTATAAACATTTTCAAGAAAAAACTTCACATTAGTTTAAATGATATAACAGCAAATACAGAAATAGTTTGTGGTGTTGTTACATTATTGCACCACTAGATGGCACTCAAACTTCTTGAGTTGTATAGATGTGTATAGGAAGGAGAGACGAGTGAGAAGAATTACTGAGCGTGTGCATGCATGTTAAACTGACCGTTAGTGCTGATTAATAAAGTGAATAAGAAGGATTTACATTTCCAGTTTCTTGTCTTCATAAAGACATAACATAGTTTAGATAATATTAAAGCAAATACAGAAAAAAATACACTCTAGAGCTGCTTTAGGCAGACTATAAACCAATATATACTCCCTCACATCTGCTACTAACATGAGAGAATATTCAATAAGACACACATGAGTTAAAAGAAATCTCTCAAAACATCTGCATGTAAATTTTAGAATGGAGCTGAACGTCTAATGTATATAATACTGAGACTGAGCTCACATGTGAGTTTTATTCGTTTCTCTTCTTGTAGAGTCTACGACTTTATTGATAAATCTCACACCGAACTTTTATCAACGACAATGAAAACCTCAAGACGTAAATCACGTCAGCTGCTCTGCGCAGATCGCGCGTCAACGGGAGCAGCGTGATCTCGCGATACTTGGATGTTTAACGCGAGCGGCTTATTTCATCGATCAGATTCGTTTAAATAATACACTTAGTTCAAAAAAATTAAGTCGCTAGATGTTCTCTGCTTGTTAAACGTTTGACTCATGCTTTCAGCTGTTACAAATAGACAAAACATTCCAATTTAAATGGTTATTGTATTTTATGTCTTTATTTCAGTGGTTTATGTTTTGTTTTTTTAAGGATCGCTTTGGTTTCCATTGGTTACTAATATTGTCGATGACGTCAGAGATCAAAGTAAACTTGTTGACAGCGCGAGCGACTGCAGGAGTTACTAGTCTGTTTTCGCGATTACTTTTACATTTGCGGTTTGCAAAGAAGTAGCATAAATACTTATTTTAAGTTTAGTATTAAAGTAAGTAGGCTAGTTTGGTGTAGTTGCACATCATGGGACAAGTGAACTGTGGATGCTTGGGCCACGAGACGCCAGATCCGGAATACAACCAAACACAGGAGCAGTGTTGTGTAAGTTACTCTGAAACAGTGATAATTACTAATTACATATTCAATAGTGTCATTACATTACCGTACAAATTACTCCATCCAAAAAGATTTCATTACTTATTCCTAATTGCTTTCTATATCCTACATCAATCTTGATTAGAAGTGATTCAAGGATAGACATGGAACGGCGAAATTAATTATTTCTAATAAATAACTACATCAATCATTCTTATTAACTGACCAAAGTATACCAATGTGAGAAGGATACATTAAAGCATACATTAAAACTTAAACTTAGTGTTAATGTCATGTAGACTATTGAATATATTACACTGTATTTAGTTCAATTACATCAGAAGAAACTGTAATTAAATCACAGCAAAACTAAGAGAAATCCATCACTTACTTTTTCAAGGGGAAAGTAATTGAATTACAGTAACTAATTACTCAGTAACTAGTTATAACCAACACTGTACAGGAGCAAGAACAGAGAGGAGCACAGCGTCAAGATGACTCCACACCGAAGTCTAGGAAGGAATCCCGAGATGCTTCTCCATTGAGCATCGATACGTTGACACTTTCACTATCTCCTCCACCGATACAAGCCGCTCCATGCCCACCAGCTTCAACAGCTGAGAGGTTAAAATCCCGTCATCCGTCAAGGCTGGAACCGTTGGTTTTATGTTCTGATCCTCAACCCTCAACTGCAACACCTGAGAGATCAGAGGTGAGACGTTCAAGGAGGAAACGGAGGAAACGGAGGAAGGAAGCTGAAAACATGTATCATGAAGGTAAGAATGTTTTTATAAAGACATGACAATATTACATATTTCGAGGTAAAACGTTGAAACTCTCTTTCTCTTCATTCATCAGTGCCTAAACCGCTGGTGATACGTGTTGATCCTCAACACGCGACTGCATCACCTGAGAGATCAGAGCAGATAGTTTCAGCAAATAAACTGAAGAAGGGTGACAAGAAAACGGATCATGAAGGTAAGAGAAAGTTTATTAAGATGTGACAAGAGTGCATTTTGCTGAGGTAAAAACATTGTGACTCTCTAAATCCCATCATTCATCAGTGCCTGAACGGCTGGTGAGACATTTTGCACCTAAACCATCAACTTCATCACCTGAGAGACCAAAGACGAGACGTTCGAGGAGGAATCTGAGGAAGGAAGCTCAAAACATGAATCATGAAGGTAACAGAAAGTTTATGAAGATTTCACAGTTCAAACACTTTGTATGTTGAGGTAAAAACATTGTGACTCTCTAAATCCCATCATTCATCAGTGCCTGAACCGCTGGTGAGACAATTTGCACCTAAACCATCAACTTCATCACCTGAGAGACCAAAGACGAGACGTTCGAGGAGGAATCTGAGGAAGGAAGCTCAAAACATGAATCATGAAGGTAACAGAAAGTTTGTGAAGATTTCACAGTTCAAACACTTTGTATGTTGAGGTAAAACCTTGAGACTCTCTCCATCTCTTCATTCATCAGGGTTTCATAGATCTGCCTCACCCGACCGGAATCCTGAACAGACGGAGGTGACAAAATATGAAGGTAAGAGAAAATCTAGTGATGTATGACAAGACGAAACTAAAAAAATCAAGACTCACTTCATCTCCTTTGCCAATATCAGCTGGTCCACCAACACCAGCTCCAACTGGGCCTGAACCGCTGGTCACGTCACGGTTTGATCTCTTTACACACCTGGTCCTCGTGGACATTGAAGAGGAAGATGAGGTGCATATCATCTCTCCATTTGGGCTGAAGGACACCAGACAAAGGAGACCTAAGCCCATCAGGAAAAAACAACCCATGTTTAGTTGGATGGAGGAGAACACAGAGATGCTGGAGAGTGAAAGATCAGAGAAGAAACTGAACAGTGGCAAAAAAACGGACCACGAAGGTAAGAGAAAGTGTATCATATGTGACGAGATAGTTCATTGTGTCGAGATAAAAACATTGTGACTCTTTCAATGTCTTCATTCTTCAGCATCATCTCCGTACATCCCGTATGAATATACCGAGGCGATATCACTGTCAGCACCTTCATCACATTCTGATCTCATCCTCATGGACATGAATGATAACAGCGAGTTTGATGAGCCTGAGGTGGAGTTCATCTCTCCATTTGAGCTGAAGGACCCCAGACACAGAAGACCGAAGCCCATGACAAAAAATCAACCGATGTTTTGTTGGCTGGAGAACACGGAAATGCAGGAGAGTGAAAGTGAAGGGGATGAAGTCCAGCCAGAAGCTCCAGAGAAGCAGGAGAGACCTGTGAAAAAATCCCATCCAGAGAGCAACGCTGACAAACAACAAACCCTTCAGAAGGAGACAGACGCTCATGAAAACATCATCATGACAGGTCCTTGTGGTCCCGCTGGAGATACCCAAGATCCCCTGAATGGTCCAGAGAAGACAAAAGCTGCCAGCAAAACTAAAGGATTATTTGTTCTTCATAACTGGGTTGAGAAAAAGACCAAAGAACGACGGGAGAAGAAAATGAGAAAAGAAAGGGAAATAACAGAAACACAGTTACTGCGGGAGAGATACTTGAACAGTCCAGCATTGAAGCATTTGTGTGTTAATAAGAACAACTCTAACTATATCCCCATACTCCTTCTATAACTTATGTGGAAAATAATTAAGTTTATGTGCAAAATAATTAAGTTTATGTGTGATAAAAATAAGTATGTGTAAAAAAATGAAGTATATGTGCAAAAAAAAAATGAGGTATATATGTTAAAAAATGAAGTATATGTGTTAAAAAATGAGGTATATGTGTTAAAAAATGAAGTATATGTGCAAAAAAAATGAAGTATATGTGTTAAAAAATGAGGTATATGTGTTAAAAAATGAAGTATATGTGCAAAAAAAAATGAAGTATATGTGTTAAAAAATGAGATATATGTGTTATAAATGAAGTATATGTGTTAAAAAATGAAGTATGTGTGCAAAAAAAATGTCTATATGTGCAATAAAATAAGTATGTGCAAATTTCCCTCCTGTACAGTTTTACTTAACATGTGTGCAATGAATAAACTTGTCTTCTTTTGAAAACATATTTTTGAAAATATTACATACTGTAGATGTTATCCCTGTAATAGTACTTATCGCAATCTAGCAAAATATTGAAAATGAACATTCTTTATTATGGAAGAAACAATTATTCATAGTTTTTGTGAATGTGTTTTCATTAAATCTTTTTGGAATTAGTTTTGCACAGTATCTCTCACAAAAAAAAATCAGGACATATTTGAATTCTTTTGATATTATTCTATACTTTTCTATAGTTTTCAATATATTGTTAAAAAATGCTATTATACTTGGTAAATGATTTATTCCCAAATGCAAATGTTTGGAAAAATCTACTATTGCCAATTTTTGGGTTGATTTTAATGCCTAAGTTAAATCCTTTGTGGGCATAAAGAACAAAAATATTTAAGAGTCAAAAATTGCTCTTTAGGTTCCATCTTATATAATTCCTCCCTCTGCCTTAAGTTATTTAAATGTTTTCTCTTCTTCCTTGTATGATTATGATTTCTTGTGAAGTGTAACTATCAATATTGTTTTCAATAGTTTCTGTGTGTTATATTGGCATTAATAATAATAAAGTACTTACAAGGTCAAAGGTCAACAAAGTAGACACAAACACACTGTGAGTCACTTTCCTTAATATAGGCTAGAATTTTTTTTAAATATCCATTTTTCCTGTGGTTTTTTAAAAGCGTAATTTGTGTTGCTTTGGGTTGTGTCAGTATGGAGGATTTTTATTGGAAAGGATAGGAAAAAACATGTTTATCGGTATAATGTATAGATTTTAGTTTGCCTCATCATGCTAGTTTTGAGGTAAATTAAGTCTTTAATTATCACTAACATTCAAATGTTGAGACACAGTCGACTGAACGTTCGCAACTACTTAAATTAAAATTGTAAAGTTGGACAGTCACTTCTACACAAAACATAAAACGTGTAAAAAATTGTGACACGTATTCATGAGGTGTGCCCAAACATTTATTTAGCTGCAGTTTATTTGTAATTAAAGACACATTCAGACACATTTCAAACATATTAAATGAAAACATTGGGAACGATGTCTGCAGTCTCTCTCTTCAGGTGTTTGACCCCATGCGGTTTGATCCACAGAGGCCAAAGGGAAGATCACCTCATGCTTTGATAGCATTCTCTGCAGCACCCAGGTACAGTTCACACTATAGTATACACTCACAAATTAATCTTGTTCATTGAGACAGTTCATTTGTGTTGGACTCGCCAATCGAATCCTTCTACTGTTACTCTTCTGTGTATGTCTGCTAGGCACTGCATCCGTCAAGAACTTTTCTATGGCAGAAATGAAGGTGGTGGGCGCTAAAACGGTGTCAAGGTTCAGAATTCTGCCCGGACCCAAACCGGTGCGTCGCCTCTAAAACCTGCTCATGAGAGAAGAAGGAGGAGGAATGATTTTAAACTTTCAACCTCTAACGCCGTCTCAGGACTAATAGCCTCCAAAAATTCATTTAGAGAAAGCCTTATACATTTCACTGTGATTTATATACATTAAACCTCTATGTCATTTAGTTTTATAAATCTGTTTTCGTAAATGTTTATGAAAATTAAATATTTCACACAATACGCCACTGATAACAAGAATATATCTGCACATGTGACACGCACTCAACCTGTGAAGTCCAGGCCCCGGTTGCATAAAGTACCTTGAGTGTAATTTTCCCTTAAGCGTGCCCTTAAATATACCTCAAGTTTTACTTAAGTTATCCTCCTATTGTCTTTGGTGAAGGGAAATCACTTAGGAAAAACTTTAGGTGCTTTATGCAACAACTGGGCACAGGGACTGTAGATGAGATGAGCGACATCTGGTGTTCACAGCTCGTGCAAAACCCACCTGAAATAAACACAAACAGAAAACAAGCACGATATATTATAAACATTTTCAAGAAAAAACTTCACATTAGTTTAAATGATATAACAGCAAATACAGAAATAGTTTGTGGTGTTGTTACATTATTGCACCACTAGATGGCACTCAAACTTCTTGAGTTGTATAGATGTGTATAGGAAGGAGAGACGAGTGAGAAGAATTACTGAGCGTGTGCATGCATGTTAAACTGACCGTTAGTGCTGATTAATAAAGTGAATAAGAAGGATTTACATTTCCAGTTTCTTGTCTTCATAAAGACATAACATAGTTTAGATAATATTAAAGCAAATACAGAAAAAAATACACTCTAGAGCTGCTTTAGGCAGACTATAAACCAATATATACTCCCTCACATCTGCTACTAACATGAGAGAATATTCAATAAGACACACATGAGTTAAAAGAAATCTCTCAAAACATCTGCATGTAAATTTTAGAATGGAGCTGAACGTCTAATGTATATAATACTGAGACTGAGCTCACATGTGAGTTTTATTCGTTTCTCTTCTTGTAGAGTCTACGACTTTATTGATAAATCTCACACCGAACTTTTATCAACGACAATGAAAACCTCAAGACGTAAATCACGTCAGCTGCTCTGCGCAGATCGCGCGTCAACGGGAGCAGCGTGATCTCGCGATACTTGGATGTTTAACGCGAGCGGCTTATTTCATCGATCAGATTCGTTTAAATAATACACTTAGTTCAAAAAAATTAAGTCGCTAGATGTTCTCTGCTTGTTAAACGTTTGACTCATGCTTTCAGCTGTTACAAATAGACAAAACATTCCAATTTAAATGGTTATTGTATTTTATGTCTTTATTTCAGTGGTTTATGTTTTGTTTTTTTAAGGATCGCTTTGGTTTCCATTGGTTACTAATATTGTCGATGACGTCAGAGATCAAAGTAAACTTGTTGACAGCGCGAGCGACTGCAGGAGTTACTAGTCTGTTTTCGCGATTACTTTTACATTTGCGGTTTGCAAAGAAGTAGCATAAATACTTATTTTAAGTTTAGTATTAAAGTAAGTAGGCTAGTTTGGTGTAGTTGCACATCATGGGACAAGTGAACTGTGGATGCTTGGGCCACGAGACGCCAGATCCGGAATACAACCAAACACAGGAGCAGTGTTGTGTAAGTTACTCTGAAACAGTGATAATTACTAATTACATATTCAATAGTGTCATTACATTACCGTACAAATTACTCCATCCAAAAAGATTTCATTACTTATTCCTAATTGCTTTCTATATCCTACATCAATCTTGATTAGAAGTGATTCAAGGATAGACATGGAACGGCGAAATTAATTATTTCTAATAAATAACTACATCAATCATTCTTATTAACTGACCAAAGTATACCAATGTGAGAAGGATACATTAAAGCATACATTAAAACTTAAACTTAGTGTTAATGTCATGTAGACTATTGAATATATTACACTGTATTTAGTTCAATTACATCAGAAGAAACTGTAATTAAATCACAGCAAAACTAAGAGAAATCCATCACTTACTTTTTCAAGGGGAAAGTAATTGAATTACAGTAACTAATTACTCAGTAACTAGTTATAACCAACACTGTACAGGAGCAAGAACAGAGAGGAGCACAGCGTCAAGATGACTCCACACCGAAGTCTAGGAAGGAATCCCGAGATGCTTCTCCATTGAGCATCGATACGTTGACACTTTCACTATCTCCTCCACCGATACAAGCCGCTCCATGCCCACCAGCTTCAACAGCTGAGAGGTTAAAATCCCGTCATCCGTCAAGGCTGGAACCGTTGGTTTTATGTTCTGATCCTCAACCCTCAACTGCAACACCTGAGAGATCAGAGGTGAGACGTTCAAGGAGGAAACGGAGGAAACGGAGGAAGGAAGCTGAAAACATGTATCATGAAGGTAAGAATGTTTTTATAAAGACATGACAATATTACATATTTCGAGGTAAAACGTTGAAACTCTCTTTCTCTTCATTCATCAGTGCCTAAACCGCTGGTGATACGTGTTGATCCTCAACACGCGACTGCATCACCTGAGAGATCAGAGCAGATAGTTTCAGCAAATAAACTGAAGAAGGGTGACAAGAAAACGGATCATGAAGGTAAGAGAAAGTTTATTAAGATGTGACAAGAGTGCATTTTGCTGAGGTAAAAACATTGTGACTCTCTAAATCCCATCATTCATCAGTGCCTGAACGGCTGGTGAGACATTTTGCACCTAAACCATCAACTTCATCACCTGAGAGACCAAAGACGAGACGTTCGAGGAGGAATCTGAGGAAGGAAGCTCAAAACATGAATCATGAAGGTAACAGAAAGTTTATGAAGATTTCACAGTTCAAACACTTTGTATGTTGAGGTAAAAACATTGTGACTCTCTAAATCCCATCATTCATCAGTGCCTGAACCGCTGGTGAGACAATTTGCACCTAAACCATCAACTTCATCACCTGAGAGACCAAAGACGAGACGTTCGAGGAGGAATCTGAGGAAGGAAGCTCAAAACATGAATCATGAAGGTAACAGAAAGTTTGTGAAGATTTCACAGTTCAAACACTTTGTATGTTGAGGTAAAACCTTGAGACTCTCTCCATCTCTTCATTCATCAGGGTTTCATAGATCTGCCTCACCCGACCGGAATCCTGAACAGACGGAGGTGACAAAATATGAAGGTAAGAGAAAATCTAGTGATGTATGACAAGACGAAACTAAAAAAATCAAGACTCACTTCATCTCCTTTGCCAATATCAGCTGGTCCACCAACACCAGCTCCAACTGGGCCTGAACCGCTGGTCACGTCACGGTTTGATCTCTTTACACACCTGGTCCTCGTGGACATTGAAGAGGAAGATGAGGTGCATATCATCTCTCCATTTGGGCTGAAGGACACCAGACAAAGGAGACCTAAGCCCATCAGGAAAAAACAACCCATGTTTAGTTGGATGGAGGAGAACACAGAGATGCTGGAGAGTGAAAGATCAGAGAAGAAACTGAACAGTGGCAAAAAAACGGACCACGAAGGTAAGAGAAAGTGTATCATATGTGACGAGATAGTTCATTGTGTCGAGATAAAAACATTGTGACTCTTTCAATGTCTTCATTCTTCAGGATCATCTCCGTACATCCCGTATGAATATACCGAGGCGATATCACTGTCAGCACCTTCATCACATTCTGATCTCATCCTCATGGACATGAATGATAACAGCGAGTTTGATGAGCCTGAGGTGGAGTTCATCTCTCCATTTGAGCTGAAGGACCCCAGACACAGAAGACCGAAGCCCATGACAAAAAATCAACCGATGTTTTGTTGGATGGAGAACACGGAAATGCAGGAGAGTGAAAGTGAAGGGGATGAAGTCCAGCCAGAAGCTCCAGAGAAGCAGGAGAGACCTGTGAAAAAATCCCATCCAGAGAGCAACGCTGACAAACAACAAACCCTTCAGAAGGAGACAGACGCTCATGAAAACATCATCATGACAGGTCCTTGTGGTCCCGCTGGAGATACCCAAGATCCCCTGAATGGTCCAGAGAAGACAAAAGCTGCCAGCAAAACTAAAGGATTATTTGTTCTTCATAACTGGGTTGAGAAAAAGACCAAAGAACGACGGGAGAAGAAAATGAGAAAAGAAAGGGAAATAACAGAAACACAGTTACTGCGGGAGAGATACTTGAACAGTCCAGCATTGAAGCATTTGTGTGTTAATAAGAACAACTCTAACTATATCCCCATACTCCTTCTATAACTTATGTGGAAAATAATTAAGTTTATGTGCAAAATAATTAAGTTTATGTGTGATAAAAATAAGTATGTGTAAAAAAATGAAGTATATGTGCAAAAAAAAAATGAGGTATATGTGTTAAAAAATGAAGTATATGTGTTAAAAAATGAGGTATATGTGTTAAAAAATGAAGTATATGTGCAAAAAAAATGAAGTATATGTGTTAAAAAATGAGGTATATGTGTTAAAAAATGAAGTATATGTGCAAAAAAAAATGAAGTATATGTGTTAAAAAATGAGATATATGTGTTATAAATGAAGTATATGTGTTAAAAAATGAAGTATGTGTGCAAAAAAAATGTCTATATGTGCAATAAAATAAGTATGTGCAAATTTCCCTCCTGTACAGTTTTACTTAACATGTGTGCAATGAATAAACTTGTCTTCTTTTGAAAACATATTTTTGAAAATATTACATACTGTAGATGTTATCCCTGTAATAGTACTTATCGCAATCTAGCAAAATATTGAAAATGAACATTCTTTATTATGGAAGAAACAATTATTCATAGTTTTTGTGAATGTGTTTTCATTAAATCTTTTTGGAATTAGTTTTGCACAGTATCTCTCACAAAAAAAAATCAGGACATATTTGAATTCTTTTGATATTATTCTATACTTTTCTATAGTTTTCAATATATTGTTAAAAAATGCTATTATACTTGGTAAATGATTTATTCCCAAATGCAAATGTTTGGAAAAATCTACTATTGTCAATTTTTGGGTTGATTTTAATGCCTAAGTTAAATCCTTTGTGAGCATAAAGAACAAAAAATATTTAAAAGTCAAAAATTGCTCTTTAGGTTCCATCTTATATAATTCCTCCCTCTGCCTTAAGTTATTTAAATTTTTTCTCTTCTTCCTTGTATGATTATGATTTCTTGTGAAGTGTAACTATCAATATTGCTTTCAATAGTTTCTGTGTGTTATATTGGCATTAATAATAATAAAGTACTTACAAGGTCAAAGGTCAACAAAGTAGACACAAACACACTGTGAGTCACTTTCCTTAATATAGGCTAGAATTTTTTTTAAATATCTGTCACGGTGTGACAAATGGTATATGGAACTTATTCCCGTTGAAGCTGTGTTCCCGCTGGGACACTTTGAGTGTAACACCGTTCCCAGGCCTGTGTGTGCGTCTGTTGCCATGACAACCCCAAATGACCGATTGGAAACAGGTGTGGGGAATTTACTTTGGGGGTTTGAGTGAGGTCCTGTCAGTACTTGAGAGAGTATAAAAAGCAAGAGAAAGAGACTGTTGGTGTGGTTCTCTCCCGTGAGAAGTCGTTTTATCGAGTGGTTGCAGTTATTGGAGTGCGGGTGAATGAAGAGGAGAGTGTTGACTTGATGAGGGACTCGAGGGCAACAGAGGGAAAGTGAAATATCCTGTTTGCATTGGAGAGGAGCTAAGTAATCGAGAACTGAGTCTCGTAATTGCATGTATTCGACACTGAATTGGATGTGGTTTGGAGTGTGTGGATCACGATCATAAATGTCACTGAGTGGATTGTACTGATTCATTACCGACCTCCTATCTCTTTCTCCATTATAAATGGTGATGTGAACTCTGCCTGTGTTTGTGAAGAAAAACATCCCGAAATATCCTTTGCAGCATTGATGAACGCGGTCCCCTCGGACAGAGACCCAAGGGTGAGTGCGGGCTTTAAATTGCACTTCGTGAAGTGAGATTGCAGTGCCTAAGATTGACGTTTCCCCCACATTATATGCTAGAAGTGGAATTGCTGTGTGTGTGGAAGATACATTCCCTTTGCCGTGCACTCTCCCTGTGCTACGCTGGTCTACTGTCAATAGTGAGAGTTCTGTGTCATTGATCTGTTCTAACTGAGTGGATGTTGAGGAATTATCATCTGGAATTTGAATTAACCCCTCTGTTTGAGTGAATAAGAGACGAGATGCCCTGTTGAATTGTTCGTGGTCTGTCTCCGTAGAAGTCCCATTCAGCCCGCTGACTTTGAGTCTGCTGTATTCCTGCAACGCAGCCGTACTGTGAGAAGTGCTCACTCCCTTCTATGCATATGAACTGTATACCTTGTGTGAAGCATCCTTTCTGTCTGCTCCAGTAGAGGTCCCGTTCAGCCCATCGACTTTGAGTCTGCTGTAACCTGGGAGCCCACCTGTGTGGGGAGAAGTGACTGTCCCTCTGCTGTGAACGTAAAGCCGGCCCGTTCTGTCTGGAATATCCACTTCATCTATGCCAGAAGAGGTCTTGTTCAGCCTGTCGACTTGAGTCTACTGAATTCCCGCAATTCATCTGTATCGTGAGAAGTGTTCGTCCCCTTCCACCTCATGTGAACTGTATGCTTGCTTGAAGTATCCCTTCTGTCTGTCTCAGTAGGAGCCCTGTGCAACCGGTCGACTTCGAGTCTACTGTATCCTTATAGTCACCTGTGCTGAGAGAAGTGGCTGTTCTTCTGTTACGAACGTGGTTGGTACACTTTGTCTGGAGTACCCTGTAAAGATTCCCTCGCCACCCCATCATCAGATTGTGAATCTGCCGTATACGTACCTGACCGACGGCCATCTGCTCCGGATCTCGTACCTGTGGAGGAAGGAAGGTTGGAAGCACTTACTTACCCAAGGAAGACTCCCCAGCCGTCCCACCATAAGACCGTGTACCTGCTGCATACGTACTCGACTGATAACCATTTGCCTCAATTCTTGCACCTGTGAAAGGAAGGGAGGTTGGAAATATTTACTTACCAGAAGAGACTTACCGGACCGTTCGCCTGTTCACTGCATCTCCACCTGTGAAAGACCTACCTGACAATTTACCTGTCCACTGCCCCATCCACTACAGGGCCCGCACTGAGGAAGAGAGCGGGAGAGACCCTGGTTGTTGCACTGTTCACCTTCGATTCCCGAGGGCAAGAAGGAAGAAGATTTTAGATTAGGATTTTCAAATTGCTTTTACTTTTAAATAAAACTTGTTGAATTTATTCTGTCTCCAATTCCTCCCTCTGACACGCTCCTCGAGGTGGTCCTGGTTCAGGGGTGGGCATAGTCCGGCTTGGCCCATCCCGACCTGTGACATATCCATTTTTCCTGTGGTTTTTTAAAAGCGTAATTTGTGTTGCTTTGGGTTGTGTCAGTATGGAGGATTTTTATTGGAAAGGATAGGAAAAAACATGTTTATCGGTATAATGTATAGATTTTAGTTTGCCTCATCATGCTAGTTTTGAGGTAAATTAAGTCTTTAATTATCACTAACATTCAAATGTTGAGACACAGTCGACTGAACGTTCGCAACTACTTAAATTAAAATTGTAAAGTTGGACAGTCACTTCTACACAAAACATAAAATGTGTAAAAAATTGTGACACGTATTCATGAGGTGTGCCCAAACATTTATTTAGCTGCAGTTTATTTGTAATTAAAGACACATTCAGACACATTTCAAACATATTAAATGAAAACATTGGGAACGATGTCTGCAGTCTCTCTCTTCAGGTGTTTGACCCCATGCGGTTTGATCCACAGAGGCCAAAGGGAAGATCACCTCATGCTTTGATAGCATTCTCTGCAGCACCCAGGTACAGTTCACACTATAGTATACACTCACAAATTAATCTTGTTCATTGAGACAGTTCATTTGTGTTGGACTCGCCAATCGAATCCTTCTACTGTTACTCTTCTGTGTATGTCTGCTAGGCACTGCATCCGTCAAGAACTTTTCTATGGCAGAAATGAAGGTGGTGGGCGCTAAAACGGTGTCAAGGTTCAGAATTCTGCCCGGACCCAAACCGGTGCGTCGCCTCTAAAACCTGCTCATGAGAGAAGGAGGAGGAGGAATGATTTTAAACTTTCAACCTCTAACGCCGTCTCAGGACTAATAGCCTCCAAAAATTCATTTAGAGAAAGCCTTATACATTTCACTGTGATTTATATACATTAAACCTCTATGTCATTTAGTTTTATAAATCTGTTTTCGTAAATGTTTATGAAAATTAAATATTTCACACAATACGCCACTGATAACAAGAATATATCTGCACATGTGACACGCACTCAACCTGTGAAGTCCAGGCCCCGGTTGCATAAAGTACCTTGAGTGTAATTTTCCCTTAAGCGTGCCCTTAAATATACCTCAAGTTTTACTTAAGTTATCCTCCTATTGTCTTTGGTGAAGGGAAATCACTTAGGAAAAACTTTAGGTGCTTTATGCAACAACTGGGCACAGGGACTGTAGATGAGATGAGCGACATCTGGTGTTCACAGCTCGTGCAAAACCCACCTGAAATAAACACAAACAGAAAACAAGCACGATATATTATAAACATTTTCAAGAAAAAACTTCACATTAGTTTAAATGATATAACAGCAAATACAGAAATAGTTTGTGGTGTTGTTACATTATTGCACCACTAGATGGCACTCAAACTTCTTGAGTTGTATAGATGTGTATAGGAAGGAGAGACGAGTGAGAAGAATTACTGAGCGTGTGCATGCATGTTAAACTGACCGTTAGTGCTGATTAATAAAGTGAATAAGAAGGATTTACATTTCCAGTTTCTTGTCTTCATAAAGACATAACATAGTTTAGATAATATTAAAGCAAATACAGAAAAAAATACACTCTAGAGCTGCTTTAGGCAGACTATAAACCAATATATACTCCCTCACATCTGCTACTAACATGAGAGAATATTCAATAAGACACACATGAGTTAAAAGAAATCTCTCAAAACATCTGCATGTAAATTTTAGAATGGAGCTGAACGTCTAATGTATATAATACTGAGACTGAGCTCACATGTGAGTTTTATTCGTTTCTCTTCTTGTAGAGTCTACGACTTTATTGATAAATCTCACACCGAACTTTTATCAACGACAATGAAAACCTCAAGACGTAAATCACGTCAGCTGCTCTGCGCAGATCGCGCGTCAACGGGAGCAGCGTGATCTCGCGATACTTGGATGTTTAACGCGAGCGGCTTATTTCATCGATCAGATTCGTTTAAATAATACACTTAGTTCAAAAAAATTAAGTCGCTAGATGTTCTCTGCTTGTTAAACGTTTGACTCATGCTTTCAGCTGTTACAAATAGACAAAACATTCCAATTTAAATGGTTATTGTATTTTATGTCTTTATTTCAGTGGTTTATGTTTTGTTTTTTTAAGGATCGCTTTGGTTTCCATTGGTTACTAATATTGTCGATGACGTCAGAGATCAAAGTAAACTTGTTGACAGCGCGAGCGACTGCAGGAGTTACTAGTCTGTTTTCGCGATTACTTTTACATTTGCGGTTTGCAAAGAAGTAGCATAAATACTTATTTTAAGTTTAGTATTAAAGTAAGTAGGCTAGTTTGGTGTAGTTGCACATCATGGGACAAGTGAACTGTGGATGCTTGGGCCACGAGACGCCAGATCCGGAATACAACCAAACACAGGAGCAGTGTTGTGTAAGTTACTCTGAAACAGTGATAATTACTAATTACATATTCAATAGTGTCATTACATTACCGTACAAATTACTCCATCCAAAAAGATTTCATTACTTATTCCTAATTGCTTTCTATATCCTACATCAATCTTGATTAGAAGTGATTCAAGGATAGACATGGAACGGCGAAATTAATTATTTCTAATAAATAACTACATCAATCATTCTTATTAACTGACCAAAGTATACCAATGTGAGAAGGATACATTAAAGCATACATTAAAACTTAAACTTAGTGTTAATGTCATGTAGACTATTGAATATATTACACTGTATTTAGTTCAATTACATCAGAAGAAACTGTAATTAAATCACAGCAAAACTAAGAGAAATCCATCACTTACTTTTTCAAGGGGAAAGTAATTGAATTACAGTAACTAATTACTCAGTAACTAGTTATAACCAACACTGTACAGGAGCAAGAACAGAGAGGAGCACAGCGTCAAGATGACTCCACACCGAAGTCTAGGAAGGAATCCCGAGATGCTTCTCCATTGAGCATCGATACGTTGACACTTTCACTATCTCCTCCACCGATACAAGCCGCTCCATGCCCACCAGCTTCAACAGCTGAGAGGTTAAAATCCCGTCATCCGTCAAGGCTGGAACCGTTGGTTTTATGTTCTGATCCTCAACCCTCAACTGCAACACCTGAGAGATCAGAGGTGAGACGTTCAAGGAGGAAACGGAGGAAACGGAGGAAGGAAGCTGAAAACATGTATCATGAAGGTAAGAATGTTTTTATAAAGACATGACAATATTACATATTTCGAGGTAAAACGTTGAAACTCTCTTTCTCTTCATTCATCAGTGCCTAAACCGCTGGTGATACGTGTTGATCCTCAACACGCGACTGCATCACCTGAGAGATCAGAGCAGATAGTTTCAGCAAATAAACTGAAGAAGGGTGACAAGAAAACGGATCATGAAGGTAAGAGAAAGTTTATTAAGATGTGACAAGAGTGCATTTTGCTGAGGTAAAAACATTGTGACTCTCTAAATCCCATCATTCATCAGTGCCTGAACGGCTGGTGAGACATTTTGCACCTAAACCATCAACTTCATCACCTGAGAGACCAAAGACGAGACGTTCGAGGAGGAATCTGAGGAAGGAAGCTCAAAACATGAATCATGAAGGTAACAGAAAGTTTATGAAGATTTCACAGTTCAAACACTTTGTATGTTGAGGTAAAAACATTGTGACTCTCTAAATCCCATCATTCATCAGTGCCTGAACCGCTGGTGAGACAATTTGCACCTAAACCATCAACTTCATCACCTGAGAGACCAAAGACGAGACGTTCGAGGAGGAATCTGAGGAAGGAAGCTCAAAACATGAATCATGAAGGTAACAGAAAGTTTGTGAAGATTTCACAGTTCAAACACTTTGTATGTTGAGGTAAAACCTTGAGACTCTCTCCATCTCTTCATTCATCAGGGTTTCATAGATCTGCCTCACCCGACCGGAATCCTGAACAGACGGAGGTGACAAAATATGAAGGTAAGAGAAAATCTAGTGATGTATGACAAGACGAAACTAAAAAAATCAAGACTCACTTCATCTCCTTTGCCAATATCAGCTGGTCCACCAACACCAGCTCCAACTGGGCCTGAACCGCTGGTCACGTCACGGTTTGATCTCTTTACACACCTGGTCCTCGTGGACATTGAAGAGGAAGATGAGGTGCATATCATCTCTCCATTTGGGCTGAAGGACACCAGACAAAGGAGACCTAAGCCCATCAGGAAAAAACAACCCATGTTTAGTTGGATGGAGGAGAACACAGAGATGCTGGAGAGTGAAAGATCAGAGAAGAAACTGAACAGTGGCAAAAAAACGGACCACGAAGGTAAGAGAAAGTGTATCATATGTGACGAGATAGTTCATTGTGTCGAGATAAAAACATTGTGACTCTTTCAATGTCTTCATTCTTCAGGATCATCTCCGTACATCCCGTATGAATATACCGAGGCGATATCACTGTCAGCACCTTCATCACATTCTGATCTCATCCTCATGGACATGAATGATAACAGCGAGTTTGATGAGCCTGAGGTGGAGTTCATCTCTCCATTTGAGCTGAAGGACCCCAGACACAGAAGACCGAAGCCCATGACAAAAAATCAACCGATGTTTTGTTGGATGGAGAACACGGAAATGCAGGAGAGTGAAAGTGAAGGGGATGAAGTCCAGCCAGAAGCTCCAGAGAAGCAGGAGAGACCTGTGAAAAAATCCCATCCAGAGAGCAACGCTGACAAACAACAAACCCTTCAGAAGGAGACAGACGCTCATGAAAACATCATCATGACAGGTCCTTGTGGTCCCGCTGGAGATACCCAAGATCCCCTGAATGGTCCAGAGAAGACAAAAGCTGCCAGCAAAACTAAAGGATTATTTGTTCTTCATAACTGGGTTGAGAAAAAGACCAAAGAACGACGGGAGAAGAAAATGAGAAAAGAAAGGGAAATAACAGAAACACAGTTACTGCGGGAGAGATACTTGAACAGTCCAGCATTGAAGCATTTGTGTGTTAATAAGAACAACTCTAACTATATCCCCATACTCCTTCTATAACTTATGTGGAAAATAATTAAGTTTATGTGCAAAATAATTAAGTTTATGTGTGATAAAAATAAGTATGTGTAAAAAAATGAAGTATATGTGCAAAAAAAAAATGAGGTATATGTGTTAAAAAATGAAGTATATGTGTTAAAAAATGAGGTATATGTGTTAAAAAATGAAGTATATGTGCAAAAAAAATGAAGTATATGTGTTAAAAAATGAGGTATATGTGTTAAAAAATGAAGTATATGTGCAAAAAAAAATGAAGTATATGTGTTAAAAAATGAGATATATGTGTTATAAATGAAGTATATGTGTTAAAAAATGAAGTATGTGTGCAAAAAAAATGTCTATATGTGCAATAAAATAAGTATGTGCAAATTTCCCTCCTGTACAGTTTTACTTAACATGTGTGCAATGAATAAACTTGTCTTCTTTTGAAAACATATTTTTGAAAATATTACATACTGTAGATGTTATCCCTGTAATAGTACTTATCGCAATCTAGCAAAATATTGAAAATGAACATTCTTTATTATGGAAGAAACAATTATTCATAGTTTTTGTGAATGTGTTTTCATTAAATCTTTTTGGAATTAGTTTTGCACAGTATCTCTCACAAAAAAAAATCAGGACATATTTGAATTCTTTTGATATTATTCTATACTTTTCTATAGTTTTCAATATATTGTTAAAAAATGCTATTATACTTGGTAAATGATTTATTCCCAAATGCAAATGTTTGGAAAAATCTACTATTGTCAATTTTTGGGTTGATTTTAATGCCTAAGTTAAATCCTTTGTGAGCATAAAGAACAAAAAATATTTAAAAGTCAAAAATTGCTCTTTAGGTTCCATCTTATATAATTCCTCCCTCTGCCTTAAGTTATTTAAATTTTTTCTCTTCTTCCTTGTATGATTATGATTTCTTGTGAAGTGTAACTATCAATATTGCTTTCAATAGTTTCTGTGTGTTATATTGGCATTAATAATAATAAAGTACTTACAAGGTCAAAGGTCAACAAAGTAGACACAAACACACTGTGAGTCACTTTCCTTAATATAGGCTAGAATTTTTTTTAAATATCTGTCACGGTGTGACAAATGGTATATGGAACTTATTCCCGTTGAAGCTGTGTTCCCGCTGGGACACTTTGAGTGTAACACCGTTCCCAGGCCTGTGTGTGCGTCTGTTGCCATGACAACCCCAAATGACCGATTGGAAACAGGTGTGGGGAATTTACTTTGGGGGTTTGAGTGAGGTCCTGTCAGTACTTGAGAGAGTATAAAAAGCAAGAGAAAGAGACTGTTGGTGTGGTTCTCTCCCGTGAGAAGTCGTTTTATCGAGTGGTTGCAGTTATTGGAGTGCGGGTGAATGAAGAGGAGAGTGTTGACTTGATGAGGGACTCGAGGGCAACAGAGGGAAAGTGAAATATCCTGTTTGCATTGGAGAGGAGCTAAGTAATCGAGAACTGAGTCTCGTAATTGCATGTATTCGACACTGAATTGGATGTGGTTTGGAGTGTGTGGATCACGATCATAAATGTCACTGAGTGGATTGTACTGATTCATTACCGACCTCCTATCTCTTTCTCCATTATAAATGGTGATGTGAACTCTGCCTGTGTTTGTGAAGAAAAACATCCCGAAATATCCTTTGCAGCATTGATGAACGCGGTCCCCTCGGACAGAGACCCAAGGGTGAGTGCGGGCTTTAAATTGCACTTCGTGAAGTGAGATTGCAGTGCCTAAGATTGACGTTTCCCCCACATTATATGCTAGAAGTGGAATTGCTGTGTGTGTGGAAGATACATTCCCTTTGCCGTGCACTCTCCCTGTGCTACGCTGGTCTACTGTCAATAGTGAGAGTTCTGTGTCATTGATCTGTTCTAACTGAGTGGATGTTGAGGAATTATCATCTGGAATTTGAATTAACCCCTCTGTTTGAGTGAATAAGAGACGAGATGCCCTGTTGAATTGTTCGTGGTCTGTCTCCGTAGAAGTCCCATTCAGCCCGCTGACTTTGAGTCTGCTGTATTCCTGCAACGCAGCCGTACTGTGAGAAGTGCTCACTCCCTTCTATGCATATGAACTGTATACCTTGTGTGAAGCATCCTTTCTGTCTGCTCCAGTAGAGGTCCCGTTCAGCCCATCGACTTTGAGTCTGCTGTAACCTGGGAGCCCACCTGTGTGGGGAGAAGTGACTGTCCCTCTGCTGTGAACGTAAAGCCGGCCCGTTCTGTCTGGAATATCCACTTCATCTATGCCAGAAGAGGTCTTGTTCAGCCTGTCGACTTGAGTCTACTGAATTCCCGCAATTCATCTGTATCGTGAGAAGTGTTCGTCCCCTTCCACCTCATGTGAACTGTATGCTTGCTTGAAGTATCCCTTCTGTCTGTCTCAGTAGGAGCCCTGTGCAACCGGTCGACTTCGAGTCTACTGTATCCTTATAGTCACCTGTGCTGAGAGAAGTGGCTGTTCTTCTGTTACGAACGTGGTTGGTACACTTTGTCTGGAGTACCCTGTAAAGATTCCCTCGCCACCCCATCATCAGATTGTGAATCTGCCGTATACGTACCTGACCGACGGCCATCTGCTCCGGATCTCGTACCTGTGGAGGAAGGAAGGTTGGAAGCACTTACTTACCCAAGGAAGACTCCCCAGCCGTCCCACCATAAGACCGTGTACCTGCTGCATACGTACTCGACTGATAACCATTTGCCTCAATTCTTGCACCTGTGAAAGGAAGGGAGGTTGGAAATATTTACTTACCAGAAGAGACTTACCGGACCGTTCGCCTGTTCACTGCATCTCCACCTGTGAAAGACCTACCTGACAATTTACCTGTCCACTGCCCCATCCACTACAGGGCCCGCACTGAGGAAGAGAGCGGGAGAGACCCTGGTTGTTGCACTGTTCACCTTCGATTCCCGAGGGCAAGAAGGAAGAAGATTTTAGATTAGGATTTTCAAATTGCTTTTACTTTTAAATAAAACTTGTTGAATTTATTCTGTCTCCAATTCCTCCCTCTGACACGCTCCTCGAGGTGGTCCTGGTTCAGGGGTGGGCATAGTCCGGCTTGGCCCATCCCGACCTGTGACATATCCATTTTTCCTGTGGTTTTTTAAAAGCGTAATTTGTGTTGCTTTGGGTTGTGTCAGTATGGAGGATTTTTATTGGAAAGGATAGGAAAAAACATGTTTATCGGTATAATGTATAGATTTTAGTTTGCCTCATCATGCTAGTTTTGAGGTAAATTAAGTCTTTAATTATCACTAACATTCAAATGTTGAGACACAGTCGACTGAACGTTCGCAACTACTTAAATTAAAATTGTAAAGTTGGACAGTCACTTCTACACAAAACATAAAATGTGTAAAAAATTGTGACACGTATTCATGAGGTGTGCCCAAACATTTATTTAGCTGCAGTTTATTTGTAATTAAAGACACATTCAGACACATTTCAAACATATTAAATGAAAACATTGGGAACGATGTCTGCAGTCTCTCTCTTCAGGTGTTTGACCCCATGCGGTTTGATCCACAGAGGCCAAAGGGAAGATCACCTCATGCTTTGATAGCATTCTCTGCAGCACCCAGGTACAGTTCACACTATAGTATACACTCACAAATTAATCTTGTTCATTGAGACAGTTCATTTGTGTTGGACTCGCCAATCGAATCCTTCTACTGTTACTCTTCTGTGTATGTCTGCTAGGCACTGCATCCGTCAAGAACTTTTCTATGGCAGAAATGAAGGTGGTGGGCGCTAAAACGGTGTCAAGGTTCAGAATTCTGCCCGGACCCAAACCGGTGCGTCGCCTCTAAAACCTGCTCATGAGAGAAGGAGGAGGAGGAATGATTTTAAACTTTCAACCTCTAACGCCGTCTCAGGACTAATAGCCTCCAAAAATTCATTTAGAGAAAGCCTTATACATTTCACTGTGATTTATATACATTAAACCTCTATGTCATTTAGTTTTATAAATCTGTTTTCGTAAATGTTTATGGAAATTAAATATTTCACACAATACGCCACTGATAACAAGAATATATCTGCACATGTGACACGCACTCAACCTGTGAAGTCCAGGCCCCGGTTGCATAAAGTACCTCGAGTGTAATTTTCCCTTAAGCGTGCCCTTAAATATACCTCAAGTTTTACTTAAGTTATCCTCCTATTGTCTTTGGTGAAGGGAAATCACTCAGGAAAAACTTTAGGTGCTTTATGCAACAACTGGGCACAGGGACTGTAGATGAGATGAGCGACATCTGGTGTTCACAGCTCGTGCAAAACCCACCTGAAATAAACACAAACAGAAAACAAGCACGATATATTATAAACATTTTCAAGAATAAACTTCACATTAGTTTAAATGATATAACAGCAAATACAGAAATAGTTTGTGGTGTTGTTACATTATTGCACCACTAGATGGCACTCAAACTTCTTGAGTTGTATAGATGTGTATAGGAAGGAGAGACGAGTGAGAAGAATTACTGAGCGTGTGCATGCATGTTAAACTGACCGTTAGTGCTGATTAATAAAGTGAATAAGAAGGATTTACATTTCCAGTTTCTTGTCTTCATAAAGACATAACATAGTTTAGATAATATTAAAGCAAATACAGAAAAAAATACACTCTAGAGCTGCTTTAGGCAGACTATAAACCAATATATACTCCCTCACATCTGCTACTAACATGAGAGAATATTCAATAAGACACACATGAGTTAAAAGAAATCTCTCAAAACATCTGCATGTAAATTTTAGAATGGAGCTGAACGTCTAATGTATATAATACTGAGACTGAGCTCACGTGTGAGTTTTATTCGTTTCTCTTCTTGTAGAGTCTACGACTTTATTGATAAATCTCACACCGAACTTTTATCAACGACAATGAAAACCTCAAGACGTAAATCACGTCAGCTGCTCTGCGCAAATCGCGCGTCAACGGGAGCAGCGTGATCTCGCGATACTCGGATGTTTAACGCGAGCGGCTTATTTCATCGATCAGATTCGTTTAAATAATACACTTAGTTCAAAAAAATTAAGTCGCTAGATGTTCTCTGCTTGTTAAACGTTTGACTCATGCTTTCAGCTGTTACAAATAGACAAAACATTCCAATTTAAATGGTTATTGTATTTTATGTCTTTATTTCAGTGGTTTATGTTTTGTTTTTTTAAGGATCGCTTTGGTTTCCATTGGTTACTAATATTGTCGATGACGTCAGAGATCAAAGTAAACTTGTTGACAGCGCGAGCGACTGCAGGAGTTACTAGTCTGTTTTCGCGATTACTTTTACATTTGCGGTTTGCAAAGAAGTAGCATAAATACTTATTTTAAGTTTAGTATTAAAGTAAGTAGGCTAGTTTGGTGTAGTTGCACATCATGGGACAAGTGAACTGTGGATGCTTGGGCCACGAGACGCCAGATCCGGAATACAACCAAACACAGGAGCAGTGTTGTGTAAGTTACTCTGAAACAGTGATAATTACTAATTACATATTCAATAGTGTCATTACATTACCGTACAAATTACTCCATCCAAAAAGATTTCATTACTTATTCCTAATTACTTTCTATATCCTACATCAATCTTGATTAGAAGTGATTCAAGGATAGACATCGAACGGCGAAATTAATTATTTCTAATAAATAACTACATCAATCATTCTTATTAACTGACCAAAGTATACCAATGTGAGAAGGATACATTAAAGCATACATTAAAACTTAAACTTAGTGTTAATGTCATGTCGACTATTGAATATATTACACTGTATTTAGTTCAATTACATCAGAAGAAACTGTAATTAAATCACAGCAAAACTAAGAGAAATCCATCACTTACTTTTTCAAGGGGAAAGTAATTGAATTACAGTAACTAATTACTCAGTAACTAGTTATAACCAACACTGTACAGGAGCAAGAACAGAGAGGAGCACAGCGTCAAGATGACTCCACACCGAAGTCTAGGAAGGAATCCCGAGATGCTTCTCCATTGAGCATCGATACGTTGACACTTTCACTATCTCCTCCACCGATACAAGCCGCTCCATGCCCACCAGCTTCAACAGCTGAGAGGTTAAAATCCCGTCATCCGTCAAGGCTGGAACCGTTGGTTTTATGTTCTGATCCTCAACCCTCAACTGCAACACCTGAGAGATCAGAGGTGAGACGTTCAAGGAGGAAACGGAGGAAACGGAGGAAGGAAGCTGAAAACATGTATCATCAAGGTAAGAATTTTTCTATAAAGACATGACAGTATTACATATTTCGAGGTAAAACGTTGAAACTCTCTTTCTCTTCATTCATCAGTGCCTAAACCGCTGGTGATACGTGTTGATCCTCAACACGCGACTGCATCACCTGAGAGATCAGAGCAGATAGTTTCAGCAAATAAACTGAAGAAGGGTGACAAGAAAACGGATCATGAAGGTAAGAGAAAGTTTATTAAGATGTGACAAGAGTGCATTTTGCTGAGGTAAAAACATTGTGACTCTCTAAATCCCATCATTCATCAGTGCCTGAACGGCTGGTGAGACAATTTGCACCTAAACCATCAACTTCATCACCTGAGAGACCAAAGACGAGACGTTCGAGGAGGAATCTGAGGAAGGAAGCTCAAAACATGAATCATGAAGGTAACAGAAAGTTTATGAAGATTTCACAGTTCAAACACTTTGTATGTTGAGGTAAAAACATTGTGACTCTCTAAATCCCATCATTCATCAGTGCCTGAACCGCTGGTGAGACAATTTGCACCTAAACCATCAACTTCATCACCTGAGAGACCAAAGACGAGACGTTCGAGGAGGAATCTGAGGAAGGAAGCTCAAAACATGAATCATGAAGGTAACAGAAAGTTTGTGAAGATTTCACAGTTCAAACACTTTGTATGTTGAGGTAAAACCTTGAGACTCTCTCCATCTCTTCATTCATCAGGGTTTCATAGATCTGCCTCACCCGACCGGAATCCTGAACAGACGGAGGTGACAAAATATGAAGGTAAGAGAAAATCTAGTGATGTATGACAAGACGAAACTAAAAAAATCAAGACTCACTTCATCTCCTTTGCCAATATCAGCTGGTCCACCAACACCAGCTCCAACTGGGCCTGAACCGCTGGTCACGTCACGGTTTGATCTCTTTACACACCTGGTCCTCGTGGACATTGAAGAGGAAGATGAGGTGCATATCATCTCTCCATTTGGGCTGAAGGACACCAGACAAAGGAGACCTAAGCCCATCAGGAAAAAACAACCCATGTTTAGTTGGATGGAGGAGAACACAGAGATGCTGGAGAGTGAAAGATCAGAGAAGAAACTGAACAGTGGCAAAAAAACGGACCACGAAGGTAAGAGAAAGTGTATCATATGTGACGAGATAGTTCATTGTGTCGAGATAAAAACATTGTGACTCTTTCAATGTCTTCATTCTTCAGCATCATCTCCGTACATCCCGTATGAATATACCGAGGCGATATCACTGTCAGCACCTTCATCACATTCTGATCTCATCCTCATGGACATGAATGATAACAGCGAGTTTGATGAGCCTGAGGTGGAGTTCATCTCTCCATTTGAGCTGAAGGACCCCAGACACAGAAGACCGAAGCCCATGACAAAAAATCAACCGATGTTTTGTTGGATGGAGAACACGGAAATGCAGGAGAGTGAAAGTGAAGGGGATGAAGTCCAGCCAGAAGCTCCAGAGAAGCAGGAGAGACCTGTGAAAAAATCCCATCCAGAGAGCAACGCTGACAAACAACAAACCCTTCAGAAGGAGACAGACGCTCATGAAAACATCATCATGACAGGTCCTTGTGGTCCCGCTGGAGATACCCAAGATCCCCTGAATGGTCCAGAGAAGACAAAAGCTGCCAGCAAAACTAAAGGATTATTTGTTCTTCATAACTGGGTTGAGAAAAAGACCAAAGAACGACGGGAGAAGAAAATGAGAAAAGAAAGGGAAATAACAGAAACACAGTTACTGCGGGAGAGATACTTGAACAGTCCAGCATTGAAGCATTTGTGTGTTAATAAGAACAACTCTAACTATATCCCCATACTCCTTCTATAACTTATGTGGAAAATAATTAAGTTTATGTGCAAAATAATTAAGTTTATGTGTGATAAAAATAAGTATGTGTAAAAAAATGAAGTATATGTGCAAAAAAAAAATGAGGTATATGTGTTAAAAAATGAAGTATATGTGTTAAAAAATGAGGTATATGTGTTAAAAAATGAAGTATATGTGCAAAAAAAAAAATGAAGTATATGTGTTAAAAAATGAGGTATATGTGTTAAAAAATGAAGTATATGTGCAAAAAAAAATGAAGTATATGTGTTAAAAAATGAGATATATGTGTTATAAATGAAGTATATGTGTTAAAAAATGAAGTATGTGTGCAAAAAAAATGTCTATATGTGCAATAAAATAAGTATGTGCAAATTTCCCTCCTGTACAGTTTTACTTAACATGTGTGCAATGAATAAACTTGTCTTCTTTTGAAAACATATTTTTGAAAATATTACATACTGTAGATGTTATCCCTGTAATAGTACTTATCGCAATCTAGCAAAATATTGAAAATGAACATTCTTTATTATGGAAGAAACAATTATTCATAGTTTTTGTGAATGTGTTTTCATTAAATCTTTTTGGAATTAGTTTTGCACAGTATCTCTCACAAAAAAAATCAGGACATATTTGAATTCTTTTGATATTATTCTATACTTTTCTATAGTTTTCAATATATTGTTAAAAAATGCTATTATACTTGGTAAATGATTTATTCCCAAATGCAAATGTTTGGAAAAATCTACTATTGCCAATTTTTGGGTTGATTTTAATGCCTAAGTTAAATCCTTTGTGGGCATAAAGAACAAAAATATTTAAGAGTCAAAAATTGCTCTTTAGGTTCCATCTTATATAATTCCTCCCTCTGCCTTAAGTTATTTAAATGTTTTCTCTTCTTCCTTGTATGATTATGATTTCTTGTGAAGTGTAACTATCAATATTGTTTTCAATAGTTTCTGTGTGTTATATTGGCATTAATAATAATAAAGTACTTACAAGGTCAAAGGTCAACAAAGTAGACACAAACACACTGTGAGTCACTTTCCTTAATATAGGCTAGAATTTTTTTTAAATATCCATTTTTCCTGTGGTTTTTTAAAAGCGTAATTTGTGTTGCTTTGGGTTGTGTCAGTATGGAGGATTTTTATTGGAAAGGATAGGAAAAAACATGTTTATCGGTATAATGTATAGATTTTAGTTTGCCTCATCATGCTAGTTTTGAGGTAAATTAAGTCTTTAATTATCACTAACATTCAAATGTTGAGACACAGTCGACTGAACGTTCGCAACTACTTAAATTAAAATTGTAAAGTTGGACAGTCACTTCTACACAAAACATAAAACGTGTAAAAAATTGTGACACGTATTCATGAGGTGTGCCCAAACATTTATTTAGCTGCAGTTTATTTGTAATTAAAGACACATTCAGACACATTTCAAACATATTAAATGAAAACATTGGGAACGATGTCTGCAGTCTCTCTCTTCAGGTGTTTGACCCCATGCGGTTTGATCCACAGAGGCCAAAGGGAAGATCACCTCATGCTTTGATAGCATTCTCTGCAGCACCCAGGTACAGTTCACACTATAGTATACACTCACAAATTAATCTTGTTCATTGAGACAGTTCATTTGTGTTGGACTCGCCAATCGAATCCTTCTACTGTTACTCTTCTGTGTATGTCTGCTAGGCACTGCATCCGTCAAGAACTTTTCTATGGCAGAAATGAAGGTGGTGGGCGCTAAAACGGTGTCAAGGTTCAGAATTCTGCCCGGACCCAAACCGGTGCGTCGCCTCTAAAACCTGCTCATGAGAGAAGAAGGAGGAGGAATGATTTTAAACGTTCAACCTCTAACGCCGTCTCAGGACTAATAGCCTCCAAAAATTCATTTAGAGAAAGCCTTATACATTTCACTGTGATTTATATACATTAAACCTCTATGTCATTTAGTTTTATAAATCTGTTTTCGTAAATGTTTATGGAAATTAAATATTTCACACAATACGCCACTGATAACAAGAATATATCTGCACATGTGACACGCACTCAACCTGTGAAGTCCAGGCCCCGGTTGCATAAAGTACCTCGAGTGTAATTTTCCCTTAAGCGTGCCCTTAAATATACCTCAAGTTTTACTTAAGTTATCCTCCTATTGTCTTTGGTGAAGGGAAATCACTCAGGAAAAACTTTAGGTGCTTTATGCAACAACTGGGCACAGGGACTGTAGATGAGATGAGCGACATCTGGTGTTCACAGCTCGTGCAAAACCCACCTGAAATAAACACAAACAGAAAACAAGCACGATATATTATAAACATTTTCAAGAAAAAACTTCACATTAGTTTAAATGATATAACAGCAAATACAGAAATAGTTTGTGGTGTTGTTACATTATTGCACCACTAGATGGCACTCAAACTTCTTGAGTTGTATAGATGTGTATAGGAAGGAGAGACGAGTGAGAAGAATTACTGAGCGTGTGCATGCATGTTAAACTGACCGTTAGTGCTGATTAATAAAGTGAATAAGAAGGATTTACATTTCCAGTTTCTTGTCTTCATAAAGACATAACATAGTTTAGATAATATTAAAGCAAATACAGAAAAAAATACACTCTAGAGCTGCTTTAGGCAGACTATAAACCAATATATACTCCCTCACATCTGCTACTAACATGAGAGAATATTCAATAAGACACACATGAGTTAAAAGAAATCTCTCAAAACATCTGCATGTAAATTTTAGAATGGAGCTGAACGTCTAATGTATATAATACTGAGACTGAGCTCACATGTGAGTTTTATTCGTTTCTCTTCTTGTAGAGTCTACGACTTTATTGATAAATCTCACAGCGAACTTTTATCAACGACAATGAAAACCTCAAGACGTAAATCACGTCAGCTGCTCTGCGCAGATCGCGCGTCAACGGGAGCAGCGTGATCTCGCGATACTTGGATGTTTAACGCGAGCGGCTTATTTCATCGATCAGATTCGTTTAAATAATACACTTAGTTCAAAAAAATTAAGTCGCTAGATGTTCTCTGCTTGTTAAACGTTTGACTCATGCTTTCAGCTGTTACAAATAGACAAAACATTCCAATTTAAATGGTTATTGTATTTTATGTCTTTATTTCAGTGGTTTATGTTTTGTTTTTTTAAGGATCGCTTTGGTTTCCATTGGTTACTAATATTGTCGATGACGTCAGAGATCAAAGTAAACTTGTTGACAGCGCGAGCGACTGCAGGAGTTACTAGTCTGTTTTCGCGATTACTTTTACATTTGCGGTTTGCAAAGAAGTAGCATAAATACTTATTTTAAGTTTAGTATTAAAGTAAGTAGGCTAGTTTGGTGTAGTTGCACATCATGGGACAAGTGAACTGTGGATGCTTGGGCCACGAGACGCCAGATCCGGAATACAACCAAACACAGGAGCAGTGTTGTGTAAGTTACTCTGAAACAGTGATAATTACTAATTACATATTCAATAGTGTCATTACATTACCGTACAAATTACTCCATCCAAAAAGATTTCATTACTTATTCCTAATTGCTTTCTATATCCTACATCAATCTTGATTAGAAGTGATTCAAGGATAGACATGGAACGGCGAAATTAATTATTTCTAATAAATAACTACATCAATCATTCTTATTAACTGACCAAAGTATACCAATGTGAGAAGGATACATTAAAGCATACATTAAAACTTAAACTTAGTGTTAATGTCATGTAGACTATTGAATATATTACACTGTATTTAGTTCAATTACATCAGAAGAAACTGTAATTAAATCACAGCAAAACTAAGAGAAATCCATCACTTACTTTTTCAAGGGGAAAGTAATTGAATTACAGTAACTAATTACTCAGTAACTAGTTATAACCAACACTGTACAGGAGCAAGAACAGAGAGGAGCACAGCGTCAAGATGACTCCACACCGAAGTCTAGGAAGGAATCCCGAGATGCTTCTCCATTGAGCATCGATACGTTGACACTTTCACTATCTCCTCCACCGATACAAGCCGCTCCATGCCCACCAGCTTCAACAGCTGAGAGGTTAAAATCCCGTCATCCGTCAAGGCTGGAACCGTTGGTTTTATGTTCTGATCCTCAACCCTCAACTGCAACACCTGAGAGATCAGAGGTGAGACGTTCAAGGAGGAAACGGAGGAAACGGAGGAAGGAAGCTGAAAACATGTATCATGAAGGTAAGAATGTTTTTATAAAGACATGACAATATTACATATTTCGAGGTAAAACGTTGAAACTCTCTTTCTCTTCATTCATCAGTGCCTAAACCGCTGGTGATACGTGTTGATCCTCAACACGCGACTGCATCACCTGAGAGATCAGAGCAGATAGTTTCAGCAAATAAACTGAAGAAGGGTGACAAGAAAACGGATCATGAAGGTAAGAGAAAGTTTATTAAGATGTGACAAGAGTGCATTTTGCTGAGGTAAAAACATTGTGACTCTCTAAATCCCATCATTCATCAGTGCCTGAACGGCTGGTGAGACATTTTGCACCTAAACCATCAACTTCATCACCTGAGAGACCAAAGACGAGACGTTCGAGGAGGAATCTGAGGAAGGAAGCTCAAAACATGAATCATGAAGGTAACAGAAAGTTTATGAAGATTTCACAGTTCAAACACTTTGTATGTTGAGGTAAAAACATTGTGACTCTCTAAATCCCATCATTCATCAGTGCCTGAACCGCTGGTGAGACAATTTGCACCTAAACCATCAACTTCATCACCTGAGAGACCAAAGACGAGACGTTCGAGGAGGAATCTGAGGAAGGAAGCTCAAAACATGAATCATGAAGGTAACAGAAAGTTTGTGAAGATTTCACAGTTCAAACACTTTGTATGTTGAGGTAAAACCTTGAGACTCTCTCCATCTCTTCATTCATCAGGGTTTCATAGATCTGCCTCACCCGACCGGAATCCTGAACAGACGGAGGTGACAAAATATGAAGGTAAGAGAAAATCTAGTGATGTATGACAAGACGAAACTAAAAAAATCAAGACTCACTTCATCTCCTTTGCCAATATCAGCTGGTCCACCAACACCAGCTCCAACTGGGCCTGAACCGCTGGTCACGTCACGGTTTGATCTCTTTACACACCTGGTCCTCGTGGACATTGAAGAGGAAGATGAGGTGCATATCATCTCTCCATTTGGGCTGAAGGACACCAGACAAAGGAGACCTAAGCCCATCAGGAAAAAACAACCCATGTTTAGTTGGATGGAGGAGAACACAGAGATGCTGGAGAGTGAAAGATCAGAGAAGAAACTGAACAGTGGCAAAAAAACGGACCACGAAGGTAAGAGAAAGTGTATCATATGTGACGAGATAGTTCATTGTGTCGAGATAAAAACATTGTGACTCTTTCAATGTCTTCATTCTTCAGCATCATCTCCGTACATCCCGTATGAATATACCGAGGCGATATCACTGTCAGCACCTTCATCACATTCTGATCTCATCCTCATGGACATGAATGATAACAGCGAGTTTGATGAGCCTGAGGTGGAGTTCATCTCTCCATTTGAGCTGAAGGACCCCAGACACAGAAGACCGAAGCCCATGACAAAAAATCAACCGATGTTTTGTTGGATGGAGAACACGGAAATGCAGGAGAGTGAAAGTGAAGGGGATGAAGTCCAGCCAGAAGCTCCAGAGAAGCAGGAGAGACCTGTGAAAAAATCCCATCCAGAGAGCAACGCTGACAAACAACAAACCCTTCAGAAGGAGACAGACGCTCATGAAAACATCATCATGACAGGTCCTTGTGGTCCCGCTGGAGATACCCAAGATCCCCTGAATGGTCCAGAGAAGACAAAAGCTGCCAGCAAAACTAAAGGATTATTTGTTCTTCATAACTGGGTTGAGAAAAAGACCAAAGAACGACGGGAGAAGAAAATGAGAAAAGAAAGGGAAATAACAGAAACACAGTTACTGCGGGAGAGATACTTGAACAGTCCAGCATTGAAGCATTTGTGTGTTAATAAGAACAACTCTAACTATATCCCCATACTCCTTCTATAACTTATGTGGAAAATAATTAAGTTTATGTGCAAAATAATTAAGTTTATGTGTGATAAAAATAAGTATGTGTAAAAAAATGAAGTATATGTGCAAAAAAAAAATGAGGTATATGTGTTAAAAAATGAAGTATATGTGTTAAAAAATGAGGTATATGTGTTAAAAAATGAAGTATATGTGCAAAAAAAAAAATGAAGTATATGTGTTAAAAAATGAGGTATATGTGTTAAAAAATGAAGTATATGTGCAAAAAAAAATGAAGTATATGTGTTAAAAAATGAGATATATGTGTTATAAATGAAGTATATGTGTTAAAAAATGAAGTATGTGTGCAAAAAAAATGTCTATATGTGCAATAAAATAAGTATGTGCAAATTTCCCTCCTGTACAGTTTTACTTAACATGTGTGCAATGAATAAACTTGTCTTCTTTTGAAAACATATTTTTGAAAATATTACATACTGTAGATGTTATCCCTGTAATAGTACTTATCGCAATCTAGCAAAATATTGAAAATGAACATTCTTTATTATGGAAGAAACAATTATTCATAGTTTTTGTGAATGTGTTTTCATTAAATCTTTTTGGAATTAGTTTTGCACAGTATCTCTCACAAAAAAAAATCAGGACATATTTGAATTCTTTTGATATTATTCTATACTTTTCTATAGTTTTCAATATATTGTTAAAAAATGCTATTATACTTGGTAAATGATTTATTCCCAAATGCAAATGTTTGGAAAAATCTACTATTGCCAATTTTTGGGTTGATTTTAATGCCTAAGTTAAATCCTTTGTGGGCATAAAGAACAAAAATATTTAAGAGTCAAAAATTGCTCTTTAGGTTCCATCTTATATAATTCCTCCCTCTGCCTTAAGTTATTTAAATGTTTTCTCTTCTTCCTTGTATGATTATGATTTCTTGTGAAGTGTAACTATCAATATTGTTTTCAATAGTTTCTGTGTGTTATATTGGCATTAATAATAATAAAGTACTTACAAGGTCAAAGGTCAACAAAGTAGACACAAACACACTGTGAGTCACTTTCCTTAATATAGGCTAGAATTTTTTTTAAATATCCATTTTTCCTGTGGTTTTTTAAAAGCGTAATTTGTGTTGCTTTGGGTTGTGTCAGTATGGAGGATTTTTATTGGAAAGGATAGGAAAAAACATGTTTATCGGTATAATGTATAGATTTTAGTTTGCCTCATCATGCTAGTTTTGAGGTAAATTAAGTCTTTAATTATCACTAACATTCAAATGTTGAGACACAGTCGACTGAACGTTCGCAACTACTTAAATTAAAATTGTAAAGTTGGACAGTCACTTCTACACAAAACATAAAACGTGTAAAAAATTGTGACACGTATTCATGAGGTGTGCCCAAACATTTATTTAGCTGCAGTTTATTTGTAATTAAAGACACATTCAGACACATTTCAAACATATTAAATGAAAACATTGGGAACGATGTCTGCAGTCTCTCTCTTCAGGTGTTTGACCCCATGCGGTTTGATCCACAGAGGCCAAAGGGAAGATCACCTCATGCTTTGATAGCATTCTCTGCAGCACCCAGGTACAGTTCACACTATAGTATACACTCACAAATTAATCTTGTTCATTGAGACAGTTCATTTGTGTTGGACTCGCCAATCGAATCCTTCTACTGTTACTCTTCTGTGTATGTCTGCTAGGCACTGCATCCGTCAAGAACTTTTCTATGGCAGAAATGAAGGTGGTGGGCGCTAAAACGGTGTCAAGGTTCAGAATTCTGCCCGGACCCAAACCGGTGCGTCGCCTCTAAAACCTGCTCATGAGAGAAGAAGGAGGAGGAATGATTTTAAACTTTCAACCTCTAACGCCGTCTCAGGACTAATAGCCTCCAAAAATTCATTTAGAGAAAGCCTTATACATTTCACTGTGATTTATATACATTAAACCTCTATGTCATTTAGTTTTATAAATCTGTTTTCGTAAATGTTTATGGAAATTAAATATTTCACACAATACGCCACTGATAACAAGAATATATCTGCACATGTGACACGCACTCAACCTGTGAAGTCCAGGCCCCGGTTGCATAAAGTGTTGGACTTTTTATGTCCTGCGGGTCCAAAAATTGGTCTCGGACACTTGTTATATTAAAGTTGAAGTTTATTAAACAGAATCAGCGCTGGGCTGTCTCACACACAACTCACTCAACAGAGAGTCCCGGAGAATCAGCTCCGCCTCAACAGTGTTTTACATTTTTATATGTGTATGTGTGGGTGTATCTTCAAGCTTGCTTCAGTAGTTAGTGTCCAATCTCACGGCTCTTGAGACATCCCGCCGTTTAGTCTTTAGCCAATGGAGAGATGACCGCTTGGCGCTTGTGGACAACCGCACCCTTCTTCTTTGTTCTCTTAGCATCTATAAAACACCAAACTTCCCCCAACTAGTTCACCCAATACTTATCTAAACACAAGATCTGTGGTATGTGTTTGCATGCTCTGCTTGGTTCAGGCATAACAGTTAATCACTCCACCCCCCTTGGACGCACTGTTTCTTGTGGTCTAATAATCTCTCCTTCATTCTTCCCCTCCCAGTACCACAGTAATTATGACACTACAGCATGATTATATTGATAACAAATAACTTGTTTAAACATATGCAATTAAAACATGGTAATGAAAATAACACAACACTGTTAAAGACTTATAAAACCCTTCAATCCCTCTCTTGACCTCTAAAAGAGGTCACACAGCGTATTTACAATCATCACACCGTCTGTTAATAGACGCAACCTGTTAATAAATGGATAAGTAAGTAATAAAAGTAAGTAATGAAATTGTTAACTAAAAATGATTACACTAGGCTACCATTGACACCTATATCAAAGCATGTTTATATAATTGCTCTATTTAGAAAATAGTAGAAAATTAGGCCTCCTGCTCATCCTCCTCACTGTCATCGTTATATGTGTTAGCCAACAAAGGCATGCTGTATGGGGGTGGTGGGTCTCTTTTTTCAATTGCTGTGACAATTAACCGGTTACACAGTGATCTGATACATGGAACACAGCAACATCCACAGGTGACCAAAATTCCCACAAATACAGCCATAGACACAAGTATATGGTTAAAATGAAAAAATAACACAAAGTTTATCATACCTGGTAAAATCAAGACTCACAGTTGCAGTGTGGGAAGTTCTGGTTACAGTAGCTTCCCTGAGTCTTTTGCCAATGCACCTTTTATACCCAAGAAAGATGTACTGTACTCAATGGTCATTGTGAAATTTAGTTTAACTCGTGGCTGACGAGATCATCAAATGGGATGCCAATTTATCTGTGAGTTAAACAGTTTTTATATACTCCATGTTAGATTTGAAAGAACTAGACCCTTTTACCCATCGCACCATGACCTTTAAAACAATATTTCATGGTACCTGGTGCGAGTGGTGAATAAGGTCTCAATTTCATCCAAAGCCACATAAAGTGATCCCATTTGATTACCTGATTCTTCACTACTATAGTGGAATTTAGATACTCTGAGTATTTTATTGGAAGAGTGGCAAAAGTCAATTTAACTGGCATATTCTCCAGTGGTATACATCATAAAATAATAGTTTATAATTATATCTTTTAAATATATTGCAACCAAAATACAAATCTACAGTATGCATATAAATGTATTTTCATGTATTTATAAAATCCAGATACAACGTTATGCATAATATGGTATAGTTATATAACTTATTTTAATAACCATAGTAGTAATTCAGAATACTCAAATACGAGTTAACCCTGCAGATCTATCATTACAAAGAAGTATTAGGACATATTCTGAATCTCTAATATAGCTGTTGTCAAAAAATTCTGTGAATGTTGATGTGTACAGTACGCTACGTCACGTTCAATGGTAAAAATCTGATTGAGAATTGCGAGGGCGATTGCAGAAGCGCCAGCACTTCAGATCTAACCACTCTTTAAACATATCATTAGACATATGTTAAAAACCAGTGTGCTATCTGGTTTGGAACAATGCTAATGATTTCTATTGAAAATTGCACAAATTTTCAATTTCACCTCTATTCATCAGAAATCAAATCATTTACTATACATAAAACTATAACCATGCAGATTTACTATGCACATTGCAAGGTTTCACATAAATCAACAGAATTGTTACAACAGGTTTTATCTTATAATTAAATTAGCATCATGAGTTTGTCCTATGTGTGAGATGCTATATAGTTGTGTTTATGCATGACAGGCTATAGATCCTTCTTATGTATCATATTTGAAATCTAGACTAATCATCCTAGGCGATGTGTAGTGTTTTGAGTCTGGATATCTTTTAAGGTTATGCCAGATAATCATTTTATGAGGTTGTAGTGGCGAAAGTGTGTCCACAATGCTATATGTTCATGTCTGGGAGATGGGTATCTACAACAATCTGTGTTGCACAATTTGGATCCGGTGCTACACCGGGAGGTCGTCTAACTACTTCTGTGATGTAACTGTGAAGTGTGAATGACCCCTTGAAGTATAATCTCACCCATCTCCTCCATTTCAGGTTCTAAGACACCTCTCTGGTATCTGGACTCTATAAGGAGTCATAGTGATCAACCTGAAAAGAAAGACTTTAGGATAACAGACAGAGATACATTTTTTCTCTCAATTCAGTCAAATCTGTGGGTTAAATATCAGTCCATATGTTGTGGTGCTGTCTGTTTAGCAATTCATTTTTTATGCCACCACCCACACCTGTCCATTTGAGATCTTTGAGGCCTGTAAGGACTAGGGAATTTCTGTGTGATATTTAACAGATGGTTCACTATCACTTGTGCAATGGTATCTATAGTGTTAATGAAAAAGTATAAAAAGTATACCCCCCTTTTTGGCACTGGGTATGAAATCAAAAATTTAAATGGGTTTGACCCATAAAAGTTAGAAATGTATGTGATGCTTCACTTTTCACCATATTTATTCTTAAATATTACTGCAATCCCTGCCCCATATGCACAATCTTCACAAACACAGTGCGCTAGAGGTTCCACTGGTGAATTTGTAAAAATGTCACCTGTTTTGTGTGTGATCTGTACTGCCTGTAATGTTCCAATGTTTTTTACTTTGCCTGTGTCTGCACTTTCACCTTCAGCACTCTCCCTCTCTTGGACCTGAGATCTCAGGTCCACAGCCGTCTGTTCCAAAGACCTGTTTGGGGAATAACAAGCAACACAAGGAGACAAATGGTACCACTTGTCGCCTTTTCCTTGGAGGTGGACACAGTGGGATGTTCGTGAGGTGCCCATGTGCACTGCTTCCTGTTTCAGATACATCTATAGGAAGAAACTTAGATGGTAGTTAGCACAATTCAAATGAGCTGCATGTGCCAATTGTGCTTTCAATGTGATGCACTATCTAAACTCTGTCGGCTATGCAATGAAACGGGGTGTAGGGTGATGCTTTATCTCTCCACACGCCCCTTCCCCCTCCTCTTGTGGAATGTGTTTTTCCTTTTCTTCTCTGTCGGGGGCTGACTGCTGTGGTGTTTCACTGATTAACTTTACGAGTCGGTTTAATTTCTGTCTCAAATCATTTATTTCAGCCATTTTATTAGGCAGGTCCACATGTACTTCCTTCATTTACTCGTACGGCAATAGTTTTGTTAATAATTGCAAGTCTGGATATAGTTTTTGGTTGGGGAATATGCTGTTTGTTCAGAGGTGTCTCCCTGTTCACTTCCTGACTTCTTTGTCTGTACATTTTCTCCCCCTTCTCTTTTAACCGGACTCAGAGCAGTGGCCGTAAGCGCAATGCGTGTCCGTATTCTTAATTCTTGCAATTTTTTCCTGACTAAAATGTTTCCCTTCATTTATCCAGTTTACATTTTTTCCCTTTTCTACATATCTTTTCAGTCTTACATGCACTCTCTTTTCCATATCCCTAACTTTTCGTGCTAGGAACACAACCATTTTCTCAGGTGTGTCCCACCCATTCTCAATACACATCTGACTCCATTTCTCTCCCATAATTTCTTTTCTTTTTTATGTCTCTGAGGCTCAGCTATAGCCAATAACATATCCACTTCATTTTGCCACTGGTCTAAAATCATTATACCTAGATTGTTTTCACATTCCCTTTCATATTCTGCCATTCTTTCTCTATTTTATACACACACACACACACACACACACACACACACACACACACAGTGTCTCAGAGTCTCACAGGCTGAGGTTTTTCCTCTGTCCCCTTACTTCTGGGTTTTTCTGTGTCACAATACAATATACAACAACATAAAAATATCACACTACTTTTCTGCGACGGGACTCGAACCCCTCGTCTTTTAACAAATACACAGTTTATTACACTCAGGCGTGGACTCGAACCACCCTTTTTCTGCACGGGGACTCGAACCCTATGACTTTTAACAAATACACAGTTTATTACACTCAGGCGTGGACTCGAACCACCCTTTTTCTGCACGGGGACTCGAACCCTGTGACTTTTAACAAATACACAATTTATTACACTCAGGCGTGTTTTAAAAACATCCTCCTCAGGGACTCGAACCCTTTTTCTGCACGGGGACTCGAACCCTATGACTTTTAACAAATACACAATTTATTACACTCAGGCGTGTTTTAAAAACATCCTCCTCAGGGACTCGAACCCTTTTTCTGCACGGGGACTCGAACCCTATGACTTTTAACAAATACACAATTTATTACACTCAGGCGTGGACTCGAACCACCCTTTTTCTGCACGGGGACTCGAACCCTATGACTTTTAACAAATACACAGTTTATTACACTCAGGCGTGTTTTAAAAACATCCTCCTCAGGGACTCGAACCCTTTTTCTGCACGGGGACTCGAACCCTATGACTTTTAACAAATACACAATTTATTACACTCAGGCGTGGACTCGAACCACCCTTTTTCTGCACGGGGACTCGAACCCTATGACTTTTAACAAATACACAGTTTATTACACTCAGGCGTGTTTTAAAAACATCCTCCTCAGGGACTCGAACCCTTGATAATTTTCCCTTTATTTCTATATAACAAACTTCAACTCAATACTTTATTCATGTTATATATTTTATCTCGTCAGGAATACTCACAATTCAACACACACAATTTAGTTTCTTCAATCACAGAGTTTGACTATAACAGGTCTCTGCTTACCTTTTTTATTCAGCCGGCTTGGTGTGTTGAATTGGGATGTTCCGTCAGTTCGTTCCGCAGTCTCGGAAAATCTTTAAAATGGTCAGAAACGTCCGAAATTGACCAATCACGTCGGGGTCACCATCTGTTGGACTTTTTATGTCCTGCGGGTCCAAAAATTGGTCTCGGACACTTGTTATATTAAAGTTGAAGTTTATTAAACAGAATCAGCGCTGGGCTGTCTCACACACAACTCACTCAACAGAGAGTCCCGGAGAATCAGCTCCGCCTCAACAGTGTTTTACATTTTTATATGTGTATGTGTGGGTGTATCTTCAAGCTTGCTTCAGTAGTTAGTGTCCAATCTCACGGCTCTTGAGACATCCCGCCGTTTAGTCTTTAGCCAATGGAGAGATGACCGCTTGGCGCTTGTGGACAACCGCACCCTTCTTCTTTGTTCTCTTAGCATCTATAAAACACCAAACTTCCCCCAACTAGTTCACCCAATACTTATCTAAACACAAGATCTGTGGTATGTGTTTGCATGCTCTGCTTGGTTCAGGCATAACAGTTAATCACTCCACCCCCCTTGGACGCACTGTTTCTTGTGGTCTAATAATCTCTCCTTCATTCTTCCCCTCCCAGTACCACAGTAATTATGACACTACAGCATGATTATATTGATAACAAATAACTTGTTTAAACATATGCAATTAAAACATGGTAATGAAAATAACACAACACTGTTAAAGACTTATAAAACCCTTCAAAAGTACCTTGAGTGTAATTTTCCCTTAAGCGTGCCCTTAAATATACCTCAAGTTTTACTTAAGTTATCCTCCTATTGTCTTTGGTGAAGGGAAATCACTTAGGAAAAACTTTAGGTGCTTTATGCAACAACTGGGCACAGGGACTGTAGATGAGATGAGCGACATCTGGTGTTCACAGCTCGTGCAAAACCCACCTGAAATAAACACAAACAGAAAACAAGCACGATATATTATAAACATTTTCAAGAAAAAACTTCACATTAGTTTAAATGATATAACAGCAAATACAGAAATAGTTTGTGGTGTTGTTACATTATTGCACCACTAGATGGCACTCAAACTTCTTGAGTTGTATAGATGTGTATAGGAAGGAGAGACGAGTGAGAAGAATTACTGAGCGTGTGCATGCATGTTAAACTGACCGTTAGTGCTGATTAATAAAGTGAATAAGAAGGATTTACATTTCCAGTTTCTTGTCTTCATAAAGACATAACATAGTTTAGATAATATTAAAGCAAATACAGAAAAAAATACACTCTAGAGCTGCTTTAGGCAGACTATAAACCAATATATACTCCCTCACATCTGCTACTAACATGAGAGAATATTCAATAAGACACACATGAGTTAAAAGAAATCTCTCAAAACATCTGCATGTAAATTTTAGAATGGAGCTGAACGTCTAATGTATATAATACTGAGACTGAGCTCACATGTGAGTTTTATTCGTTTCTCTTCTTGTAGAGTCTACGACTTTATTGATAAATCTCACACCGAACTTTTATCAACGACAATGAAAACCTCAAGACGTAAATCACGTCAGCTGCTCTGCGCAGATCGCGCGTCAACGGGAGCAGCGTGATCTCGCGATACTTGGATGTTTAACGCGAGCGGCTTATTTCATCGATCAGATTCGTTTAAATAATACACTTAGTTCAAAAAAATTAAGTCGCTAGATGTTCTCTGCTTGTTAAACGTTTGACTCATGCTTTCAGCTGTTACAAATAGACAAAACATTCCAATTTAAATGGTTATTGTATTTTATGTCTTTATTTCAGTGGTTTATGTTTTGTTTTTTTAAGGATCGCTTTGGTTTCCATTGGTTACTAATATTGTCGATGACGTCAGAGATCAAAGTAAACTTGTTGACAGCGCGAGCGACTGCAGGAGTTACTAGTCTGTTTTCGCGATTACTTTTACATTTGCGGTTTGCAAAGAAGTAGCATAAATACTTATTTTAAGTTTAGTATTAAAGTAAGTAGGCTAGTTTGGTGTAGTTGCACATCATGGGACAAGTGAACTGTGGATGCTTGGGCCACGAGACGCCAGATCCGGAATACAACCAAACACAGGAGCAGTGTTGTGTAAGTTACTCTGAAACAGTGATAATTACTAATTACATATTCAATAGTGTCATTACATTACCGTACAAATTACTCCATCCAAAAAGATTTCATTACTTATTCCTAATTGCTTTCTATATCCTACATCAATCTTGATTAGAAGTGATTCAAGGATAGACATGGAACGGCGAAATTAATTATTTCTAATAAATAACTACATCAATCATTCTTATTAACTGACCAAAGTATACCAATGTGAGAAGGATACATTAAAGCATACATTAAAACTTAAACTTAGTGTTAATGTCATGTAGACTATTGAATATATTACACTGTATTTAGTTCAATTACATCAGAAGAAACTGTAATTAAATCACAGCAAAACTAAGAGAAATCCATCACTTACTTTTTCAAGGGGAAAGTAATTGAATTACAGTAACTAATTACTCAGTAACTAGTTATAACCAACACTGTACAGGAGCAAGAACAGAGAGGAGCACAGCGTCAAGATGACTCCACACCGAAGTCTAGGAAGGAATCCCGAGATGCTTCTCCATTGAGCATCGATACGTTGACACTTTCACTATCTCCTCCACCGATACAAGCCGCTCCATGCCCACCAGCTTCAACAGCTGAGAGGTTAAAATCCCGTCATCCGTCAAGGCTGGAACCGTTGGTTTTATGTTCTGATCCTCAACCCTCAACTGCAACACCTGAGAGATCAGAGGTGAGACGTTCAAGGAGGAAACGGAGGAAACGGAGGAAGGAAGCTGAAAACATGTATCATGAAGGTAAGAATGTTTTTATAAAGACATGACAATATTACATATTTCGAGGTAAAACGTTGAAACTCTCTTTCTCTTCATTCATCAGTGCCTAAACCGCTGGTGATACGTGTTGATCCTCAACACGCGACTGCATCACCTGAGAGATCAGAGCAGATAGTTTCAGCAAATAAACTGAAGAAGGGTGACAAGAAAACGGATCATGAAGGTAAGAGAAAGTTTATTAAGATGTGACAAGAGTGCATTTTGCTGAGGTAAAAACATTGTGACTCTCTAAATCCCATCATTCATCAGTGCCTGAACGGCTGGTGAGACATTTTGCACCTAAACCATCAACTTCATCACCTGAGAGACCAAAGACGAGACGTTCGAGGAGGAATCTGAGGAAGGAAGCTCAAAACATGAATCATGAAGGTAACAGAAAGTTTATGAAGATTTCACAGTTCAAACACTTTGTATGTTGAGGTAAAAACATTGTGACTCTCTAAATCCCATCATTCATCAGTGCCTGAACCGCTGGTGAGACAATTTGCACCTAAACCATCAACTTCATCACCTGAGAGACCAAAGACGAGACGTTCGAGGAGGAATCTGAGGAAGGAAGCTCAAAACATGAATCATGAAGGTAACAGAAAGTTTGTGAAGATTTCACAGTTCAAACACTTTGTATGTTGAGGTAAAACCTTGAGACTCTCTCCATCTCTTCATTCATCAGGGTTTCATAGATCTGCCTCACCCGACCGGAATCCTGAACAGACGGAGGTGACAAAATATGAAGGTAAGAGAAAATCTAGTGATGTATGACAAGACGAAACTAAAAAAATCAAGACTCACTTCATCTCCTTTGCCAATATCAGCTGGTCCACCAACACCAGCTCCAACTGGGCCTGAACCGCTGGTCACGTCACGGTTTGATCTCTTTACACACCTGGTCCTCGTGGACATTGAAGAGGAAGATGAGGTGCATATCATCTCTCCATTTGGGCTGAAGGACACCAGACAAAGGAGACCTAAGCCCATCAGGAAAAAACAACCCATGTTTAGTTGGATGGAGGAGAACACAGAGATGCTGGAGAGTGAAAGATCAGAGAAGAAACTGAACAGTGGCAAAAAAACGGACCACGAAGGTAAGAGAAAGTGTATCATATGTGACGAGATAGTTCATTGTGTCGAGATAAAAACATTGTGACTCTTTCAATGTCTTCATTCTTCAGCATCATCTCCGTACATCCCGTATGAATATACCGAGGCGATATCACTGTCAGCACCTTCATCACATTCTGATCTCATCCTCATGGACATGAATGATAACAGCGAGTTTGATGAGCCTGAGGTGGAGTTCATCTCTCCATTTGAGCTGAAGGACCCCAGACACAGAAGACCGAAGCCCATGACAAAAAATCAACCGATGTTTTGTTGGATGGAGAACACGGAAATGCAGGAGAGTGAAAGTGAAGGGGATGAAGTCCAGCCAGAAGCTCCAGAGAAGCAGGAGAGACCTGTGAAAAAATCCCATCCAGAGAGCAACGCTGACAAACAACAAACCCTTCAGAAGGAGACAGACGCTCATGAAAACATCATCATGACAGGTCCTTGTGGTCCCGCTGGAGATACCCAAGATCCCCTGAATGGTCCAGAGAAGACAAAAGCTGCCAGCAAAACTAAAGGATTATTTGTTCTTCATAACTGGGTTGAGAAAAAGACCAAAGAACGACGGGAGAAGAAAATGAGAAAAGAAAGGGAAATAACAGAAACACAGTTACTGCGGGAGAGATACTTGAACAGTCCAGCATTGAAGCATTTGTGTGTTAATAAGAACAACTCTAACTATATCCCCATACTCCTTCTATAACTTATGTGGAAAATAATTAAGTTTATGTGCAAAATAATTAAGTTTATGTGTGATAAAAATAAGTATGTGTAAAAAAATGAAGTATATGTGCAAAAAAAAAATGAGGTATATGTGTTAAAAAATGAAGTATATGTGTTAAAAAATGAGGTATATGTGTTAAAAAATGAAGTATATGTGCAAAAAAAAAATGAAGTATATGTGTTAAAAAATGAAGTATATGTGCAAAAAAAAAATGAGGTATATGTGTTAAAAAATGAAGTATATGTGCAAAAAAAAATGAAGTATATGTGTTAAAAAATGAGATATATGTGTTATAAATGAAGTATATGTGTTAAAAAATGAAGTATGTGTGCAAAAAAAATGTCTATATGTGCAATAAAATAAGTATGTGCAAATTTCCCTCCTGTACAGTTTTACTTAACATGTGTGCAATGAATAAACTTGTCTTCTTTTGAAAACATATTTTTGAAAATATTACATACTGTAGATGTTATCCCTGTAATAGTACTTATCGCAATCTAGCAAAATATTGAAAATGAACATTCTTTATTATGGAAGAAACAATTATTCATAGTTTTTGTGAATGTGTTTTCATTAAATCTTTTTGGAATTAGTTTTGCACAGTATCTCTCACAAAAAAAAATCAGGACATATTTGAATTCTTTTGATATTATTCTATACTTTTCTATAGTTTTCAATATATTGTTAAAAAATGCTATTATACTTGGTAAATGATTTATTCCCAAATGCAAATGTTTGGAAAAATCTACTATTGCCAATTTTTGGGTTGATTTTAATGCCTAAGTTAAATCCTTTGTGGGCATAAAGAACAAAAATATTTAAAAGTCAAAAATTGCTCTTTAGGTTCCATCTTATATAATTCCTCCCTCTGCCTTAAGTTATTTAAATGTTTTCTCTTCTTCCTTGTATGATTATGATTTCTTGTGAAGTGTAACTATCAATATTGTTTTCAATAGTTTCTGTGTGTTATATTGGCATTAATAATAATAAAGTACTTACAAGGTCAAAGGTCAACAAAGTAGACACAAACACACTGTGAGTCACTTTCCTTAATATAGGCTAGAATTTTTTTTAAATATCCATTTTTCCTGTGGTTTTTTAAAAGCGTAATTTGTGTTGCTTTGGGTTGTGTCAGTATGGAGGATTTTTATTGGAAAGGATAGGAAAAAACATGTTTATCGGTATAATGTATAGATTTTAGTTTGCCTCATCATGCTAGTTTTGAGGTAAATTAAGTCTTTAATTATCACTAACATTCAAATGTTGAGACACAGTCGACTGAACGTTCGCAACTACTTAAATTAAAATTGTAAAGTTGGACAGTCACTTCTACACAAAACATAAAACGTGTAAAAAATTGTGACACGTATTCATGAGGTGTGCCCAAACATTTATTTAGCTGCAGTTTATTTGTAATTAAAGACACATTCAGACACATTTCAAACATATTAAATGAAAACATTGGGAACGATGTCTGCAGTCTCTCTCTTCAGGTGTTTGACCCCATGCGGTTTGATCCACAGAGGCCAAAGGGAAGATCACCTCATGCTTTGATAGCATTCTCTGCAGCACCCAGGTACAGTTCACACTATAGTATACACTCACAAATTAATCTTGTTCATTGAGACAGTTCATTTGTGTTGGACTCGCCAATCGAATCCTTCTACTGTTACTCTTCTGTGTATGTCTGCTAGGCACTGCATCCGTCAAGAACTTTTCTATGGCAGAAATGAAGGTGGTGGGCGCTAAAACGGTGTCAAGGTTCAGAATTCTGCCCGGACCCAAACCGGTGCGTCGCCTCTAAAACCTGCTCATGAGAGAAGAAGGAGGAGGAATGATTTTAAACTTTCAACCTCTAACGCCGTCTCAGGACTAATAGCCTCCAAAAATTCATTTAGAGAAAGCCTTATACATTTCACTGTGATTTATATACATTAAACCTCTATGTCATTTAGTTTTATAAATCTGTTTTCGTAAATGTTTATGGAAATTAAATATTTCACACAATACGCCACTGATAACAAGAATATATCTGCACATGTGACACGCACTCAACCTGTGAAGTCCAGGCCCCGGTTGCATAAAGTACCTTGAGTGTAATTTTCCCTTAAGCGTGCCCTTAAATATACCTCAAGTTTTACTTAAGTTATCCTCCTATTGTCTTTGGTGAAGGGAAATCACTTAGGAAAAACTTTAGGTGCTTTATGCAACAACTGGGCACAGGGACTGTAGATGAGATGAGCGACATCTGGTGTGCACAGCTCGTGCAAAACCCACCTGAAATAAACACAAACAGAAAACAAGCACGATATATTATAAACATTTTCAAGAAAAAACTTCACATTAGTTTAAATGATATAACAGCAAATACAGAAATAGTTTGTGGTGTTGTTACATTATTGCACCACTAGATGGCACTCAAACTTCTTGAGTTGTATAGATGTGTATAGGAAGGAGAGACGAGTGAGAAGAATTACTGAGCGTGTGCATGCATGTTAAACTGACCGTTAGTGCTGATTAATAAAGTGAATAAGAAGGATTTACATTTCCAGTTTCTTGTCTTCATAAAGACATAACATAGTTTAGATAATATTAAAGCAAATACAGAAAAAATACACTCTAGAGCTGCTTTAGGCAGACTATAAACCAATATATACTCCCTCACATCTGCTACTAACATGAGAGAATATTCAATAAGACACACATGAGTTAAAAGAAATCTCTCAAAACATCTGCATGTAAATTTTAGAATGGAGCTGAACGTCTAATGTATATAATACTGAGACTGAGCTCACATGTGAGTTTTATTCGTTTCTCTTCTTGTAGAGTCTACGATTTTATTGATAAATCTCACACCGAACTTTTATCAACGACAATGAAAACCTCAAGACGTAAATCACGTCAGCTGCTCTGCGCAGATCGCGCGTCAACGGGAGCAGCGTGATCTCGCGATACTCGGATGTTTAACGCGAGCGGCTTATTTAATCGAACAGATGCGTTTAAATAATGCACTTAGTTCAAAAAAATAAAGTCGCTAGATGTTCTCTGCTTGTTAAACGTTTGACTCATGCTTTCAGCTGTTACAAATAGACAAAACATTCCAATTTAAATGATTATTGTATTTTATGTCTTTATTTCAGTGGTTTATGTTTTGTTTTTTTAAGGATCGCTTTGGTTTCCATTGGTTACTAATATTGTCGATGACGTCAGAGATCAAAGTAAACTTGTTGACAGCGCGAGCGACTGCAGGAGTTACTAGTCTGTTTTCGCGATTACTTTTACATTTGCGGTTTGCAAAGAAGTAGCATAAATACTTATTTTAAGTTTAGTATTAAAGTAAGTAGGCTAGTTTGGTGTAGTTGCACATCATGGGACAAGTGAACTGTGGATGCTTGGGCCACGAGACGCCAGATCCGGAATACAACCAAACACAGGAGCAGTGTTGTGTAAGTTACTCTGAAACAGTGATAATTACTAATTACATATTCAATAGTGTCATTACATTACCGTACAAATTACTCCATCCAAAAAGATTTCATTACTTATTCCTAATTACTTTCTATATCCTACATCAATCTTGATTAGAAGTGATTCAAGGATAGACATGGAACGGCGAAATTAATTATTTCTAATAAATAACTACATCAATCATTCTTATTAACTGACCAAAGTATACCAATGTGAGAAGGATACATTAAAGCATACATTTAAACTTAAACTTAGTGTTAATGTCATGTCGACTATTGAATATATTACACTGTATTTAGTTCAATTACATCAGAAGAAACTGTAATTAAATCACAGCAAAACTAAGAGAAATCCATCACTTACTTTTTCAAGGGGAAAGTAATTGAATTACAGTAACTAATTACTCAGTAACTAGTTATAACCAACACTGTACAGGAGCAAGAACAGAGAGGAGCACAGCGTCAAGATGACTCCACACCGAAGTCTAGGAAGGAATCCCGAGATGCTTCTCCATTGAGCATCGATACGTTGACACTTTCACTATCTCCTCCACCGATACAAGCCGCTCCATGCCCACCAGCTTCAACAGCTGAGAGGTTAAAATCCCGTCATCCGTCAAGGCTGGAACCGTTGGTTTTATGTTCTGATCCTCAACCCTCAACTGCAACACCTGAGAGATCAGAGGTGAGACGTTCAAGGAGGAAACGGAGGAAGGAAGCTGAAAACATGTATCATGAAGGTAAGAATTTTTTTATAAAGACATGACAATATTACATATTTCGAGGTAAAACGTTGAAACTCTCTTTCTCTTCATTCATCAGTGCCTAAACCGCTGGTGATACGTGTTGATCCTCAACACGCGACTGCATCACCTGAGAGATCAGAGCAGATAGTTTCAGCAAATAAACTGAAGAAGGGTGACAAGAAAACGGATCATGAAGGTAAGAGAAAGTTTATTAAGATGTGACAAGAGTGCATTTTGCTGAGGTAAAAACATTGTGACTCTCTAAATCCCATCATTCATCAGTGCCTGAACGGCTGGTGAGACATTTTGCACCTAAACCATCAACTTCATCACCTGAGAGACCAAAGACGAGACGTTCGAGGAGGAATCTGAGGAAGGAAGCTCAAAACATGAGTCATGAAGGTAACCGAAAGTTTATGAAGATTTCACAGTTCAAACACTTTGTATGTTGAGGTAAAAACATTGTGACTCTCTAAATCCCATCATTCATCAGTGCCTGAACCGCTGGTGAGACAATTTGCACCTAAACCATCAACTTCATCACCTGAGAGACCAAAGACGAGACGTTCAAGGAGGAATCTGAGGAAGGAAGCTCAAAACATGAATCATGAAGGTAACAGAAAGTTTGTGAAGATTTCACAGTTCAAACACTTTGTATGTTGAGGTAAAACCTTGAGACTCTCTCCATCTCTTCATTCATCAGGGTTTCATAGATCTGCCTCACCCGACCGGAATCCTGAACAGACGGAGGTGACAAAATATGAAGGTAAGAGAAAATCTAGTGATGTATGACAAGACGAAACTAAAAAAATCAAGACTCACTTCATCTCCTTTGCCAATATCAGCTGGTCCACCAACACCAGCTCCAACTGGGCCTGAACCGCTGGTCACGTCACGGTTTGATCTCTTTACACACCTGGTCCTCGTGGACATTGAAGAGGAAGATGAGGTGCATATCATCTCTCCATTTGGGCTGAAGGACACCAGACAAAGGAGACCTAAGCCCATCAGGAAAAAACAACCCATGTTTAGTTGGATGGAGGAGAACACAGAGATGCTGGAGAGTGAAAGATCAGAGAAGAAACTGAACAGTGGCAAAAAAACGGACCACGAAGGTAAGAGAAAGTGTATCATATGTGACGAGATAGTTCATTGTGTCGAGATAAAAACATTGTGACTCTTTCAATGTCTTCATTCTTCAGCATCATCTCCGTACATCCCGTATGAATATACCGAGGCGATATCACTGTCAGCACCTTCATCACATTCTGATCTCATCCTCATGGACATGAATGATAACAGCGAGTTTGATGAGCCTGAGGTGGAGTTCATCTCTCCATTTGAGCTGAAGGACCCCAGACACAGAAGACCGAAGCCCATGACAAAAAATCAACCGATGTTTTGTTGGATGGAGAACACGGAAATGCAGGAGAGTGAAAGTGAAGGGGATGAAGTCCAGCCAGAAGCTCCAGAGAAGCAGGAGAGACCTGTGAAAAAATCCCATCCAGAGAGCAACGCTGACAAACAACAAACCCTTCAGAAGGAGACAGACGCTCATGAAAACATCATCATGACAGGTCCTTGTGGTCCCGCTGGAGATACCCAAGATCCCCTGAATGGTCCAGAGAAGACAAAAGCTGCCAGCAAAACTAAAGGATTATTTGTTCTTCATAACTGGGTTGAGAAAAAGACCAAAGAACGACGGGAGAAGAAAATGAGAAAAGAAAGGGAAATAACAGAAACACAGTTACTGCGGGAGAGATACTTGAACAGTCCAGCATTGAAGCATTTGTGTGTTAATAAGAACAACTCTAACTATATCCCCATACTCCTTCTATAACTTATGTGGAAAATAATTAAGTTTATGTGCAAAATAATTAAGTTTATGTGTGATAAAAATAAGTATGTGTAAAAAAATGAAGTATATGTGCAAAAAAAAAATGAGGTATATGTGTTAAAAAATGAAGTATATGTGTTAAAAAATGAGGTATATGTGTTAAAAAATGAAGTATATGTGCAAAAAAAAAATGAAGTATATGTGTTAAAAAATGAAGTATATGTGCAAAAAAAAAATGAGGTATATGTGTTAAAAAATGAAGTATATGTGCAAAAAAAAATGAAGTATATGTGTTAAAAAATGAGATATATGTGTTATAAATGAAGTATATGTGTTAAAAAATGAAGTATGTGTGCAAAAAAAATGTCTATATGTGCAATAAAATAAGTATGTGCAAATTTCCCTCCTGTACAGTTTTACTTAACATGTGTGCAATGAATAAACTTGTCTTCTTTTGAAAACATATTTTTGAAAATATTACATACTGTAGATGTTATCCCTGTAATAGTACTTATCGCAATCTAGCAAAATATTGAAAATGAACATTCTTTATTATGGAAGAAACAATTATTCATAGTTTTTGTGAATGTGTTTTCATTAAATCTTTTTGGAATTAGTTTTGCACAGTATCTCTCACAAAAAAAAATCAGGACATATTTGAATTCTTTTGATATTATTCTATACTTTTCTATAGTTTTCAATATATTGTTAAAAAATGCTATTATACTTGGTAAATGATTTATTCCCAAATGCAAATGTTTGGAAAAATCTACTATTGCCAATTTTTGGGTTGATTTTAATGCCTAAGTTAAATCCTTTGTGGGCATAAAGAACAAAAATATTTAAAAGTCAAAAATTGCTCTTTAGGTTCCATCTTATATAATTCCTCCCTCTGCCTTAAGTTATTTAAATGTTTTCTCTTCTTCCTTGTATGATTATGATTTCTTGTGAAGTGTAACTATCAATATTGTTTTCAATAGTTTCTGTGTGTTATATTGGCATTAATAATAATAAAGTACTTACAAGGTCAAAGGTCAACAAAGTAGACACAAACACACTGTGAGTCACTTTCCTTAATATAGGCTAGAATTTTTTTTAAATATCCATTTTTCCTGTGGTTTTTTAAAAGCGTAATTTGTGTTGCTTTGGGTTGTGTCAGTATGGAGGATTTTTATTGGAAAGGATAGGAAAAAACATGTTTATCGGTATAATGTATAGATTTTAGTTTGCCTCATCATGCTAGTTTTGAGGTAAATTAAGTCTTTAATTATCACTAACATTCAAATGTTGAGACACAGTCGACTGAACGTTCGCAACTACTTAAATTAAAATTGTAAAGTTGGACAGTCACTTCTACACAAAACATAAAACGTGTAAAAAATTGTGACACGTATTCATGAGGTGTGCCCAAACATTTATTTAGCTGCAGTTTATTTGTAATTAAAGACACATTCAGACACATTTCAAACATATTAAATGAAAACATTGGGAACGATGTCTGCAGTCTCTCTCTTCAGGTGTTTGACCCCATGCGGTTTGATCCACAGAGGCCAAAGGGAAGATCACCTCATGCTTTGATAGCATTCTCTGCAGCACCCAGGTACAGTTCACACTATAGTATACACTCACAAATTAATCTTGTTCATTGAGACAGTTCATTTGTGTTGGACTCGCCAATCGAATCCTTCTACTGTTACTCTTCTGTGTATGTCTGCTAGGCACTGCATCCGTCAAGAACTTTTCTATGGCAGAAATGAAGGTGGTGGGCGCTAAAACGGTGTCAAGGTTCAGAATTCTGCCCGGACCCAAACCGGTGCGTCGCCTCTAAAACCTGCTCATGAGAGAAGAAGGAGGAGGAATGATTTTAAACTTTCAACCTCTAACGCCGTCTCAGGACTAATAGCCTCCAAAAATTCATTTAGAGAAAGCCTTATACATTTCACTGTGATTTATATACATTAAACCTCTATGTCATTTAGTTTTATAAATCTGTTTTCGTAAATGTTTATGGAAATTAAATATTTCACACAATACGCCACTGATAACAAGAATATATCTGCACATGTGACACGCACTCAACCTGTGAAGTCCAGGCCCCGGTTGCATAAAGTACCTTGAGTGTAATTTTCCCTTAAGCGTGCCCTTAAATATACCTCAAGTTTTACTTAAGTTATCCTCCTATTGTCTTTGGTGAAGGGAAATCACTTAGGAAAAACTTTAGGTGCTTTATGCAACAACTGGGCACAGGGACTGTAGATGAGATGAGCGACATCTGGTGTGCACAGCTCGTGCAAAACCCACCTGAAATAAACACAAACAGAAAACAAGCACGATATATTATAAACATTTTCAAGAAAAAACTTCACATTAGTTTAAATGATATAACAGCAAATACAGAAATAGTTTGTGGTGTTGTTACATTATTGCACCACTAGATGGCACTCAAACTTCTTGAGTTGTATAGATGTGTATAGGAAGGAGAGACGAGTGAGAAGAATTACTGAGCGTGTGCATGCATGTTAAACTGACCGTTAGTGCTGATTAATAAAGTGAATAAGAAGGATTTACATTTCCAGTTTCTTGTCTTCATAAAGACATAACATAGTTTAGATAATATTAAAGCAAATACAGAAAAAAATACACTCTAGAGCTGCTTTAGGCAGACTATAAACCAATATATACTCCCTCACATCTGCTACTAACATGAGAGAATATTCAATTAGACACACATGAGTTAAAAGAAATCTCTCAAAACATCTGCATGTAAATTTTAGAATGGAGCTGAACGTCTAATGTATATAATACTGAGACTGAGCTCACATGTGAGTTTTATTCGTTTCTCTTCTTGTAGAGTCTACGACTTTATTGATAAATCTCACACCGAACTTTTATCAACGACAATGAAAACCTCAAGACGTAAATCACGTCAGCTGCTCTGCGCAGATCGCGCGTCAACGGGAGCAGCGTGATCTCGCGATACTCGGATGTTTAACGCGAGCGGCTTATTTAATCGAACAGATGCGTTTAAATAATGCACTTAGTTCAAAAAAATAAAGTCGCTAGATGTTCTCTGCTTGTTAAACGTTTGACTCATGCTTTCAGCTGTTACAAATAGACAAAACATTCCAATTTAAATGATTATTGTATTTTATGTCTTTATTTCAGTGGTTTATGTTTTGTTTTTTTAAGGATCGCTTTGGTTTCCATTGGTTACTAATATTGTCGATGACGTCAGAGATCAAAGTAAACTTGTTGACAGCGCGAGCGACTGCAGGAGTTACTAGTCTGTTTTCGCGATTACTTTTACATTTGCGGTTTGCAAAGAAGTAGCATAAATACTTATTTTAAGTTTAGTATTAAAGTAAGTAGGCTAGTTTGGTGTAGTTGCACATCATGGGACAAGTGAACTGTGGATGCTTGGGCCACGAGACGCCAGATCCGGAATACAACCAAACACAGGAGCAGTGTTGTGTAAGTTACTCTGAAACAGTGATAATTACTAATTACATATTCAATAGTGTCATTACATTACCGTACAAATTACTCCATCCAAAAAGATTTCATTACTTATTCCTAATTACTTTCTATATCCTACATCAATCTTGATTAGAAGTGATTCAAGGATAGACATGGAACGGCGAAATTAATTATTTCTAATAAATAACTACATCAATCATTCTTATTAACTGACCAAAGTATACCAATGTGAGAAGGATACATTAAAGCATACATTTAAACTTAAACTTAGTGTTAATGTCATGTCGACTATTGAATATATTACACTGTATTTAGTTCAATTACATCAGAAGAAACTGTAATTAAATCACAGCAAAACTAAGAGAAATCCATCACTTACTTTTTCAAGGGGAAAGTAATTGAATTACAGTAACTAATTACTCAGTAACTAGTTATAACCAACACTGTACAGGAGCAAGAACAGAGAGGAGCACAGCGTCAAGATGACTCCACACCGAAGTCTAGGAAGGAATCCCGAGATGCTTCTCCATTGAGCATCGATACGTTGACACTTTCACTATCTCCTCCACCGATACAAGCCGCTCCATGCCCACCAGCTTCAACAGCTGAGAGGTTAAAATCCCGTCATCCGTCAAGGCTGGAACCGTTGGTTTTATGTTCTGATCCTCAACCCTCAACTGCAACACCTGAGAGATCAGAGGTGAGACGTTCAAGGAGGAAACGGAGGAAGGAAGCTGAAAACATGTATCATGAAGGTAAGAATTTTTTTATAAAGACATGACAATATTACATATTTCGAGGTAAAACGTTGAAACTCTCTTTCTCTTCATTCATCAGTGCCTAAACCGCTGGTGATACGTGTTGATCCTCAACACGCGACTGCATCACCTGAGAGATCAGAGCAGATAGTTTCAGCAAATAAACTGAAGAAGGGTGACAAGAAAACGGATCATGAAGGTAAGAGAAAGTTTATTAAGATGTGACAAGAGTGCATTTTGCTGAGGTAAAAACATTGTGACTCTCTAAATCCCATCATTCATCAGTGCCTGAACGGCTGGTGAGACATTTTGCACCTAAACCATCAACTTCATCACCTGAGAGACCAAAGACGAGACGTTCGAGGAGGAATCTGAGGAAGGAAGCTCAAAACATGAGTCATGAAGGTAACCGAAAGTTTATGAAGATTTCACAGTTCAAACACTTTGTATGTTGAGGTAAAAACATTGTGACTCTCTAAATCCCATCATTCATCAGTGCCTGAACCGCTGGTGAGACAATTTGCACCTAAACCATCAACTTCATCACCTGAGAGACCAAAGACGAGACGTTCAAGGAGGAATCTGAGGAAGGAAGCTCAAAACATGAATCATGAAGGTAACAGAAAGTTTGTGAAGATTTCACAGTTCAAACACTTTGTATGTTGAGGTAAAACCTTGAGACTCTCTCCATCTCTTCATTCATCAGGGTTTCATAGATCTGCCTCACCCGACCGGAATCCTGAACAGACGGAGGTGACAAAATATGAAGGTAAGAGAAAATCTAGTGATGTATGACAAGACGAAACTAAAAAAATCAAGACTCACTTCATCTCCTTTGCCAATATCAGCTGGTCCACCAACACCAGCTCCAACTGGGCCTGAACCGCTGGTCACGTCACGGTTTGATCTCTTTACACACCTGGTCCTCGTGGACATTGAAGAGGAAGATGAGGTGCATATCATCTCTCCATTTGGGCTGAAGGACACCAGACAAAGGAGACCTAAGCCCATCAGGAAAAAACAACCCATGTTTAGTTGGATGGAGGAGAACACAGAGATGCTGGAGAGTGAAAGATCAGAGAAGAAACTGAACAGTGGCAAAAAAACGGACCACGAAGGTAAGAGAAAGTGTATCATATGTGACGAGATAGTTCATTGTGTCGAGATAAAAACATTGTGACTCTTTCAATGTCTTCATTCTTCAGCATCATCTCCGTACATCCCGTATGAATATACCGAGGCGATATCACTGTCAGCACCTTCATCACATTCTGATCTCATCCTCATGGACATGAATGATAACAGCGAGTTTGATGAGCCTGAGGTGGAGTTCATCTCTCCATTTGAGCTGAAGGACCCCAGACACAGAAGACCGAAGCCCATGACAAAAAATCAACCGATGTTTTGTTGGATGGAGAACACGGAAATGCAGGAGAGTGAAAGTGAAGGGGATGAAGTCCAGCCAGAAGCTCCAGAGAAGCAGGAGAGACCTGTGAAAAAATCCCATCCAGAGAGCAACGCTGACAAACAACAAACCCTTCAGAAGGAGACAGACGCTCATGAAAACATCATCATGACAGGTCCTTGTGGTCCCGCTGGAGATACCCAAGATCCCCTGAATGGTCCAGAGAAGACAAAAGCTGCCAGCAAAACTAAAGGATTATTTGTTCTTCATAACTGGGTTGAGAAAAAGACCAAAGAACGACGGGAGAAGAAAATGAGAAAAGAAAGGGAAATAACAGAAACACAGTTACTGCGGGAGAGATACTTGAACAGTCCAGCATTGAAGCATTTGTGTGTTAATAAGAACAACTCTAACTATATCCCCATACTCCTTCTATAACTTATGTGGAAAATAATTAAGTTTATGTGCAAAATAATTAAGTTTATGTGTGATAAAAATAAGTATGTGTAAAAAAATGAAGTATATGTGCAAAAAAAAAATGAGGTATATGTGTTAAAAAATGAAGTATATGTGTTAAAAAATGAGGTATATGTGTTAAAAAATGAAGTATATGTGCAAAAAAAAAATGAAGTATATGTGTTAAAAAATGAAGTATATGTGCAAAAAAAAAATGAGGTATATGTGTTAAAAAATGAAGTATATGTGCAAAAAAAAATGAAGTATATGTGTTAAAAAATGAGATATATGTGTTATAAATGAAGTATATGTGTTAAAAAATGAAGTATGTGTGCAAAAAAAATGTCTATATGTGCAATAAAATAAGTATGTGCAAATTTCCCTCCTGTACAGTTTTACTTAACATGTGTGCAATGAATAAACTTGTCTTCTTTTGAAAACATATTTTTGAAAATATTACATACTGTAGATGTTATCCCTGTAATAGTACTTATCGCAATCTAGCAAAATATTGAAAATGAACATTCTTTATTATGGAAGAAACAATTATTCATAGTTTTTGTGAATGTGTTTTCATTAAATCTTTTTGGAATTAGTTTTGCACAGTATCTCTCACAAAAAAAAATCAGGACATATTTGAATTCTTTTGATATTATTCTATACTTTTCTATAGTTTTCAATATATTGTTAAAAAATGCTATTATACTTGGTAAATGATTTATTCCCAAATGCAAATGTTTGGAAAAATCTACTATTGCCAATTTTTGGGTTGATTTTAATGCCTAAGTTAAATCCTTTGTGGGCATAAAGAACAAAAATATTTAAAAGTCAAAAATTGCTCTTTAGGTTCCATCTTATATAATTCCTCCCTCTGCCTTAAGTTATTTAAATGTTTTCTCTTCTTCCTTGTATGATTATGATTTCTTGTGAAGTGTAACTATCAATATTGTTTTCAATAGTTTCTGTGTGTTATATTGGCATTAATAATAATAAAGTACTTACAAGGTCAAAGGTCAACAAAGTAGACACAAACACACTGTGAGTCACTTTCCTTAATATAGGCTAGAATTTTTTTTAAATATCCATTTTTCCTGTGGTTTTTTAAAAGCGTAATTTGTGTTGCTTTGGGTTGTGTCAGTATGGAGGATTTTTATTGGAAAGGATAGGAAAAAACATGTTTATCGGTATAATGTATAGATTTTAGTTTGCCTCATCATGCTAGTTTTGAGGTAAATTAAGTCTTTAATTATCACTAACATTCAAATGTTGAGACACAGTCGACTGAACGTTCGCAACTACTTAAATTAAAATTGTAAAGTTGGACAGTCACTTCTACACAAAACATAAAACGTGTAAAAAATTGTGACACGTATTCATGAGGTGTGCCCAAACATTTATTTAGCTGCAGTTTATTTGTAATTAAAGACACATTCAGACACATTTCAAACATATTAAATGAAAACATTGGGAACGATGTCTGCAGTCTCTCTCTTCAGGTGTTTGACCCCATGCGGTTTGATCCACAGAGGCCAAAGGGAAGATCACCTCATGCTTTGATAGCATTCTCTGCAGCACCCAGGTACAGTTCACACTATAGTATACACTCACAAATTAATCTTGTTCATTGAGACAGTTCATTTGTGTTGGACTCGCCAATCGAATCCTTCTACTGTTACTCTTCTGTGTATGTCTGCTAGGCACTGCATCCGTCAAGAACTTTTCTATGGCAGAAATGAAGGTGGTGGGCGCTAAAACGGTGTCAAGGTTCAGAATTCTGCCCGGACCCAAACCGGTGCGTCGCCTCTAAAACCTGCTCATGAGAGAAGAAGGAGGAGGAATGATTTTAAACTTTCAACCTCTAACGCCGTCTCAGGACTAATAGCCTCCAAAAATTCATTTAGAGAAAGCCTTATACATTTCACTGTGATTTATATACATTAAACCTCTATGTCATTTAGTTTTATAAATCTGTTTTCGTAAATGTTTATGGAAATTAAATATTTCACACAATACGCCACTGATAACAAGAATATATCTGCACATGTGACACGCACTCAACCTGTGAAGTCCAGGCCCCGGTTGCATAAAGTACCTTGAGTGTAATTTTCCCTTAAGCGTGCCCTTAAATATACCTCAAGTTTTACTTAAGTTATCCTCCTATTGTCTTTGGTGAAGGGAAATCACTTAGGAAAAACTTTAGGTGCTTTATGCAACAACTGGGCACAGGGACTGTAGATGAGATGAGCGACATCTGGTGTTCACAGCTCGTGCAAAACCCACCTGAAATAAACACAAACAGAAAACAAGCACGATATATTATAAACATTTTCAAGAAAAAACTTCACATTAGTTTAAATGATATAACAGCAAATACAGAAATAGTTTGTGGTGTTGTTACATTATTGCACCACTAGATGGCACTCAAACTTCTTGAGTTGTATAGATGTGTATAGGAAGGAGAGACGAGTGAGAAGAATTACTGAGCGTGTGCATGCATGTTAAACTGACCGTTAGTGCTGATTAATAAAGTGAATAAGAAGGATTTACATTTCCAGTTTCTTGTCTTCATAAAGACATAACATAGTTTAGATAATATTAAAGCAAATACAGAAAAAAATACACTCTAGAGCTGCTTTAGGCAGACTATAAACCAATATATACTCCCTCACATCTGCTACTAACATGAGAGAATATTCAATAAGACACACATGAGTTAAAAGAAATCTCTCAAAACATCTGCATGTAAATTTTAGAATGGAGCTGAACGTCTAATGTATATAATACTGAGACTGAGCTCACATGTGAGTTTTATTCGTTTCTCTTCTTGTAGAGTCTACGACTTTATTGATAAATCTCACACCGAACTTTTATCAACGACAATGAAAACCTCAAGACGTAAATCACGTCAGCTGCTCTGCGCAGATCGCGCGTCAACGGGAGCAGCGTGATCTCGCGATACTCGGATGTTTAACGCGAGCGGCTTATTTAATCGAACAGATGCGTTTAAATAATGCACTTAGTTCAAAAAAATAAAGTCGCTAGATGTTCTCTGCTTGTTAAACGTTTGACTCATGCTTTCAGCTGTTACAAATAGACAAAACATTCCAATTTAAATGATTATTGTATTTTATGTCTTTATTTCAGTGGTTTATGTTTTGTTTTTTTAAGGATCGCTTTGGTTTCCATTGGTTACTAATATTGTCGATGACGTCAGAGATCAAAGTAAACTTGTTGACAGCGCGAGCGACTGCAGGAGTTACTAGTCTGTTTTCGCGATTACTTTTACATTTGCGGTTTGCAAAGAAGTAGCATAAATACTTATTTTAAGTTTAGTATTAAAGTAAGTAGGCTAGTTTGGTGTAGTTGCACATCATGGGACAAGTGAACTGTGGATGCTTGGGCCACGAGACGCCAGATCCGGAATACAACCAAACACAGGAGCAGTGTTGTGTAAGTTACTCTGAAACAGTGATAATTACTAATTACATATTCAATAGTGTCATTACATTACCGTACAAATTACTCCATCCAAAAAGATTTCATTACTTATTCCTAATTACTTTCTATATCCTACATCAATCTTGATTAGAAGTGATTCAAGGATAGACATCGAACGGCGAAATTAATTATTTCTAATAAATAACTACATCAATCATTCTTATTAACTGACCAAAGTATACCAATGTGAGAAGGATACATTAAAGCATACATTAAAACTTAAACTTAGTGTTAATGTCATGTCGACTATTGAATATATTACACTGTATTTAGTTCAATTACATCAGAAGAAACTGTAATTAAATCACAGCAAAACTAAGAGAAATCCATCACTTACTTTTTCAAGGGGAAAGTAATTGAATTACAGTAACTAATTACTCAGTAACTAGTTATAACCAACACTGTACAGGAGCAAGAACAGAGAGGAGCACAGCGTCAAGATGACTCCACACCGAAGTCTAGGAAGGAATCCCGAGATGCTTCTCCATTGAGCATCGATACGTTGACACTTTCACTATCTCCTCCACCGATACAAGCCGCTCCATGCCCACCAGCTTCAACAGCTGAGAGGTTAAAATCCCGTCATCCGTCAAGGCTGGAACCGTTGGTTTTATGTTCTGATCCTCAACCCTCAACTGCAACACCTGAGAGATCAGAGGTGAGACGTTCAAGGAGGAAACGGAGGAAACGGAGGAAGGAAGCTGAAAACATGTATCATGAAGGTAAGAATTTTTTTATAAAGACATGACAATATTACATATTTCGAGGTAAAACGTTGAAACTCTCTTTCTCTTCATTCATCAGTGCCTAAACCGCTGGTGATACGTGTTGATCCTCAACACGCGACTGCATCACCTGAGAGATCAGAGCAGATAGTTTCAGCAAATAAACTGAAGAAGGGTGACAAGAAAACGGATCATGAAGGTAAGAGAAAGTTTATTAAGATGTGACAAGAGTGCATTTTGCTGAGGTAAAAACATTGTGACTCTCTAAATCCCATCATTCATCAGTGCCTGAACGGCTGGTGAGACATTTTGCACCTAAACCATCAACTTCATCACCTGAGAGACCAAAGACGAGACGTTCGAGGAGGAATCTGAGGAAGGAAGCTCAAAACATGAATCATGAAGGTAACAGAAAGTTTGTGAAGATTTCACAGTTCAAACACTTTGTATGTTGAGGTAAAAACATTGTGACTCTCTAAATCCCATCATTCATCAGTGCCTGAACCGCTGGTGAGACAATTTGCACCTAAACCATCAACTTCATCACCTGAGAGACCAAAGACGAGACGTTCAAGGAGGAATCTGAGGAAGGAAGCTCAAAACATGAATCATGAAGGTAACAGAAAGTTTGTGAAGATTTCACAGTTCAAACACTTTGTATGTTGAGGTAAAACCTTGAGACTCTCTCCATCTCTTCATTCATCAGGGTTTCATAGATCTGCCTCACCCGACCGGAATCCTGAACAGACGGAGGTGACAAAATATGAAGGTAAGAGAAAATCTAGTGATGTATGACAAGACGAAACTAAAAAAATCAAGACTCACTTCATCTCCTTTGCCAATATCAGCTGGTCCACCAACACCAGCTCCAACTGGGCCTGAACCGCTGGTCACGTCACGGTTTGATCTCTTTACACACCTGGTCCTCGTGGACATTGAAGAGGAAGATGAGGTGCATATCATCTCTCCATTTGGGCTGAAGGACACCAGACAAAGGAGACCTAAGCCCATCAGGAAAAAACAACCCATGTTTAGTTGGATGGAGGAGAACACAGAGATGCTGGAGAGTGAAAGATCAGAGAAGAAACTGAACAGTGGCAAAAAAACGGACCACGAAGGTAAGAGAAAGTGTATCATATGTGACGAGATAGTTCATTGTGTCGAGATAAAAACATTGTGACTCTTTCAATGTCTTCATTCTTCAGCATCATCTCCGTACATCCCGTATGAATATACCGAGGCGATATCACTGTCAGCACCTTCATCACATTCTGATCTCATCCTCATGGACATGAATGATAACAGCGAGTTTGATGAGCCTGAGGTGGAGTTCATCTCTCCATTTGAGCTGAAGGACCCCAGACACAGAAGACCGAAGCCCATGACAAAAAATCAACCGATGTTTTGTTGGATGGAGAACACGGAAATGCAGGAGAGTGAAAGTGAAGGGGATGAAGTCCAGCCAGAAGCTCCAGAGAAGCAGGAGAGACCTGTGAAAAAATCCCATCCAGAGAGCAACGCTGACAAACAACAAACCCTTCAGAAGGAGACAGACGCTCATGAAAACATCATCATGACAGGTCCTTGTGGTCCCGCTGGAGATACCCAAGATCCCCTGAATGGTCCAGAGAAGACAAAAGCTGCCAGCAAAACTAAAGGATTATTTGTTCTTCATAACTGGGTTGAGAAAAAGACCAAAGAACGACGGGAGAAGAAAATGAGAAAAGAAAGGGAAATAACAGAAACACAGTTACTGCGGGAGAGATACTTGAACAGTCCAGCATTGAAGCATTTGTGTGTTAATAAGAACAACTCTAACTATATCCCCATACTCCTTCTATAACTTATGTGGAAAATAATTAAGTTTATGTGCAAAATAATTAAGTTTATGTGTGATAAAAATAAGTATGTGTAAAAAAATGAAGTATATGTGCAAAAAAAAAATGAGGTATATGTGTTAAAAAATGAAGTATATGTGTTAAAAAATGAGGTATATGTGTTAAAAAATGAAGTATATGTGCAAAAAAAAAATGAAGTATATGTGTTAAAAAATGAAGTATATGTGCAAAAAAAAAATGAGGTATATGTGTTAAAAAATGAAGTATATGTGCAAAAAAAAATGAAGTATATGTGTTAAAAAATGAGATATATGTGTTATAAATGAAGTATATGTGTTAAAAAATGAAGTATATGTGCAAAAAAAAATGAAGTATATGTGTTAAAAAATGAGGTATATGTGTTAAAAAATGAAGTATATGTGAAAAAAAAATGAAGTATATGTGTTAAAAAATGAGGTATATGTGCAAAAAAAATGAAGTATATGTGTTAAAAAATGAGGTATATGTGTTAAAAAATGAAGTATATGTGCAAAAAAAAATGAAGTATATGTGTTAAAAAATGAGATATATGTGTTATAAATGAAGTATATGTGTTAAAAAATGAAGTATGTGTGCAAAAAAAATGTCTATATGTGCAATAAAATAAGTATGTGCAAATTTCCCTCCTGTACAGTTTTACTTAACATGTGTGCAATGAATAAACTTGTCTTCTTTTGAAAACATATTTTTGAAAATATTACATACTGTAGATGTTATCCCTGTAATAGTACTTATCGCAATCTAGCAAAATATTGAAAATGAACATTCTTTATTATGGAAGAAACAATTATTCATAGTTTTTGTGAATGTGTTTTCATTAAATCTTTTTGGAATTAGTTTTGCACAGTATCTCTCACAAAAAAAAATCAGGACATATTTGAATTCTTTTGATATTATTCTATACTTTTCTATAGTTTTCAATATATTGTTAAAAAATGCTATTATACTTGGTAAATGATTTATTCCCAAATGCAAATGTTTGGAAAAATCTACTATTGTCAATTTTTGGGTTGATTTTAATGCCTAAGTTAAATCCTTTGTGAGCATAAAGAACAAAAAATATTTAAAAGTCAAAAATTGCTCTTTAGGTTCCATCTTATATAATTCCTCCCTCTGCCTTAAGTTATTTAAATTTTTTCTCTTCTTCCTTGTATGATTATGATTTCTTGTGAAGTGTAACTATCAATATTGTTTTCAATAGTTTCTGTGTGTTATATTGGCATTAATAATAATAAAGTACTTACAAGGTCAAAGGTCAACAAAGTAGACACAAACACACTGTGAGTCACTTTCCTTAATATAGGCTAGAATTTTTTTTAAATATCCATTTTTCCTGTGGTTTTTTAAAAGCGTAATTTGTGTTGCTTTGGGATGTGTCAGTATGGAGGATTTTTATTGGAAAGGATAGGAAAAAACATGTTTATCGGTATAATGTATAGATTTTAGTTTGCCTCATCATGCTAGTTTTGAGGTAAATTAAGTCTTTAATTATCACTAACATTCAAATGTTGAGACACAGTCGACTGAACGTTCGCAACTACTTAAATTAAAATTGTAAAGTTGGACAGTCACTTCTACACAAAACATAAAACGTGTAAAAAATTGTGACACGTATTCATGAGGTGTGCCCAAACATTTATTTAGCTGCAGTTTATTTGTAATTAAAGACACATTCAGACACATTTCAAACATATTAAATGAAAACATTGGGAACGATGTCTGCAGTCTCTCTCTTCAGGTGTTTGACCCCATGCGGTTTGATCCACAGAGGCCAAAGGGAAGATCACCTCATGCTTTGATAGCATTCTCTGCAGCACCCAGGTACAGTTCACACTATAGTATACACTCACAAATTAATCTTGTTCATTGAGACAGTTCATTTGTGTTGGACTCGCCAATCGAATCCTTCTACTGTTACTCTTCTGTGTATGTCTGCTAGGCACTGCATCCGTCAAGAACTTTTCTATGGCAGAAATGAAGGTGGTGGGCGCTAAAACGGTGTCAAGGTTCAGAATTCTGCCCGGACCCAAACCGGTGCGTCGCCTCTAAAACCTGCTCATGAGAGAAGAAGGAGGAGGAATGATTTTAAACTTTCAACCTCTAACGCCGTCTCAGGACTAATAGCCTCCAAAAATTCATTTAGAGAAAGCCTTATACATTTCACTGTGATTTATATACATTAAACCTCTATGTCATTTAGTTTTATAAATCTGTTCGTAAATGTTTATGGAAATTAAATATTTCACACAATACGCCACTGATAACAAGAATATATCTGCACATGTGACACGCACTCAACCTGTGAAGTCCAGGCCCCGGTTGCATAAAGTACCTTGAGTGTAATTTTCCCTTAAGCGTGCCCTTAAATATACCTCAAGTTTTACTTAAGTTATCCTCCTATTGTCTTTGGTGAAGGGAAATCACTTAGGAAAAACTTTAGGTGCTTTATGCAACAACTGGCCACAGGGACTGTAGATGAGATGAGCGACATCTGGTGTTCACAGCTCGTGCAAAACCCACCTGAAATAAACACAAACAGAAAACAAGCACGATATATTATAAACATTTTCAAGAAAAAACTTCACATTAGTTTAAATGATATAACAGCAAATACAGAAATAGTTTGTGGTGTTGTTACATTATTGCACCACTAGATGGCACTCAAACTTCTTGAGTTGTATAGATGTGTATAGGAAGGAGAGACGAGTGAGAAGAATTACTGAGCGTGTGCATGCATGTTAAACTGACCGTTAGTGCTGATTAATAAAGTGAATAAGAAGGATTTACATTTCCAGTTTCTTGTCTTCATAAAGACATAACATAGTTTAGATAATATTAAAGCAAATACAGAAAAAAATACACTCTAGAGCTGCTTTAGGCAGACTATAAACCAATATATACTCCCTCACATCTGCTACTAACATGAGAGAATATTCAATAAGACACACATGAGTTAAAAGAAATCTCTCAAAACATCTGCATGTAAATTTTAGAATGGAGCTGAACGTCTAATGTATATAATACTGAGACTGAGCTCACATGTGAGTTTTATTCGTTTCTCTTCTTGTAGAGTCTACGACTTTATTGATAAATCTCACACCGAACTTTTATCAACGACAATGAAAACCTCAAGACGTAAATCACGTCAGCTGCTCTGCGCAGATCGCGCGTCAACGGGAGCAGCGTGATCTCGCGATACTTGGATGTTTAACGCGAGCGGCTTATTTCATCGATCAGATTCGTTTAAATAATACACTTAGTTCAAAAAAATTAAGTCGCTAGATGTTCTCTGCTTGTTAAACGTTTGACTCATGCTTTCAGCTGTTACAAATAGACAAAACATTCCAATTTAAATGGTTATTGTATTTTATGTCTTTATTTCAGTGGTTTATGTTTTGTTTTTTTAAGGATCGCTTTGGTTTCCATTGGTTACTAATATTGTCGATGACGTCAGAGATCAAAGTAAACTTGTTGACAGCGCGAGCGACTGCAGGAGTTACTAGTCTGTTTTCGCGATTACTTTTACATTTGCGGTTTGCAAAGAAGTAGCATAAATACTTATTTTAAGTTTAGTATTAAAGTAAGTAGGCTAGTTTGGTGTAGTTGCACATCATGGGACAAGTGAACTGTGGATGCTTGGGCCACGAGACGCCAGATCCGGAATACAACCAAACACAGGAGCAGTGTTGTGTAAGTTACTCTGAAACAGTGATAATTACTAATTACATATTCAATAGTGTCATTACATTACCGTACAAATTACTCCATCCAAAAAGATTTCATTACTTATTCCTAATTGCTTTCTATATCCTACATCAATCTTGATTAGAAGTGATTCAAGGATAGACATGGAACGGCGAAATTAATTATTTCTAATAAATAACTACATCAATCATTCTTATTAACTGACCAAAGTATACCAATGTGAGAAGGATACATTAAAGCATACATTAAAACTTAAACTTAGTGTTAATGTCATGTCGACTATTGAATATATTACACTGTATTTAGTTCAATTACATCAGAAGAAACTGTAATTAAATCACAGCAAAACTAAGAGAAATCCATCACTTACTTTTTCAAGGGGAAAGTAATTGAATTACAGTAACTAATTACTCAGTAACTAGTTATAACCAACACTGTACAGGAGCAAGAACAGAGAGGAGCACAGCGTCAAGATGACTCCACACCGAAGTCTAGGAAGGAATCCCGAGATGCTTCTCCATTGAGCATCGATACGTTGACACTTTCACTATCTCCTCCACCGATACAAGCCGCTCCATGCCCACCAGCTTCAACAGCTGAGAGGTTAAAATCCCGTCATCCGTCAAGGCTGGAACCGTTGGTTTTATGTTCTGATCCTCAACCCTCAACTGCAACACCTGAGAGATCAGAGGTGAGACGTTCAAGGAGGAAACGGAGGAAACGGAGGAAGGAAGCTGAAAACATGTATCATCAAGGTAAGAATTTTTCTATAAAGACATGACAATATTACATATTTCGAGGTAAAACGTTGAAACTCTCTTTCTCTTCATTCATCAGTGCCTAAACCGCTGGTGATACGTGTTGATCCTCAACACGCGACTGCATCACCTGAGAGATCAGAGCAGATAGTTTCAGCAAATAAACTGAAGAAGGGTGACAAGAAAACGGATCATGAAGGTAAGAGAAAGTTTATTAAGATGTGACAAGAGTGCATTTTGCTGAGGTAAAAACATTGTGACTCTCTAAATCCCATCATTCATCAGTGCCTGAACGGCTGGTGAGACATTTTGCACCTAAACCATCAACTTCATCACCTGAGAGACCAAAGACGAGACGTTCGAGGAGGAATCTGAGGAAGGAAGCTCAAAACATGAGTCATGAAGGTAACAGAAAGTTTATGAAGATTTCACAGTTCAAACACTTTGTATGTTGAGGTAAAAACATTGTGACTCTCTAAATCCCATCATTCATCAGTGCCTGAACCGCTGGTGAGACAATTTGCACCTAAACCATCAACTTCATCACCTGAGAGACCAAAGACGAGACGTTCGAGGAGGAATCTGAGGAAGGAAGCTCAAAACATGAATCATGAAGGTAACAGAAAGTTTGTGAAGATTTCACAGTTCAAACACTTTGTATGTTGAGGTAAAACCTTGAGACTCTCTCCATCTCTTCATTCATCAGGGTTTCATAGATCTGCCTCACCCGACCGGAATCCTGAACAGACGGAGGTGACAAAATATGAAGGTAAGAGAAAATCTAGTGATGTATGACAAGACGAAACTAAAAAAATCAAGACTCACTTCATCTCCTTTGCCAATATCAGCTGGTCCACCAACACCAGCTCCAACTGGGCCTGAACCGCTGGTCACGTCACGGTTTGATCTCTTTACACACCTGGTCCTCGTGGACATTGAAGAGGAAGATGAGGTGCATATCATCTCTCCATTTGGGCTGAAGGACACCAGACAAAGGAGACCTAAGCCCATCAGGAAAAAACAACCCATGTTTAGTTGGATGGAGGAGAACACAGAGATGCTGGAGAGTGAAAGATCAGAGAAGAAACTGAACAGTGGCAAAAAAACGGACCACGAAGGTAAGAGAAAGGGTATCATATGTGACGAGATAGTTCATTGTGTCGAGATAAAAACATTGTGACTCTTTCAATGTCTTCATTCTTCAGCATCATCTCCGTACATCCCGTATGAATATACCGAGGCGATATCACTGTCAGCACCTTCATCACATTCTGATCTCATCCTCATGGACATGAATGATAACAGCGAGTTTGATGAGCCTGAGGTGGAGTTCATCTCTCCATTTGAGCTGAAGGACCCCAGACACAGAAGACCGAAGCCCATGACAAAAAATCAACCGATGTTTTGTTGGATGGAGAACACGGAAATGCAGGAGAGTGAAAGTGAAGGGGATGAAGTCCAGCCAGAAGCTCCAGAGAAGCAGGAGAGACCTGTGAAAAAATCCCATCCAGAGAGCAACGCTGACAAACAACAAACCCTTCAGAAGGAGACAGACGCTCATGAAAACATCATCATGACAGGTCCTTGTGGTCCCGCTGGAGATACCCAAGATCCCCTGAATGGTCCAGAGAAGACAAAAGCTGCCAGCAAAACTAAAGGATTATTTGTTCTTCATAACTGGGTTGAGAAAAAGACCAAAGAACGACGGGAGAAGAAAATGAGAAAAGAAAGGGAAATAACAGAAACACAGTTACTGCGGGAGAGATACTTGAACAGTCCAGCATTGAAGCATTTGTGTGTTAATAAGAACAACTCTAACTATATCCCCATACTCCTTCTATAACTTATGTGGAAAATAATTAAGTTTATGTGCAAAATAATTAAGTTTATGTGTGATAAAAATAAGTATGTGTAAAAAAATGAAGTATATGTGCAAAAAAAAAATGAGGTATATGTGTTAAAAAATGAAGTATATGTGTTAAAAAATGAGGTATATGTGTTAAAAAATGAAGTATATGTGCAAAAAAAATGAAGTATATGTGTTAAAAAATGAGGTATATGTGTTAAAAAATGAAGTATATGTGCAAAAAAAAATGAAGTATATGTGTTAAAAAATGAGATATATGTGTTATAAATGAAGTATATGTGTTAAAAAATGAAGTATGTGTGCAAAAAAAATGTCTATATGTGCAATAAAATAAGTATGTGCAAATTTCCCTCCTGTACAGTTTTACTTAACATGTGTGCAATGAATAAACTTGTCTTCTTTTGAAAACATATTTTTGAAAATATTACATACTGTAGATGTTATCCCTGTAATAGTACTTATCGCAATCTAGCAAAATATTGAAAATGAACATTCTTTATTATGGAAGAAACAATTATTCATAGTTTTTGTGAATGTGTTTTCATTAAATCTTTTTGGAATTAGTTTTGCACAGTATCTCTCACAAAAAAAAATCAGGACATATTTGAATTCTTTTGATATTATTCTATACCTTTCTATAGTTTTCAATATATTGTTAAAAAATGCTATTATACTTGGTAAATGATTTATTCCCAAATGCAAATGTTTGGAAAAATCTACTATTGTCAATTTTTGGGTTGATTTTAATGCCTAAGTTAAATCCTTTGTGGGCATAAAGAACAAAAAATATTTAAAAGTCAAAAATTGCTCTTTAGGTTCCGTCTTATATAATTCCTCCCTCTGCCTTAAGTTATTTAAATGTTTTCTCTTTTTCCTTGTATGATTATGATTTCTTGTGAAGTGTAACTATCAATATTGTTTTCAATAGTTTCTGTGTGTTATATTGGCATTAATAATAATAAAGTACTTACAAGGTCAAAGGTCAACAAAGTAGACACAAACACACTGTGAGTCACTTTCCTTAATATAGGCTAGAATTTTTTTTAAATATCCATTTTTCCTGTGGTTTTTTAAAAGCGTAATTTGTGTTGCTTTGGGTTGTGTCAGTATGGAGGATTTTTATTGGAAAGGATAGGAAAAAACATGTTTATCGGTATAATGTATAGATTTTAGTTTGCCTCATCATGCTAGTTTTGAGGTAAATTAAGTCTTTAATTATCACTAACATTCAAATGTTGAGACACAGTCGACTGAACGTTCGCAACTACTTAAATTAAAATTGTAAAGTTGGACAGTCACTTCTACACAAAACATAAAATGTGTAAAAAATTGTGACACGTATTCATGAGGTGTGCCCAAACATTTATTTAGCTGCAGTTTATTTGTAATTAAAGACACATTCAGACACATTTCAAACATATTAAATGAAAACATTGGGAACGATGTCTGCAGTCTCTCTCTTCAGGTGTTTGACCCCATGCGGTTTGATCCACAGAGGCCAAAGGGAAGATCACCTCATGCTTTGATAGCATTCTCTGCAGCACCCAGGTACAGTTCACACTATAGTATACACTCACAAATTAATCTTGTTCATTGAGACAGTTCATTTGTGTTGGACTCGCCAATCGAATCCTTCTACTGTTACTCTTCTGTGTATGTCTGCTAGGCACTGCATCCGTCAAGAACTTTTCTATGGCAGAAATGAAGGTGGTGGGCGCTAAAACGGTGTCAAGGTTCAGAATTCTGCCCGGACCCAAACCGGTGCGTCGCCTCTAAAACCTGCTCATGAGAGAAGGAGGAGGAGGAATGATTTTAAACTTTCAACCTCTAACGCCGTCTCAGGACTAATAGCCTCCAAAAATTCATTTAGAGAAAGCCTTATACATTTCACTGTGATTTATATACATTAAACCTCTATGTCATTTAGTTTTATAAATCTGTTCGTAAATGTTTATGGAAATTAAATATTTCACACAATACGCCACTGATAACAAGAATATATCTGCACATGTGACACTTACTCAACCTGTGAAGTCCAGGCCCCGGTTGCATAAAGTACCTCGAGTGTAATTTTCCCTTAAGCGTGCCCTTAAATATACCTCAAGTTTTACTTAAGTTATCCTCCTATTGTCTTTGGTGAAGGGAAATCACTCAGGAAAAACTTTAGGTGCTTTATGCAACAACTGGGCACAGGGACTGTAGATGAGATGAGCGACATCTGGTGTGCACAGCTCGTGCAAAACCCACCTGAAATAAACACAAACAGAAAACAAGCACGATATATTATAAACATTTTCAAGAAAAAACTTCACATTAGTTTAAACGATATAACAGCAAATACAGAAATAGTTTGTGGTGTTGTTACATTATTGCACCACTAGATGGCACTCAAACTTCTTGAGTTGTATAGATGTGTATAGGAAGGAGAGACGAGTGAGAAGAATTACTGAGCGTGTGCATGCATGTTAAACTGACCGTTAGTGCTGATTAATAAAGTGAATAAGAAGGATTTACATTTCCAGTTTCTTGTCTTCATAAAGACATAACATAGTTTAGATAATATTAAAGCAAATACAGAAAAAAATACACTCTAGAGCTGCTTTAGGCAGACTATAAACCAATATATACTCCCTCACATCTGCTACTAACATGAGAGAATATTCAATAAGACACACATGAGTTAAAAGAAATCTCTCAAAACATCTGCATGTAAATTTTAGAATGGAGCTGAACGTCTAATGTATATAATACTGAGACTGAGCTCACATGTGAGTTTTATTCGTTTCTCTTCTTGTAGAGTCTACGACTTTATTGATAAATCTCACACCGAACTTTTATCAACGACAATGAAAACCTCAAGACGTAAATCACGTCAGCTGCTCTGCGCAGATCGCGCGTCAACGGGAGCAGCGTGATCTCGCGATACTTGGATGTTTAACGCGAGCGGCTTATTTCATCGATCAGATTCGTTTAAATAATACACTTAGTTCAAAAAAATTAAGTCGCTAGATGTTCTCTGCTTGTTAAACGTTTGACTCATGCTTTCAGCTGTTACAAATAGACAAAACATTCCAATTTAAATGGTTATTGTATTTTATGTCTTTATTTCAGTGGTTTATGTTTTGTTTTTTTAAGGATCGCTTTGGTTTCCATTGGTTACTAATATTGTCGATGACGTCAGAGATCAAAGTAAACTTGTTGACAGCGCGAGCGACTGCAGGAGTTACTAGTCTGTTTTCGCGATTACTTTTACATTTGCGGTTTGCAAAGAAGTAGCATAAATACTTATTTTAAGTTTAGTATTAAAGTAAGTAGGCTAGTTTGGTGTAGTTGCACATCATGGGACAAGTGAACTGTGGATGCTTGGGCCACGAGACGCCAGATCCGGAATACAACCAAACACAGGAGCAGTGTTGTGTAAGTTACTCTGAAACAGTGATAATTACTAATTACATATTCAATAGTGTCATTACATTACCGTACAAATTACTCCATCCAAAAAGATTTCATTACTTATTCCTAATTGCTTTCTATATCCTACATCAATCTTGATTAGAAGTGATTCAAGGATAGACATGGAACGGCGAAATTAATTATTTCTAATAAATAACTACATCAATCATTCTTATTAACTGACCAAAGTATACCAATGTGAGAAGGATACATTAAAGCATACATTAAAACTTAAACTTAGTGTTAATGTCATGTCGACTATTGAATATATTACACTGTATTTAGTTCAATTACATCAGAAGAAACTGTAATTAAATCACAGCAAAACTAAGAGAAATCCATCACTTACTTTTTCAAGGGGAAAGTAATTGAATTACAGTAACTAATTACTCAGTAACTAGTTATAACCAACACTGTACAGGAGCAAGAACAGAGAGGAGCACAGCGTCAAGATGACTCCACACCGAAGTCTAGGAAGGAATCCCGAGATGCTTCTCCATTGAGCATCGATACGTTGACACTTTCACTATCTCCTCCACCGATACAAGCCGCTCCATGCCCACCAGCTTCAACAGCTGAGAGGTTAAAATCCCGTCATCCGTCAAGGCTGGAACCGTTGGTTTTATGTTCTGATCCTCAACCCTCAACTGCAACACCTGAGAGATCAGAGGTGAGACGTTCAAGGAGGAAACGGAGGAAACGGAGGAAGGAAGCTGAAAACATGTATCATCAAGGTAAGAATTTTTCTATAAAGACATGACAATATTACATATTTCGAGGTAAAACGTTGAAACTCTCTTTCTCTTCATTCATCAGTGCCTAAACCGCTGGTGATACGTGTTGATCCTCAACACGCGACTGCATCACCTGAGAGATCAGAGCAGATAGTTTCAGCAAATAAACTGAAGAAGGGTGACAAGAAAACGGATCATGAAGGTAAGAGAAAGTTTATTAAGATGTGACAAGAGTGCATTTTGCTGAGGTAAAAACATTGTGACTCTCTAAATCCCATCATTCATCAGTGCCTGAACGGCTGGTGAGACATTTTGCACCTAAACCATCAACTTCATCACCTGAGAGACCAAAGACGAGACGTTCGAGGAGGAATCTGAGGAAGGAAGCTCAAAACATGAATCATGAAGGTAACAGAAAGTTTGTGAAGATTTCACAGTTCAAACACTTTGTATGTTGAGGTAAAACCTTGAGACTCTCTCCATCTCTTCATTCATCAGGGTTTCATAGATCTGCCTCACCCGACCGGAATCCTGAACAGACGGAGGTGACAAAATATGAAGGTAAGAGAAAATCTAGTGATGTATGACAAGACGAAACTAAAAAAATCAAGACTCACTTCATCTCCTTTGCCAATATCAGCTGGTCCACCAACACCAGCTCCAACTGGGCCTGAACCGCTGGTCACGTCACGGTTTGATCTCTTTACACACCTGGTCCTCGTGGACATTGAAGAGGAAGATGAGGTGCATATCATCTCTCCATTTGGGCTGAAGGACACCAGACAAAGGAGACCTAAGCCCATCAGGAAAAAACAACCCATGTTTAGTTGGATGGAGGAGAACACAGAGATGCTGGAGAGTGAAAGATCAGAGAAGAAACTGAACAGTGGCAAAAAAACGGACCACGAAGGTAAGAGAAAGGGTATCATATGTGACGAGATAGTTCATTGTGTCGAGATAAAAACATTGTGACTCTTTCAATGTCTTCATTCTTCAGCATCATCTCCGTACATCCCGTATGAATATACCGAGGCGATATCACTGTCAGCACCTTCATCACATTCTGATCTCATCCTCATGGACATGAATGATAACAGCGAGTTTGATGAGCCTGAGGTGGAGTTCATCTCTCCATTTGAGCTGAAGGACCCCAGACACAGAAGACCGAAGCCCATGACAAAAAATCAACCGATGTTTTGTTGGATGGAGAACACGGAAATGCAGGAGAGTGAAAGTGAAGGGGATGAAGTCCAGCCAGAAGCTCCAGAGAAGCAGGAGAGACCTGTGAAAAAATCCCATCCAGAGAGCAACGCTGACAAACAACAAACCCTTCAGAAGGAGACAGACGCTCATGAAAACATCATCATGACAGGTCCTTGTGGTCCCGCTGGAGATAGCCAAGATCCCCTGAATGGTCCAGAGAAGACAAAAGCTGCCAGCAAAACTAAAGGATTATTTGTTCTTCATAACTGGGTTGAGAAAAAGACCAAAGAACGACGGGAGAAGAAAATGAGAAAAGAAAGGGAAATAACAGAAACACAGTTACTGCGGGAGAGATACTTGAACAGTCCCGCATTGAAGCATTTGTGTGTTAATAAGAACAACTCTAACTATATCCCCATACTCCTTCTATAACTTATGTGGAAAATAATTAAGTTTATGTGCAAAATAATTAAGTTTATGTGTGATAAAAATAAGTATGTGTAAAAAAATGAAGTATATGTGCAAAAAAAAAATGAGGTATATGTGTTAAAAAATGAAGTATATGTGTTAAAAAATGAGGTATATGTGTTAAAAAATGAAGTATATGTGCAAAAAAAATGAAGTATATGTGTTAAAAAATGAGATATATGTGTTATAAATGAAGTATATGTGTTAAAAAATGAAGTATGTGTGCAAAAAAAATGTCTATATGTGCAATAAAATAAGTATGTGCAAATTTCCCTCCTGTACAGTTTTACTTAACATGTGTGCAATGAATAAACTTGTCTTCTTTTGAAAACATATTTTTGAAAATATTACATACTGTAGATGTTATCCCTGTAATAGTACTTATCGCAATCTAGCAAAATATTGAAAATGAACATTCTTTATTATGGAAGAAACAATTATTCATAGTTTTTGTGAATGTGTTTTCATTAAATCTTTTTGGAATTAGTTTTGCACAGTATCTCTCACAAAAAAAAATCAGGACATATTTGAATTCTTTTGATATTATTCTATACTTTTCTATAGTTTTCAATATATTGTTAAAAAATGCTATTATACTTGGTAAATGATTTATTCCCAAATGCAAATGTTTGGAAAAATCTACTATTGTCAATTTTTGGGTTGATTTTAATGCCTAAGTTAAATCCTTTGTGGGCATAAAGAACAAAAAATATTTAAAAGTCAAAAATTGCTCTTTAGGTTCCATCTTATATAATTCCTCCCTCTGCCTTAAGTTATTTAAATGTTTTCTCTTCTTCCTTGTATGATTATGATTTCTTGTGAAGTGTAACTATCAATATTGTTTTCAATAGTTTCTGTGTGTTATATTGGCATTAATAATAATAAAGTACTTACAAGGTCAAAGGTCAACAAAGTAGACACAAACACACTGTGAGTCACTTTCCTTAATATAGGCTAGAATTTTTTTTAAATATCCATTTTTCCTGTGGTTTTTTAAAAGCGTAATTTGTGTTGCTTTGGGTTGTGTCAGTATGGAGGATTTTTATTGGAAAGGATAGGAAAAAACATGTTTATCGGTATAATGTATAGATTTTAGTTTGCCTCATCATGCTAGTTTTGAGGTAAATTAAGTCTTTAATTATCACTAACATTCAAATGTTGAGACACAGTCGACTGAACGTTCGCAACTACTTAAATTAAAATTGTAAAGTTGGACAGTCACTTCTACACAAAACATAAAATGTGTAAAAAATTGTGACACGTATTCATGAGGTGTGCCCAAACATTTATTTAGCTGCAGTTTATTTGTAATTAAAGACACATTCAGACACATTTCAAACATATTAAATGAAAACATTGGGAACGATGTCTGCAGTCTCTCTCTTCAGGTGTTTGACCCCATGCGGTTTGATCCACAGAGGCCAAAGGGAAGATCACCTCATGCTTTGATAGCATTCTCTGCAGCACCCAGGTACAGTTCACACTATAGTATACACTCACAAATTAATCTTGTTCATTGAGACAGTTCATTTGTGTTGGACTCGCCAATCGAATCCTTCTACTGTTACTCTTCTGTGTATGTCTGCTAGGCACTGCATCCGTCAAGAACTTTTCTATGGCAGAAATGAAGGTGGTGGGCGCTAAAACGGTGTCAAGGTTCAGAATTCTGCCCGGACCCAAACCGGTGCGTCGCCTCTAAAACCTGCTCATGAGAGAAGAAGGAGGAGGAATGATTTTAAACGTTCAACCTCTAACGCCGTCTCAGGACTAATAGCCTCCAAAAATTCATTTAGAGAAAGCCTTATACATTTCACTGTGATTTATATACATTAAACCTCTATGTCATTTAGTTTTATAAATCTGTTTTCGTAAATGTTTATGGAAATTAAATATTTCACACAATACGCCACTGATAACAAGAATATATCTGCACATGTGACACGCACTCAACCTGTGAAGTCCAGGCCCCGGTTGCATAAAGTACCTTGAGTGTAATTTTCCCTTAAGCGTGCCCTTAAATATACCTCAAGTTTTACTTAAGTTATCCTCCTATTGTCTTTGGTGAAGGGAAATCACTTAGGAAAAACTTTAGGTGCTTTATGCAACAACTGGGCACAGGGACTGTAGATGAGATGAGCGACATCTGGTGTTCACAGCTCGTGCAAAACCCACCTGAAATAAACACAAACAGAAAACAAGCACGATATATTATAAACATTTTCAAGAAAAAACTTCACATTAGTTTAAATGATATAACAGCAAATACAGAAATAGTTTGTGGTGTTGTTACATTATTGCACCACTAGATGGCACTCAAACTTCTTGAGTTGTATAGATGTGTATAGGAAGGAGAGACGAGTGAGAAGAATTACTGAGCGTGTGCATGCATGTTAAACTGACCGTTAGTGCTGATTAATAAAGTGAATAAGAAGGATTTACATTTCCAGTTTCTTGTCTTCATAAAGACATAACATAGTTTAGATAATATTAAAGCAAATACAGAAAAAAATACACTCTAGAGCTGCTTTAGGCAGACTATAAACCAATATATACTCCCTCACATCTGCTACTAACATGAGAGAATATTCAATAAGACACACATGAGTTAAAAGAAATCTCTCAAAACATCTGCATGTAAATTTTAGAATGGAGCTGAACGTCTAATGTATATAATACTGAGACTGAGCTCACATGTGAGTTTTATTCGTTTCTCTTCTTGTAGAGTCTACGACTTTATTGATAAATCTCACACCGAACTTTTATCAACGACAATGAAAACCTCAAGACGTAAATCACGTCAGCTGCTCTGCGCAGATCGCGCGTCAACGGGAGCAGCGTGATCTCGCGATACTTGGATGTTTAACGCGAGCGGCTTATTTCATCGATCAGGGGCCCGTTCTTCGTACGTCGCTAACTCGGTTAGCTGGATTTGATTGTTGACGATTTGGCATGATCTTGGATTGTTTGGTTCTTCGAAGCTCATCCTGGACTTGCTGTCATAGCAACAGGTCCGTAAGCTTGAACCTGCTCGCGAGCAGGCTTACTTCATGTAAACAGGATTAGATTGCGGCTTTATAAGCGGAGGTGATATGGGAAGTCTTTCGCAGACATGTCTTGTCCGCTTTTACGTCAGGAATCAGTTGCTGAAGGTGCCAGAATAATTCAAAGAGCTTTTCAAATTAATCGCGTTTTGCAATATCGACAGGATCCTTTAGCGCAGCGCGATAATCTACTGTTGAGAGAGATCGTTGTTCTCGGGAGGGTGTATCTACATAATCAACTTGTTGGAGCCACAAGTTAAATGTTCGACTCGTCGTTTATAATTATATATAAACATTATAATTATTATAATATATTAACATTATAATTGTTAATGAAGATCATGGAATCATGATCATGCCAAAAAGTAGCCTAGGACTGACAGTATTTGTTCCTCAGGCTTCCCTAACATTATTGGTGCCATAGACTGCCCACATGTCCCCATCAAGGCCCCACCTCGCCCCAATGAAGGGGATTTTGTGAACCGAAAGGGATTTTACAGTGTAGATGTGCAAGTAAATTACTATTTCGATTATTAATATTCCAGATTAGCAATAAATAAAAAATAATAATGTAATGTAATCAAAAAGTATGCAGTTGACTGATTTCAAATATTTAGATGGTGTGTGACTCCATGTTCCACATTTCAAATGTGGAAGCCACATGGCCTGGTTCTGTGCATGACTCCTGGATTTTCAGAGAGTCACATTCATGTACATTATTTGAACGTGGTTAAAATGTTTTAAAACTCTCTGTATTACATAATTTTATTCTGAGCCTAACAAAACTGCATTTTTCAGGAGTTTACGATGGGGTCCTGCTTGGTGACAGGGGCTATGCCTGCAGGCAGTACTTCATGACACCATTCCCTGGACCACAAACCTGTTACAATGCAGCTCTAGCCAGGACAAGGGCATGCATTGAAATGACCTTTGGCCAACTAAAGGGAAGATTTCAGTGTCTTAAGGGTCTGAGGGTTGCACCTGACAGGGCCTGTGACATTATTGTTGCCACTATCAGAAAGGACAGGACCCCTGTGGTGGAGGTGCAGCCTGATGATGACCTCCAGCCAGTGCACTTGGATCAACCTAGTGGCAGAGCTGCACAGGACAGAATTGTGGAAAACCATTTTTGAATTCTTTTTTACACATAAACCTTCATTAAATTAATAATAGAAGACAAGACAACATACTTAGTTCATGGAGTTTTATTTCAATTATTGTTTCTCAAGAAAAGCCAGTGATGGTCATCTTTTGCCTGCAATAAGATATATTGTTATCCAAGGGCAGCAATAGTGCTCTTTGTGAAAAATAGTGTTTTATCACTTATTCTGAAATTCCTTTTGAAGCAACTCAATCTCTAGTGCCAGTTTTTTCTTCTTTAAGGTGCCAAGTTCAATTTCTCCCCTTAATTTTTGTTTTTAAGAGCAAAATACTAAATCCTGTAAATCTTCAACAGAAAGATTTACAACGGAATCTTTCTGTTGAAGATTCCGTTTATATAGGGTACGGATATCCCCCTGTGCCATTAAAAAAAAATAAGCTCAACACAAGCCTCATGTTAGAGAAAAAGGAAAAGTAGACTGCCCACCTCTGTATATCTTTGTGCTGTAGGCGTTTCCTCCTGCAACTCATATTGCAGTCAGAAATAATATGTACACACCTATAAATTAAATAAAGTTATTTGTGCACTTACAAGTACTTCCTCCAAAGGACAGTCATCTGAGAGGGTTTCTTCACTGTCCTGTGCAAAAGGAAAATGGGTATTACAAAGTGTTGCACTTTCTTTCCTTTTGATGTAAAGTTATAAATGTCTCACTTACTGCACATATTTCAAACACCACTTTCTTGGGAACAGGTAAAAGTGTTGGTGTATTATGCAAAACTACACAATAGGAGAACTCAATGCCATTACAATACACTAGGAAAAAACATGATCAATAACAAATTGCAAAATATTTTTACATTTGTTATGCAATTTTCACCATCACAATTCAGAGCAATTGACTAAATATTTATCTGTTGAAATGACTGTACCAGCCATTTGGATTATAGACATAATTTAACGCAGCAACAAATTATTTTCAGTGTAGCAAGATGATTTAAAACTCATTTACCTGTAATTAAGGTGTTGCTATTATTGGTCCCTGGCTTTAGGTCTAAGGAAGAGCCCTTTACAATGGGTCGGTTCTCATTTAGCCCAAGGGCCAGCTCTTCTGCAGGGGTATAATGTGGGGGTGAAGGACCACCACCTGTTTTTTCTGCTCCGCCTTTTTTTTTTTTGCTGATTATAAACAGACAAACACATCATTTAAAATGTTTTTGGTAACAGATACTAAACAGTAGAAGTAGAAAGGATTACCACTTTGAAGAATATTCTTGTACTTCACTTTTACTTCTTCCCATGTTCTAGTGGGTCCTGAGCTGGCTCTGACATTAAGCAATTATTAAATTATTAAAATAAGAATATATACTGTAATAATAAGGGATACAACCATAACATGGAATACTAACGTATTTAATTTGTGTGCTACTTTTTGCCAGCCCTCTCTCCTGGCTTTGCACACTTTGAAGTGTTCCCTGACGTTTTAATTATTTTTTCAAACTCAACAAACCCTTCCAGTAATAGTTCTTGCTATGTTGCGTTGAAAAACTGAGCGCGCTCTTTTGCGATGATGAGCAGCCAATAGCAGCGTTGCTGATCATTGTTTCTACTATCGATACATATCGCCTTTTAAACAAGCGCAAGAACGCGCAATAATCTCAGATAACTCAATCCAGCGATACTAATCATATCCGGCAGGTGTGTTCGAAGAACCTAATTAGCCGGATCATGATTAGCACGATGATATCATCTCGGATGTGTCATTTGATCTCGGATGTAATAAGCGACGTACGAAGAACGGACCCCAGATTCGTTTAAATAATACACTTAGTTCAAAAAAATTAAGTCGCTAGATGTTCTCTGCTTGTTAAACGTTTGACTCATGCTTTCAGCTGTTACAAATAGACAAAACATTCCAATTTAAATGGTTATTGTATTTTATGTCTTTATTTCAGTGGTTTATGTTTTGTTTTTTTAAGGATCGCTTTGGTTTCCATTGGTTACTAATATTGTCGATGACGTCAGAGATCAAAGTAAACTTGTTGACAGCGCGAGCGACTGCAGGAGTTACTAGTCTGTTTTCGCGATTACTTTTACATTTGCGGTTTGCAAAGAAGTAGCATAAATACTTATTTTAAGTTTAGTATTAAAGTAAGTAGGCTAGTTTGGTGTAGTTGCACATCATGGGACAAGTGAACTGTGGATGCTTGGGCCACGAGACGCCAGATCCGGAATACAACCAAACACAGGAGCAGTGTTGTGTAAGTTACTCTGAAACAGTGATAATTACTAATTACATATTCAATAGTGTCATTACATTACCGTACAAATTACTCCATCCAAAAAGATTTCATTACTTATTCCTAATTACTTTCTATATCCTACATCAATCTTGATTAGAAGTGATTCAAGGATAGACATGGAACGGCGAAATTAATTATTTCTAATAAATAACTACATCAATCATTCTTATTAACTGACCAAAGTATACCAATGTGAGAAGGATACATTAAAGCATACATTAAAACTTAAACTTAGTGTTAATGTCATGTCGACTATTGAATATATTACACTGTATTTAGTTCAATTACATCAGAAGAAACTGTAATTAAATCACAGCAAAACTAAGAGAAATCCATCACTTACTTTTTCAAGGGGAAAGTAATTGAATTACAGTAACTAATTACTCAGTAACTAGTTATAACCAACACTGTACAGGAGCAAGAACAGAGAGGAGCACAGCGTCAAGATGACTCCACACCGAAGTCTAGGAAGGAATCCCGAGATGCTTCTCCATTGAGCATCGATACGTTGACACTTTCACTATCTCCTCCACCGATACAAGCCGCTCCATGCCCACCAGCTTCAACAGCTGAGAGGTTAAAATCCCGTCATCCGTCAAGGCTGGAACCGTTGGTTTTATGTTCTGATCCTCAACCCTCAACTGCAACACCTGAGAGATCAGAGGTGAGACGTTCAAGGAGGAAACGGAGGAAACGGAGGAAGGAAGCTGAAAACATGTATCATCAAGGTAAGAATTTTTCTATAAAGACATGACAATATTACATATTTCGAGGTAAAACGTTGAAACTCTCTTTCTCTTCATTCATCAGTGCCTAAACCGCTGGTGATACGTGTTGATCCTCAACACGCGACTGCATCACCTGAGAGATCAGAGCAGATAGTTTCAGCAAATAAACTGAAGAAGGGTGACAAGAAAACGGATCATGAAGGTAAGAGAAAGTTTATTAAGATGTGACAAGAGTGCATTTTGCTGAGGTAAAAACATTGTGACTCTCTAAATCCCATCATTCATCAGTGCCTGAACGGCTGGTGAGACATTTTGCACCTAAACCATCAACTTCATCACCTGAGAGACCAAAGACGAGACGTTCGAGGAGGAATCTGAGGAAGGAAGCTCAAAACATGAGTCATGAAGGTAACAGAAAGTTTATGAAGATTTCACAGTTCAAACACTTTGTATGTTGAGGTAAAAACATTGTGACTCTCTAAATCCCATCATTCATCAGTGCCTGAACCGCTGGTGAGACAATTTGCACCTAAACCATCAACTTCATCACCTGAGAGACCAAAGACGAGACGTTCGAGGAGGAATCTGAGGAAGGAAGCTCAAAACATGAATCATGAAGGTAACAGAAAGTTTGTGAAGATTTCACAGTTCAAACACTTTGTATGTTGAGGTAAAACCTTGAGACTCTCTCCATCTCTTCATTCATCAGGGTTTCATAGATCTGCCTCACCCGACCGGAATCCTGAACAGACGGAGGTGACAAAATATGAAGGTAAGAGAAAATCTAGTGATGTATGACAAGACGAAACTAAAAAAATCAAGACTCACTTCATCTCCTTTGCCAATATCAGCTGGTCCACCAACACCAGCTCCAACTGGGCCTGAACCGCTGGTCACGTCACGGTTTGATCTCTTTACACACCTGGTCCTCGTGGACATTGAAGAGGAAGATGAGGTGCATATCATCTCTCCATTTGGGCTGAAGGACACCAGACAAAGGAGACCTAAGCCCATCAGGAAAAAACAACCCATGTTTAGTTGGATGGAGGAGAACACAGAGATGCTGGAGAGTGAAAGATCAGAGAAGAAACTGAACAGTGGCAAAAAAACGGACCACGAAGGTAAGAGAAAGTGTATCATATGTGACGAGATAGTTCATTGTGTCGAGATAAAAACATTGTGACTCTTTCAATGTCTTCATTCTTCAGCATCATCTCCGTACATCCCGTATGAATATACCGAGGCGATATCACTGTCAGCACCTTCATCACATTCTGATCTCATCCTCATGGACATGAATGATAACAGCGAGTTTGATGAGCCTGAGGTGGAGTTCATCTCTCCATTTGAGCTGAAGGACCCCAGACACAGAAGACCGAAGCCCATGACAAAAAATCAACCGATGTTTTGTTGGATGGAGAACACGGAAATGCAGGAGAGTGAAAGTGAAGGGGATGAAGTCCAGCCAGAAGCTCCAGAGAAGCAGGAGAGACCTGTGAAAAAATCCCATCCAGAGAGCAACGCTGACAAACAACAAACCCTTCAGAAGGAGACAGACGCTCATGAAAACATCATCATGACAGGTCCTTGTGGTCCCGCTGGAGATACCCAAGATCCCCTGAATGGTCCAGAGAAGACAAAAGCTGCCAGCAAAACTAAAGGATTATTTGTTCTTCATAACTGGGTTGAGAAAAAGACCAAAGAACGACGGGAGAAGAAAATGAGAAAAGAAAGGGAAATAACAGAAACACAGTTACTGCGGGAGAGATACTTGAACAGTCCAGCATTGAAGCATTTGTGTGTTAATAAGAACAACTCTAACTATATCCCCATACTCCTTCTATAACTTATGTGGAAAATAATTAAGTTTATGTGCAAAATAATTAAGTTTATGTGTGATAAATATAAGTATGTGTAAAAAAATGAAGTATATGTGCAAAAAAAAAATGATGTATATGTGTTAAAAAATGAAGTATATGTGTTAAAAAATGAGGTATATGTGTTAAAAAATGAAGTATATGTGCAAAAAAAAATGAAGTATATGTGTTAAAAAATGAGGTATATGTGTTAAAAAATGAAGTATATGTGTTAAAAAATGAGGTATATGTGTTAAAAAATGAAGTATATGTGCAAAAAAAATGAAGTATATGTGTTAAAAAATGAGGTATATGTGTTAAAAAATGAAGTATATGTGTTATAAATGAAGTATGTGTGCAAAAAAAATGTCTATATGTGCAATAAAATAAGTATGTGCAAATTTCCCTCCTGTACAGTTTTACTTAACATGTGTGCAATGAATAAACTTGTCTTCTTTTGAAAACATATTTTTGAAAATATTACATACTGTAGATGTTATCCCTGTAATAGTACTTATCGCAATCTAGCAAAATATTGAAAATGAACATTCTTTATTATGGAAGAAACAATTATTCATAGTTTTTGTGAATGTGTTTTCATTAAATCTTTTTGGAATTAGTTTTGCACAGTATCTCTCACAAAAAAAAATCAGGACATATTTGAATTCTTTTGATATTATTCTATACCTTTCTATAGTTTTCAATATATTGTTAAAAAATGCTATTATACTTGGTAAATGATTTATTCCCAAATGCAAATGTTTGGAAAAATCTACTATTGTCAATTTTTGGGTTGATTTTAATGCCTAAGTTAAATCCTTTGTGGGCATAAAGAACAAAAAATATTTAAAAGTCAAAAATTGCTCTTTAGGTTCCGTCTTATATAATTCCTCCCTCTGCCTTAAGTTATTTAAATGTTTTCTCTTTTTCCTTGTATGATTATGATTTCTTGTGAAGTGTAACTATCAATATTGTTTTCAATAGTTTCTGTGTGTTATATTGGCATTAATAATAATAAAGTACTTACAAGGTCAAAGGTCAACAAAGTAGACACAAACACACTGTGAGTCACTTTCCTTAATATAGGCTAGAATTTTTTTTAAATATCCATTTTTCCTGTGGTTTTTTAAAAGCGTAATTTGTGTTGCTTTGGGTTGTGTCAGTATGGAGGATTTTTATTGGAAAGGATAGGAAAAAACATGTTTATCGGTATAATGTATAGATTTTAGTTTGCCTCATCATGCTAGTTTTGAGGTAAATTAAGTCTTTAATTATCACTAACATTCAAATGTTGAGACACAGTCGACTGAACGTTCGCAACTACTTAAATTAAAATTGTAAAGTTGGACAGTCACTTCTACACAAAACATAAAATGTGTAAAAAATTGTGACACGTATTCATGAGGTGTGCCCAAACATTTATTTAGCTGCAGTTTATTTGTAATTAAAGACACATTCAGACACATTTCAAACATATTAAATGAAAACATTGGGAACGATGTCTGCAGTCTCTCTCTTCAGGTGTTTGACCCCATGCGGTTTGATCCACAGAGGCCAAAGGGAAGATCACCTCATGCTTTGATAGCATTCTCTGCAGCACCCAGGTACAGTTCACACTATAGTATACACTCACAAATTAATCTTGTTCATTGAGACAGTTCATTTGTGTTGGACTCGCCAATCGAATCCTTCTACTGTTACTCTTCTGTGTATGTCTGCTAGGCACTGCATCCGTCAAGAACTTTTCTATGGCAGAAATGAAGGTGGTGGGCGCTAAAACGGTGTCAAGGTTCAGAATTCTGCCCGGACCCAAACCGGTGCGTCGCCTCTAAAACCTGCTCATGAGAGAAGAAGGAGGAGGAATGATTTTAAACTTTCAACCTCTAACGCCGTCTCAGGACTAATAGCCTCCAAAAATTCATTTAGAGAAAGCCTTATACATTTCACTGTGATTTATATACATTAAACCTCTATGTCATTTAGTTTTATAAATCTGTTTTCGTAAATGTTTATGGAAATTAAATATTTCACACAATACGCCACTGATAACAAGAATATATCTGCACATGTGACACGCACTCAACCTGTGAAGTCCAGGCCCCGGTTGCATAAAGTACCTTGAGTGTAATTTTCCCTTAAGCGTGCCCTTAAATATACCTCAAGTTTTACTTAAGTTATCCTCCTATTGTCTTTGGTGAAGGGAAATCACTTAGGAAAAACTTTAGGTGCTTTATGCAACAACTGGCCACAGGGACTGTAGATGAGATGAGCGACATCTGGTGTTCACAGCTCGTGCAAAACCCACCTGAAATAAACACAAACAGAAAACAAGCACGATATATTATAAACATTTTCAAGAAAAAACTTCACATTAGTTTAAACGATATAACAGCAAATACAGAAATAGTTTGTGGTGTTGTTGCATTATTGCACCACTAGATGGCACTCAAACTTCTTGAGTTGTATAGATGTGTATAGGAAGGAGAGACGAGTGAGAAGAATTACTGAGCGTGTGCATGCATGTTAAACTGACCGTTAGTGCTGATTAATAAAGTGAATAAGAAGGATTTACATTTCCAGTTTCTTGTCTTCATAAAGACATAACATAGTTTAGATAATATTAAAGCAAATACAGAAAAAAATACACTCTAGAGCTGCTTTAGGCAGACTATAAACCAATATATACTCCCTCACATCTGCTACTAACATGAGAGAATATTCAATAAGACACACATGAGTTAAAAGAAATCTCTCAAAACATCTGCATGTAAATTTTAGAATGGAGCTGAACGTCTAATGTATATAATACTGAGACTGAGCTCACATGTGAGTTTTATTCGTTTCTCTTCTTGTAGAGTCTACGACTTTATTGATAAATCTCACACCGAACTTTTATCAACGACAATGAAAACCTCAAGACGTAAATCACGTCAGCTGCTCTGCGCAGATCGCGCGTCAACGGGAGCAGCGTGATCTCGCGATACTCGGATGTTTAACGCGAGCGGCTTATTTCATCGATCAGATTCGTTTAAATAATACACTTAGTTCAAAAAAATTAAGTCGCTAGATGTTCTCTGCTTGTTAAACGTTTGACTCATGCTTTCAGCTGTTACAAATAGACAAAACATTCCAATTTAAATGGTTATTGTATTTTATGTCTTTATTTCAGTGGTTTATGTTTTGTTTTTTTAAGGATCGCTTTGGTTTCCATTGGTTACTAATATTGTCGATGACGTCAGAGATCAAAGTAAACTTGTTGACAGCGCGAGCGACTGCAGGAGTTACTAGTCTGTTTTCGCGATTACTTTTACATTTGCGGTTTGCAAAGAAGTAGCATAAATACTTATTTTAAGTTTAGTATTAAAGTAAGTAGGCTAGTTTGGTGTAGTTGCACATCATGGGACAAGTGAACTGTGGATGCTTGGGCCACGAGACGCCAGATCCGGAATACAACCAAACACAGGAGCAGTGTTGTGTAAGTTACTCTGAAACAGTGATAATTACTAATTACATATTCAATAGTGTCATTACATTACCGTACAAATTACTCCATCCAAAAAGATTTCATTACTTATTCCTAATTACTTTCTATATCCTACATCAATCTTGATTAGAAGTGATTCAAGGATAGACATGGAACGGCGAAATTAATTATTTCTAATAAATAACTACATCAATCATTCTTATTAACTGACCAAAGTATACCAATGTGAGAAGGATACATTAAAGCATACATTAAAACTTAAACTTAGTGTTAATGTCATGTAGACTATTGAATATATTACACTGTATTTAGTTCAATTACATCAGAAGAAACTGTAATTAAATCACAGCAAAACTAAGAGAAATCCATCACTTACTTTTTCAAGGGGAAAGTAATTGAATTACAGTAACTAATTACTCAGTAACTAGTTATAACCAACACTGTACAGGAGCAAGAACAGAGAGGAGCACAGCGTCAAGATGACTCCACACCGAAGTCTAGGAAGGAATCCCGAGATGCTTCTCCATTGAGCATCGATACGTTGACACTTTCACTATCTCCTCCACCGATACAAGCCGCTCCATGCCCACCAGCTTCAACAGCTGAGAGGTTAAAATCCCGTCATCCGTCAAGGCTGGAACCGTTGGTTTTATGTTCTGATCCTCAACCCTCAACTGCAACACCTGAGAGATCAGAGGTGAGACGTTCAAGGAGGAAACGGAGGAAACGGAGGAAGGAAGCTGAAAACATGTATCATCAAGGTAAGAATTTTTCTATAAAGACATGACAATATTACATATTTCGAGGTAAAACGTTGAAACTCTCTTTCTCTTCATTCATCAGTGCCTAAACCGCTGGTGATACGTGTTGATCCTCAACACGCGACTGCATCACCTGAGAGATCAGAGCAGATAGTTTCAGCAAATAAACTGAAGAAGGGTGACAAGAAAACGGATCATGAAGGTAAGAGAAAGTTTATTAAGATGTGACAAGAGTGCATTTTGCTGAGGTAAAAACATTGTGACTCTCTAAATCCCATCATTCATCAGTGCCTGAACGGCTGGTGAGACATTTTGCACCTAAACCATCAACTTCATCACCTGAGAGACCAAAGACGAGACGTTCGAGGAGGAATCTGAGGAAGGAAGCTCAAAACATGAATCATGAAGGTAACAGAAAGTTTATGAAGATTTCACAGTTCAAACACTTTGTATGTTGAGGTAAAAACATTGTGACTCTCTAAATCCCATCATTCATCAGTGCCTGAACCGCTGGTGAGACAATTTGCACCTAAACCATCAACTTCATCACCTGAGAGACCAAAGACGAGACGTTCAAGGAGGAATCTGAGGAAGGAAGCTCAAAACATGAATCATGAAGGTAACAGAAAGTTTGTGAAGATTTCACAGTTCAAACACTTTGTATGTTGAGGTAAAACCTTGAGACTCTCTCCATCTCTTCATTCATCAGGGTTTCATAGATCTGCCTCACCCGACCGGAATCCTGAACAGACGGAGGTGACAAAATATGAAGGTAAGAGAAAATCTAGTGATGTATGACAAGACGAAACTAAAAAAATCAAGACTCACTTCATCTCCTTTGCCAATATCAGCTGGTCCACCAACACCAGCTCCAACTGGGCCTGAACCGCTGGTCACGTCACGGTTTGATCTCTTTACACACCTGGTCCTCGTGGACATTGAAGAGGAAGATGAGGTGCATATCATCTCTCCATTTGGGCTGAAGGACACCAGACAAAGGAGACCTAAGCCCATCAGGAAAAAACAACCCATGTTTAGTTGGATGGAGGAGAACACAGAGATGCTGGAGAGTGAAAGATCAGAGAAGAAACTGAACAGTGGCAAAAAAACGGACCACGAAGGTAAGAGAAAGGGTATCATATGTGACGAGATAGTTCATTGTGTCGAGATAAAAACATTGTGACTCTTTCAATGTCTTCATTCTTCAGCATCATCTCCGTACATCCCGTATGAATATACCGAGGCGATATCACTGTCAGCACCTTCATCACATTCTGATCTCATCCTCATGGACATGAATGATAACAGCGAGTTTGATGAGCCTGAGGTGGAGTTCATCTCTCCATTTGAGCTGAAGGACCCCAGACACAGAAGACCGAAGCCCATGACAAAAAATCAACCGATGTTTTGTTGGATGGAGAACACGGAAATGCAGGAGAGTGAAAGTGAAGGGGATGAAGTCCAGCCAGAAGCTCCAGAGAAGCAGGAGAGACCTGTGAAAAAATCCCATCCAGAGAGCAACGCTGACAAACAACAAACCCTTCAGAAGGAGACAGACGCTCATGAAAACATCATCATGACAGGTCCTTGTGGTCCCGCTGGAGATACCCAAGATCCCCTGAATGGTCCAGAGAAGACAAAAGCTGCCAGCAAAACTAAAGGATTATTTGTTCTTCATAACTGGGTTGAGAAAAAGACCAAAGAACGACGGGAGAAGAAAATGAGAAAAGAAAGGGAAATAACAGAAACACAGTTACTGCGGGAGAGATACTTGAACAGTCCAGCATTGAAGCATTTGTGTGTTAATAAGAACAACTCTAACTATATCCCCATACTCCTTCTATAACTTATGTGGAAAATAATTAAGTTTATGTGCAAAATAATTAAGTTTATGTGTGATAAAAATAAGTATGTGTAAAAAAATGAAGTATATGTGCAAAAAAAAAATGAGGTATATGTGTTAAAAAATGAGGTATATGTGTTAAAAAATGAAGTATATGTGCAAAAAAAATGAAGTATATGTGTTAAAAAATGAGATATATGTGTTATAAATGAAGTATATGTGTTAAAAAATGAAGTATGTGTGCAAAAAAAATGTCTATATGTGCAATAAAATAAGTATGTGCAAATTTCCCTCCTGTACAGTTTTACTTAACATGTGTGCAATGAATAAACTTGTCTTCTTTTGAAAACATATTTTTGAAAATATTACATACTGTAGATGTTATCCCTGTAATAGTACTTATCGCAATCTAGCAAAATATTGAAAATGAACATTCTTTATTATGGAAGAAACAATTATTCATAGTTTTTGTGAATGTGTTTTCATTAAATCTTTTTGGAATTAGTTTTGCACAGTATCTCTCACAAAAAAAAATCAGGACATATTTGAATTCTTTTGATATTATTCTATACTTTTCTATAGTTTTCAATATATTGTTAAAAAATGCTATTATACTTGGTAAATGATTTATTCCCAAATGCAAATGTTTGGAAAAATCTACTATTGTCAATTTTTGGGTTGATTTTAATGCCTAAGTTAAATCCTTTGTGGGCATAAAGAACAAAAAATATTTAAAAGTCAAAAATTGCTCTTTAGGTTCCATCTTATATAATTCCTCCCTCTGCCTTAAGTTATTTAAATGTTTTCTCTTCTTCCTTGTATGATTATGATTTCTTGTGAAGTGTAACTATCAATATTGTTTTCAATAGTTTCTGTGTGTTATATTGGCATTAATAATAATAAAGTACTTACAAGGTCAAAGGTCAACAAAGTAGACACAAACACACTGTGAGTCACTTTCCTTAATATAGGCTAGAATTTTTTTTAAATATCCATTTTTCCTGTGGTTTTTTAAAAGCGTAATTTGTGTTGCTTTGGGTTGTGTCAGTATGGAGGATTTTTATTGGAAAGGATAGGAAAAAACATGTTTATCGGTATAATGTATAGATTTTAGTTTGCCTCATCATGCTAGTTTTGAGGTAAATTAAGTCTTTAATTATCACTAACATTCAAATGTTGAGACACAGTCGACTGAACGTTCGCAACTACTTAAATTAAAATTGTAAAGTTGGACAGTCACTTCTACACAAAACATAAAATGTGTAAGAAATTGTGACACGTATTCATGAGGTGTGCCCAAACATTTATTTAGCTGCAGTTTATTTGTAATTAAAGACACATTCAGACACATTTCAAACATATTAAATGAAAACATTGGGAACGATGTCTGCAGTCTCTCTCTTCAGGTGTTTGACCCCATGCGGTTTGATCCACAGAGGCCAAAGGGAAGATCACCTCATGCTTTGATAGCATTCTCTGCAGCACCCAGGTACAGTTCACACTATAGTATACACTCACAAATTAATCTTGTTCATTGAGACAGTTCATTTGTGTTGGACTCGCCAATCGAATCCTTCTACTGTTACTCTTCTGTGTATGTCTGCTAGGCACTGCATCCGTCAAGAACTTTTCTATGGCAGAAATGAAGGTGGTGGGCGCTAAAACGGTGTCAAGGTTCAGAATTCTGCCCGGACCCAAACCGGTGCGTCGCCTCTAAAACCTGCTCATGAGAGAAGAAGGAGGAGGAATGATTTTAAACTTTCAACCTCTAACGCCGTCTCAGGACTAATAGCCTCCAAAAATTCATTTAGAGAAAGCCTTATACATTTCACTGTGATTTATATACATTAAACCTCTATGTCATTTAGTTTTATAAATCTGTTTTCGTAAATGTTTATGGAAATTAAATATTTCACACAATACGCCACTGATAACAAGAATATATCTGCACATGTGACACGCACTCAACCTGTGAAGTCCAGGCCCCGGTTGCATAAAGTACCTTGAGTGTAATTTTCCCTTAAGCGTGCCCTTAAATATACCTCAAGTTTTACTTAAGTTATCCTCCTATTGTCTTTGGTGAAGGGAAATCACTTAGGAAAAACTTTAGGTGCTTTATGCAACAACTGGGCACAGGGACTGTAGATGAGATGAGCGACATCTGGTGTGCACAGCTCGTGCAAAACCCACCTGAAATAAACACAAACAGAAAACAAGCACGATATATTATAAACATTTTCAAGAAAAAACTTCACATTAGTTTAAATGATATAACAGCAAATACAGAAATAGTTTGTGGTGTTGTTACATTATTGCACCACTAGATGGCACTCAAACTTCTTGAGTTGTATAGATGTGTATAGGAAGGAGAGACGAGTGAGAAGAATTACTGAGCGTGTGCATGCATGTTAAACTGACCGTTAGTGCTGATTAATAAAGTGAATAAGAAGGATTTACATTTCCAGTTTCTTGTCTTCATAAAGACATAACATAGTTTAGATAATATTAAAGCAAATACAGAAAAAAATACACTCTAGAGCTGCTTTAGGCAGACTATAAACCAATATATACTCCCTCACATCTGCTACTAACATGAGAGAATATTCAATAAGACACACATGAGTTAAAAGAAATCTCTCAAAACATCTGCATGTAAATTTTAGAATGGAGCTGAACGTCTAATGTATATAATACTGAGACTGAGCTCACATGTGAGTTTTATTCGTTTCTCTTCTTGTAGAGTCTACGACTTTATTGATAAATCTCACACCGAACTTTTATCAACGACAATGAAAACCTCAAGACGTAAATCACGTCAGCTGCTCTGCGCAGATCGCGCGTCAACGGGAGCAGCGTGATCTCGCGATACTTGGATGTTTAACGCGAGCGGCTTATTTCATCGATCAGATTCGTTTAAATAATACACTTAGTTCAAAAAATTAAGTCGCTAGATGTTCTCTGCTTGTTAAACGTTTGACTCATGCTTTCAGCTGTTACAAATAGACAAAACATTCCAATTTAAATGGTTATTGTATTTTATGTCTTTATTTCAGTGGTTTATGTTTTGTTTTTTTAAGGATCGCTTTGGTTTCCATTGGTTACTAATATTGTCGATGACGTCAGAGATCAAAGTAAACTTGTTGACAGCGCGAGCGACTGCAGGAGTTACTAGTCTGTTTTCGCGATTACTTTTACATTTGCGGTTTGCAAAGAAGTAGCATAAATACTTATTTTAAGTTTAGTATTAAAGTAAGTAGGCTAGTTTGGTGTAGTTGCACATCATGGGACAAGTGAACTGTGGATGCTTGGGCCACGAGACGCCAGATCCGGAATACAACCAAACACAGGAGCAGTGTTGTGTAAGTTACTCTGAAACAGTGATAATTACTAATTACATATTCAATAGTGTCATTACATTACCGTACAAATTACTCCATCCAAAAAGATTTCATTACTTATTCCTAATTGCTTTCTATATCCTACATCAATCTTGATTAGAAGTGATTCAAGGATAGACATGGAACGGCGAAATTAATTATTTCTAATAAATAACTACATCAATCATTCTTATTAACTGACCAAAGTATACCAATGTGAGAAGGATACATTAAAGCATACATTAAAACTTAAACTTAGTGTTAATGTCATGTCGACTATTGAATATATTACACTGTATTTAGTTCAATTACATCAGAAGAAACTGTAATTAAATCACAGCAAAACTAAGAGAAATCCATCACTTACTTTTCAAGGGGAAAGTAATTGAATTACAGTAACTAATTACTCAGTAACTAGTTATAACCAACACTGTACAGGAGCAAGAACAGAGAGGAGCACAGCGTCAAGATGACTCCACACCGAAGTCTAGGAAGGAATCCCGAGATGCTTCTCCATTGAGCATCGATACGTTGACACTTTCACTATCTCCTCCACCGATACAAGCCGCTCCATGCCCACCAGCTTCAACAGCTGAGAGGTTAAAATCCCGTCATCCGTCAAGGCTGGAACCGTTGGTTTTATGTTCTGATCCTCAACCCTCAACTGCAACACCTGAGAGATCAGAGGTGAGACGTTCAAGGAGGAAACGGAGGAAACGGAGGAAGGAAGCTGAAAACATGTATCATCAAGGTAAGAATTTTTCTATAAAGACATGACAATATTACATATTTCGAGGTAAAACGTTGAAACTCTCTTTCTCTTCATTCATCAGTGCCTAAACCGCTGGTGATACGTGTTGATCCTCAACACGCGACTGCATCACCTGAGAGATCAGAGCAGATAGTTTCAGCAAATAAACTGAAGAAGGGTGACAAGAAAACGGATCATGAAGGTAAGAGAAAGTTTATTAAGATGTGACAAGAGTGCATTTTGCTGAGGTAAAAACATTGTGACTCTCTAAATCCCATCATTCATCAGTGCCTGAACGGCTGGTGAGACATTTTGCACCTAAACCATCAACTTCATCACCTGAGAGACCAAAGACGAGACGTTCGAGGAGGAATCTGAGGAAGGAAGCTCAAAACATGAATCATGAAGGTAACAGAAAGTTTATGAAGATTTCACAGTTCAAACACTTTGTATGTTGAGGTAAAAACATTGTGACTCTCTAAATCCCATCATTCATCAGTGCCTGAACCGCTGGTGAGACAATTTGCACCTAAACCATCAACTTCATCACCTGAGAGACCAAAGACGAGACGTTCAAGGAGGAATCTGAGGAAGGAAGCTCAAAACATGAATCATGAAGGTTACAGAAAGTTTGTGAAGATTTCACAGTTCAAACACTTTGTATGTTGAGGTAAAACCTTGAGACTCTCTCCATCTCTTCATTCATCAGGGTTTCATAGATCTGCCTCACCCGACCGGAATCCTGAACAGACGGAGGTGACAAAATATGAAGGTAAGAGAAAATCTAGTGATGTATGACAAGACGAAACTAAAAAAATCAAGACTCACTTCATCTCCTTTGCCAATATCAGCTGGTCCACCAACACCAGCTCCAACTGGGCCTGAACCGCTGGTCACGTCACGGTTTGATCTCTTTACACACCTGGTCCTCGTGGACATTGAAGAGGAAGATGAGGTGCATATCATCTCTCCATTTGGGCTGAAGGACACCAGACAAAGGAGACCTAAGCCCATCAGGAAAAAACAACCCATGTTTAGTTGGATGGAGGAGAACACAGAGATGCTGGAGAGTGAAAGATCAGAGAAGAAACTGAACAGTGGCAAAAAAACGGACCACGAAGGTAAGAGAAAGTGTATCATATGTGACGAGATAGTTCATTGTGTCGAGATAAAAACATTGTGACTCTTTCAATGTCTTCATTCTTCAGCATCATCTCCGTACATCCCGTATGAATATACCGAGGCGATATCACTGTCAGCACCTTCATCACATTCTGATCTCATCCTCATGGACATGAATGATAACAGCGAGTTTGATGAGCCTGAGGTGGAGTTCATCTCTCCATTTGAGCTGAAGGACCCCAGACACAGAAGACCGAAGCCCATGACAAAAAATCAACCGATGTTTTGTTGGATGGAGAACACGGAAATGCAGGAGAGTGAAAGTGAAGGGGATGAAGTCCAGCCAGAAGCTCCAGAGAAGCAGGAGAGACCTGTGAAAAAATCCCATCCAGAGAGCAACGCTGACAAACAACAAACCCTTCAGAAGGAGACAGACGCTCATGAAAACATCATCATGACAGGTCCTTGTGGTCCCGCTGGAGATAGCCAAGATCCCCTGAATGGTCCAGAGAAGACAAAAGCTGCCAGCAAAACTAAAGGATTATTTGTTCTTCATAACTGGGTTGAGAAAAAGACCAAAGAACGACGGGAGAAGAAAATGAGAAAAGAAAGGGAAATAACAGAAACACAGTTACTGCGGGAGAGATACTTGAACAGTCCCGCATTGAAGCATTTGTGTGTTAATAAGAACAACTCTAACTATATCCCCATACTCCTTCTATAACTTATGTGGAAAATAATTAAGTTTATGTGCAAAATAATTAAGTTTATGTGTGATAAAAATAAGTATGTGTAAAAAAATGAAGTATATGTGCATAAAAAAAAATGAGGTATATGTGTTAAAAAATGAAGTATATGTGTTAAAAAATGAGGTATATGTGTTAAAAAATGAGATATATGTGTTATAAATGAAGTATATGTGTTAAAAAATGAAGTATGTGTGCAAAAAAAATGTCTATATGTGCAATAAAATAAGTATGTGCAAATTTCCCTCCTGTACAGTTTTACTTAACATGTGTGCAATGAATAAACTTGTCTTCTTTTGAAAACATATTTTTGAAAATATTACATACTGTAGATGTTATCCCTGTAATAGTACTTATCGCAATCTAGCAAAATATTGAAAATGAACATTCTTTATTATGGAAGAAACAATTATTCATAGTTTTTGTGAATGTGTTTTCATTAAATCTTTTTGGAATTAGTTTTGCACAGTATCTCTCACAAAAAAAAATCAGGACATATTTGAATTCTTTTGATATTATTCTATACTTTTCTATAGTTTTCAATATATTGTTAAAAAATGCTATTATACTTGGTAAATGATTTATTCCCAAATGCAAATGTTTGGAAAAATCTACTATTGCCAATTTTTGGGTTGGTTTTAATGCCTAAGTTAAATCCTTTGTGGGAATAAAGAACAAAAAATATTTAAAAGTCAAAAATTGCTCTTTAGGTTCCGTCTTATATAATTCCTCCCTCTGCCTTAAGTTATTTAAATGTTTTCTCTTCTTCCTTGTATGATTATGATTTCTTGTGAAGTGTAACTATCAATATTGTTTTCAATAGTTTCTGTGTGTTATATTGGAATTAATAATAATAAAGTACTTACAAGGTCAAAGGTCAACAAAGTAGACACAAACACACTGTGAGTCACTTTCCTTAATATAGGCTAGAATTTTTTTTAAATATCCATTTTTCCTGTGGTTTTTTAAAAGCGTAATTTGTGTTGCTTTGGGTTGTGTCAGTATGGAGGATTTTTATTGGAAAGGATAGGAAAAAACATGTTTATCGGTATAATGTATAGATTTTAGTTTGCCTCATCATGCTAGTTTTGAGGTAAATTAAGTCTTTAATTATCACTAACATTCAAATGTTGAGACACAGTCGACTGAACGTTCGCAACTACTTAAATTAAAATTGTAAAGTTGGACAGTCACTTCTACACAAAACATAAAACGTGTAAAAAATTGTGACACGTATTCATGAGGTGTGCCCAAACATTTATTTAGCTGCAGTTTATTTGTAATTAAAGACACATTCAGACACATTTCAAACATATTAAATGAAAACATTGGGAACGATGTCTGCAGTCTCTCTCTTCAGGTGTTTGACCCCATGCGGTTTGATCCACAGAGGCCAAAGGGAAGATCACCTCATGCTTTGATAGCATTCTCTGCAGCACCCAGGTACAGTTCACACTATAGTATACACTCACAAATTAATCTTGTTCATTGAGACAGTTCATTTGTGTTGGACTCGCCAATCGAATCCTTCTACTGTTACTCTTCTGTGTATGTCTGCTAGGCACTGCATCCGTCAAGAACTTTTCTATGGCAGAAATGAAGGTGGTGGGCGCTAAAACGGTGTCAAGGTTCAGAATTCTGCCCGGACCCAAACCGGTGCGTCGCCTCTAAAACCTGCTCATGAGAGAAGAAGGAGGAGGAATGATTTTAAACTTTCAACCTCTAACGCCGTCTCAGGACTAATAGCCTCCAAAAATTCATTTAGAGAAAGCCTTATACATTTCACTGTGATTTATATACATTAAACCTCTATGTCATTTAGTTTTATAAATCTGTTTTCGTAAATGTTTATGGAAATTAAATATTTCACACAATACGCCACTGATAACAAGAATATATCTGCACATGTGACACGCACTCAACCTGTGAAGTCCAGGCCCCGGTTGCATAAAGTACCTTGAGTGTAATTTTCCCTTAAGCGTGCCCTTAAATATACCTCAAGTTTTACTTAAGTTATCCTCCTATTGTCTTTGGTGAAGGGAAATCACTTAGGAAAAACTTTAGGTGCTTTATGCAACAACTGGGCACAGGGACTGTAGATGAGATGAGCGACATCTGGTGTGCACAGCTCGTGCAAAACCCACCTGAAATAAACACAAACAGAAAACAAGCACGATATATTATAAACATTTTCAAGAAAAAACTTCACATTAGTTTAAATGATATAACAGCAAATACAGAAATAGTTTGTGGTGTTGTTACATTATTGCACCACTAGATGGCACTCAAACTTCTTGAGTTGTATAGATGTGTATAGGAAGGAGAGACGAGTGAGAAGAATTACTGAGCGTGTGCATGCATGTTAAACTGACCGTTAGTGCTGATTAATAAAGTGAATAAGAAGGATTTACATTTCCAGTTTCTTGTCTTCATAAAGACATAACATAGTTTAGATAATATTAAAGCAAATACAGAAAAAAATACACTCTAGAGCTGCTTTAGGCAGACTATAAACCAATATATACTCCCTCACATCTGCTACTAACATGAGAGAATATTCAATAAGACACACATGAGTTAAAAGAAATCTCTCAAAACATCTGCATGTAAATTTTAGAATGGAGCTGAACGTCTAATGTATATAATACTGAGACTGAGCTCACATGTGAGTTTTATTCGTTTCTCTTCTTGTAGAGTCTACGACTTTATTGATAAATCTCACACCGAACTTTTATCAACGACAATGAAAACCTCAAGACGTAAATCACGTCAGCTGCTCTGCGCAGATCGCGCGTCAACGGGAGCAGCGTGATCTCGCGATACTTGGATGTTTAACGCGAGCGGCTTATTTCATCGATCAGATTCGTTTAAATAATACACTTAGTTCAAAAAATTAAGTCGCTAGATGTTCTCTGCTTGTTAAACGTTTGACTCATGCTTTCAGCTGTTACAAATAGACAAAACATTCCAATTTAAATGGTTATTGTATTTTATGTCTTTATTTCAGTGGTTTATGTTTTGTTTTTTTAAGGATCGCTTTGGTTTCCATTGGTTACTAATATTGTCGATGACGTCAGAGATCAAAGTAAACTTGTTGACAGCGCGAGCGACTGCAGGAGTTACTAGTCTGTTTTCGCGATTACTTTTACATTTGCGGTTTGCAAAGAAGTAGCATAAATACTTATTTTAAGTTTAGTATTAAAGTAAGTAGGCTAGTTTGGTGTAGTTGCACATCATGGGACAAGTGAACTGTGGATGCTTGGGCCACGAGACGCCAGATCCGGAATACAACCAAACACAGGAGCAGTGTTGTGTAAGTTACTCTGAAACAGTGATAATTACTAATTACATATTCAATAGTGTCATTACATTACCGTACAAATTACTCCATCCAAAAAGATTTCATTACTTATTCCTAATTGCTTTCTATATCCTACATCAATCTTGATTAGAAGTGATTCAAGGATAGACATGGAACGGCGAAATTAATTATTTCTAATAAATAACTACATCAATCATTCTTATTAACTGACCAAAGTATACCAATGTGAGAAGGATACATTAAAGCATACATTAAAACTTAAACTTAGTGTTAATGTCATGTCGACTATTGAATATATTACACTGTATTTAGTTCAATTACATCAGAAGAAACTGTAATTAAATCACAGCAAAACTAAGAGAAATCCATCACTTACTTTTTCAAGGGGAAAGTAATTGAATTACAGTAACTAATTACTCAGTAACTAGTTATAACCAACACTGTACAGGAGCAAGAACAGAGAGGAGCACAGCGTCAAGATGACTCCACACCGAAGTCTAGGAAGGAATCCCGAGATGCTTCTCCATTGAGCATCGATACGTTGACACTTTCACTATCTCCTCCACCGATACAAGCCGCTCCATGCCCACCAGCTTCAACAGCTGAGAGGTTAAAATCCCGTCATCCGTCAAGGCTGGAACCGTTGGTTTTATGTTCTGATCCTCAACCCTCAACTGCAACACCTGAGAGATCAGAGGTGAGACGTTCAAGGAGGAAACGGAGGAAACGGAGGAAGGAAGCTGAAAACATGTATCATCAAGGTAAGAATTTTTCTATAAAGACATGACAATATTACATATTTCGAGGTAAAACGTTGAAACTCTCTTTCTCTTCATTCATCAGTGCCTAAACCGCTGGTGATACGTGTTGATCCTCAACACGCGACTGCATCACCTGAGAGATCAGAGCAGATAGTTTCAGCAAATAAACTGAAGAAGGGTGACAAGAAAACGGATCATGAAGGTAAGAGAAAGTTTATTAAGATGTGACAAGAGTGCATTTTGCTGAGGTAAAAACATTGTGACTCTCTAAATCCCATCATTCATCAGTGCCTGAACGGCTGGTGAGACATTTTGCACCTAAACCATCAACTTCATCACCTGAGAGACCAAAGACGAGACGTTCGAGGAGGAATCTGAGGAAGGAAGCTCAAAACATGAGTCATGAAGGTAACAGAAAGTTTATGAAGATTTCACAGTTCAAACACTTTGTATGTTGAGGTAAAAACATTGTGACTCTCTAAATCCCATCATTCATCAGTGCCTGAACCGCTGGTGAGACAATTTGCACCTAAACCATCAACTTCATCACCTGAGAGACCAAAGACGAGACGTTCGAGGAGGAATCTGAGGAAGGAAGCTCAAAACATGAATCATGAAGGTAACAGAAAGTTTGTGAAGATTTCACAGTTCAAACACTTTGTATGTTGAGGTAAAACCTTGAGACTCTCTCCATCTCTTCATTCATCAGGGTTTCATAGATCTGCCTCACCCGACCGGAATCCTGAACAGACGGAGGTGACAAAATATGAAGGTAAGAGAAAATCTAGTGATGTATGACAAGACGAAACTAAAAAAATCAAGACTCACTTCATCTCCTTTGCCAATATCAGCTGGTCCACCAACACCAGCTCCAACTGGGCCTGAACCGCTGGTCACGTCACGGTTTGATCTCTTTACACACCTGGTCCTCGTGGACATTGAAGAGGAAGATGAGGTGCATATCATCTCTCCATTTGGGCTGAAGGACACCAGACAAAGGAGACCTATGCCCATCAGGAAAAAACAACCCATGTTTAGTTGGATGGAGGAGAACACAGAGATGCTGGAGAGTGAAAGATCAGAGAAGAAACTGAACAGTGGCAAAAAAACGGACCACGAAGGTAAGAGAAAGTGTATCATATGTGACGAGATAGTTCATTGTGTCGAGATAAAAACATTGTGACTCTTTCAATGTCTTCATTCTTCAGCATCATCTCCGTACATCCCGTATGAATATACCGAGGCGATATCACTGTCAGCACCTTCATCACATTCTGATCTCATCCTCATGGACATGAATGATAACAGCGAGTTTGATGAGCCTGAGGTGGAGTTCATCTCTCCATTTGAGCTGAAGGACCCCAGACACAGAAGACCGAAGCCCATGACAAAAAATCAACCGATGTTTTGTTGGATGGAGAACACGGAAATGCAGGAGAGTGAAAGTGAAGGGGATGAAGTCCAGCCAGAAGCTCCAGAGAAGCAGGAGAGACCTGTGAAAAAATCCCATCCAGAGAGCAACGCTGACAAACAACAAACCCTTCAGAAGGAGACAGACGCTCATGAAAACATCATCATGACAGGTCCTTGTGGTCCCGCTGGAGATAGCCAAGATCCCCTGAATGGTCCAGAGAAGACAAAAGCTGCCAGCAAAACTAAAGGATTATTTGTTCTTCATAACTGGGTTGAGAAAAAGACCAAAGAACGACGGGAGAAGAAAATGAGAAAAGAAAGGAAAATAACAGAAACACAGTTACTGCGGGAGAGATACTTGAACAGTCCAGCATTGAAGCATTTGTGTGTTAATAAGAACAACTCTAACTATATCCCCATACTCCTTCTATAACTTATGTGGAAAATAATTAAGTTTATGTGCAAAATAATTAAGTTTATGTGTGATAAATATAAGTATGTGTAAAAAAATGAAGTATATGTGCAAAAAAAAAATGATGTATATGTGTTAAAAAATGAAGTATATGTGTTAAAAAATGAGGTATATGTGTTAAAAAATGAAGTATATGTGCAAAAAAAAATGAAGTATATGTGTTAAAAAATGAGGTATATGTGTTAAAAAATGAAGTATATGTGTTAAAAAATGAGGTATATGTGTTAAAAAATGAAGTATATGTGCAAAAAAAATGAAGTATATGTGTTAAAAAATGAGGTATATGTGTTAAAAAATGAAGTATATGTGTTATAAATGAAGTATGTGTGCAAAAAAAATGTCTATATGTCCAATAAAATAAGTATGTGCAAATTTCCCTCCTGTACAGTTTTACTTAACATGTGTGCAATGAATAAACTTGTCTTCTTTTGAAAACATATTTTTGAAAATATTACATACTGTAGATGTTATCCCTGTAATAGTACTTATCGCAATCTAGCAAAATATTGAAAATGAACATTCTTTATTATGGAAGAAACAATTATTCATAGTTTTTGTGAATGTGTTTTCATTAAATCTTTTTGGAATTAGTTTTGCACAGTATCTCTCACAAAAAAAAATCAGGACATATTTGAATTCTTTTGATATTATTCTATACCTTTCTATAGTTTTCAATATATTGTTAAAAAATGCTATTATACTTGGTAAATGATTTATTCCCAAATGCAAATGTTTGGAAAAATCTACTATTGTCAATTTTTGGGTTGATTTTAATGCCTAAGTTAAATCCTTTGTGGGCATAAAGAACAAAAAATATTTAAAAGTCAAAAATTGCTCTTTAGGTTCCGTCTTATATAATTCCTCCCTCTGCCTTAAGTTATTTAAATGTTTTCTCTTTTTCCTTGTATGATTATGATTTCTTGTGAAGTGTAACTATCAATATTGTTTTCAATAGTTTCTGTGTGTTATATTGGCATTAATAATAATAAAGTACTTACAAGGTCAAAGGTCAACAAAGTAGACACAAACACACTGTGAGTCACTTTCCTTAATATAGGCTAGAATTTTTTTTAAATATCCATTTTTCCTGTGGTTTTTTAAAAGCGTAATTTGTGTTGCTTTGGGTTGTGTCAGTATGGAGGATTTTTATTGGAAAGGATAGGAAAAAACATGTTTATCGGTATAATGTATAGATTTTAGTTTGCCTCATCATGCTAGTTTTGAGGTAAATTAAGTCTGTAATTATCACTAACATTCAAATGTTGAGACACAGTCGACTGAACGTTCGCAACTACTTAAATTAAAATTGTAAAGTTGGACAGTCACTTCTACACAAAACATAAAATGTGTAAAAAATTGTGACACGTATTCATGAGGTGTGCCCAAACATTTATTTAGCTGCAGTTTATTTGTAATTAAAGACACATTCAGACACATTTCAAACATATTAAATGAAAACATTGGGAACGATGTCTGCAGTCTCTCTCTTCAGGTGTTTGACCCCATGCGGTTTGATCCACAGAGGCCAAAGGGAAGATCACCTCATGCTTTGATAGCATTCTCTGCAGCACCCAGGTACAGTTCACACTATAGTATACACTCACAAATTAATCTTGTTCATTGAGACAGTTCATTTGTGTTGGACTCGCCAATCGAATCCTTCTACTGTTACTCTTCTGTGTATGTCTGCTAGGCACTGCATCCGTCAAGAACTTTTCTATGGCAGAAATGAAGGTGGTGGGCGCTAAAACGGTGTCAAGGTTCAGAATTCTGCCCGGACCCAAACCGGTGCGTCGCCTCTAAAACCTGCTCATGAGAGAAGAAGGAGGAGGAATGATTTTAAACTTTCAACCTCTAACGCCGTCTCAGGACTAATAGCCTCCAAAAATTCATTTAGAGAAAGCCTTATACATTTCACTGTGATTTATATACATTAAACCTCTATGTCATTTAGTTTTATAAATCTGTTTTCGTAAATGTTTATGGAAATTAAATATTTCACACAATACGCCACTGATAACAAGAATATATCTGCACATGTGACACGCACTCAACCTGTGAAGTCCAGGCCCCGGTTGCATAAAGTACCTTGAGTGTAATTTTCCCTTAAGCGTGCCCTTAAATATACCTCAAGTTTTACTTAAGTTATCCTCCTATTGTCTTTGGTGAAGGGAAATCACTTAGGAAAAACTTTAGGTGCTTTATGCAACAACTGGGCACAGGGACTGTAGATGAGATGAGCGACATCTGGTGTTCACAGCTCGTGCAAAACCCACCTGAAATAAACACAAACAGAAAACAAGCACGATATATTATAAACATTTTCAAGAAAAAACTTCACATTAGTTTAAACGATATAACAGCAAATACAGAAATAGTTTGTGGTGTTGTTGCATTATTGCACCACTAGATGGCACTCAAACTTCTTGAGTTGTATAGATGTGTATAGGAAGGAGAGACGAGTGAGAAGAATTACTGAGCGTGTGCATGCATGTTAAACTGACCGTTAGTGCTGATTAATAAAGTGAATAAGAAGGATTTACATTTCCAGTTTCTTGTCTTCATAAAGACATAACATAGTTTAGATAATATTAAAGCAAATACAGAAAAAAATACACTCTAGAGCTGCTTTAGGCAGACTATAAACCAATATATACTCCCTCACATCTGCTACTAACATGAGAGAATATTCAATAAGACACACATGAGTTAAAAGAAATCTCTCAAAACATCTGCATGTAAATTTTAGAATGGAGCTGAACGTCTAATGTATATAATACTGAGACTGAGCTCACATGTGAGTTTTATTCGTTTCTCTTCTTGTAGAGTCTACGACTTTATTGATAAATCTCACACCGAACTTTTATCAACGACAATGAAAACCTCAAGACGTAAATCACGTCAGCTGCTCTGCGCAGATCGCGCGTCAACGGGAGCAGCGTGATCTCGCGATACTTGGATGTTTAACGCGAGCGGCTTATTTCATCGATCAGATTCGTTTAAATAATACACTTAGTTCAAAAAAATTAAGTCGCTAGATGTTCTCTGCTTGTTAAACGTTTGACTCATGCTTTCAGCTGTTACAAATAGACAAAACATTCCAATTTAAATGGTTATTGTATTTTATGTCTTTATTTCAGTGGTTTATGTTTTGTTTTTTTAAGGATCGCTTTGGTTTCCATTGGTTACTAATATTGTCGATGACGTCAGAGATCAAAGTAAACTTGTTGACAGCGCGAGCGACTGCAGGAGTTACTAGTCTGTTTTCGCGATTACTTTTACATTTGCGGTTTGCAAAGAAGTAGCATAAATACTTATTTTAAGTTTAGTATTAAAGTAAGTAGGCTAGTTTGGTGTAGTTGCACATCATGGGACAAGTGAACTGTGGATGCTTGGGCCACGAGACGCCAGATCCGGAATACAACCAAACACAGGAGCAGTGTTGTGTAAGTTACTCTGAAACAGTGATAATTACTAATTACATATTCAATAGTGTCATTACATTACCGTACAAATTACTCCATCCAAAAAGATTTCATTACTTATTCCTAATTACTTTCTATATCCTACATCAATCTTGATTAGAAGTGATTCAAGGATAGACATGGAACGGCGAAATTAATTATTTCTAATAAATAACTACATCAATCATTCTTATTAACTGACCAAAGTATACCAATGTGAGAAGGATACATTAAAGCATACATTAAAACTTAAACTTAGTGTTAATGTCATGTAGACTATTGAATATATTACACTGTATTTAGTTCAATTACATCAGAAGAAACTGTAATTAAATCACAGCAAAACTAAGAGAAATCCATCACTTACTTTTTCAAGGGGAAAGTAATTGAATTACAGTAACTAATTACTCAGTAACTAGTTATAACCAACACTGTACAGGAGCAAGAACAGAGAGGAGCACAGCGTCAAGATGACTCCACACCGAAGTCTAGGAAGGAATCCCGAGATGCTTCTCCATTGAGCATCGATACGTTGACACTTTCACTATCTCCTCCACCGATACAAGCCGCTCCATGCCCACCAGCTTCAACAGCTGAGAGGTTAAAATCCCGTCATCCGTCAAGGCTGGAACCGTTGGTTTTATGTTCTGATCCTCAACCCTCAACTGCAACACCTGAGAGATCAGAGGTGAGACGTTCAAGGAGGAAACGGAGGAAACGGAGGAAGGAAGCTGAAAACATGTATCATCAAGGTAAGAATTTTTCTATAAAGACATGACAATATTACATATTTCGAGGTAAAACGTTGAAACTCTCTTTCTCTTCATTCATCAGTGCCTAAACCGCTGGTGATACGTGTTGATCCTCAACACGCGACTGCATCACCTGAGAGATCAGAGCAGATAGTTTCAGCAAATAAACTGAAGAAGGGTGACAAGAAAACGGATCATGAAGGTAAGAGAAAGTTTATTAAGATGTGACAAGAGTGCATTTTGCTGAGGTAAAAACATTGTGACTCTCTAAATCCCATCATTCATCAGTGCCTGAACGGCTGGTGAGACATTTTGCACCTAAACCATCAACTTCATCACCTGAGAGACCAAAGACGAGACGTTCGAGGAGGAATCTGAGGAAGGAAGCTCAAAACATGAATCATGAAGGTAACAGAAAGTTTATGAAGATTTCACAGTTCAAACACTTTGTATGTTGAGGTAAAAACATTGTGACTCTCTAAATCCCATCATTCATCAGTGCCTGAACCGCTGGTGAGACAATTTGCACCTAAACCATCAACTTCATCACCTGAGAGACCAAAGACGAGACGTTCAAGGAGGAATCTGAGGAAGGAAGCTCAAAACATGAATCATGAAGGTAACAGAAAGTTTGTGAAGATTTCACAGTTCAAACACTTTGTATGTTGAGGTAAAACCTTGAGACTCTCTCCATCTCTTCATTCATCAGGGTTTCATAGATCTGCCTCACCCGACCGGAATCCTGAACAGACGGAGGTGACAAAATATGAAGGTAAGAGAAAATCTAGTGATGTATGACAAGACGAAACTAAAAAAATCAAGACTCACTTCATCTCCTTTGCCAATATCAGCTGGTCCACCAACACCAGCTCCAACTGGGCCTGAACCGCTGGTCACGTCACGGTTTGATCTCTTTACACACCTGGTCCTCGTGGACATTGAAGAGGAAGATGAGGTGCATATCATCTCTCCATTTGGGCTGAAGGACACCAGACAAAGGAGACCTAAGCCCATCAGGAAAAAACAACCCATGTTTAGTTGGATGGAGGAGAACACAGAGATGCTGGAGAGTGAAAGATCAGAGAAGAAACTGAACAGTGGCAAAAAAACGGACCACGAAGGTAAGAGAAAGGGTATCATATGTGACGAGATAGTTCATTGTGTCGAGATAAAAACATTGTGACTCTTTCAATGTCTTCATTCTTCAGCATCATCTCCGTACATCCCGTATGAATATACCGAGGCGATATCACTGTCAGCACCTTCATCACATTCTGATCTCATCCTCATGGACATGAATGATAACAGCGAGTTTGATGAGCCTGAGGTGGAGTTCATCTCTCCATTTGAGCTGAAGGACCCCAGACACAGAAGACCGAAGCCCATGACAAAAAATCAACCGATGTTTTGTTGGATGGAGAACACGGAAATGCAGGAGAGTGAAAGTGAAGGGGATGAAGTCCAGCCAGAAGCTCCAGAGAAGCAGGAGAGACCTGTGAAAAAATCCCATCCAGAGAGCAACGCTGACAAACAACAAACCCTTCAGAAGGAGACAGACGCTCATGAAAACATCATCATGACAGGTCCTTGTGGTCCCGCTGGAGATACCCAAGATCCCCTGAATGGTCCAGAGAAGACAAAAGCTGCCAGCAAAACTAAAGGATTATTTGTTCTTCATAACTGGGTTGAGAAAAAGACCAAAGAACGACGGGAGAAGAAAATGAGAAAAGAAAGGGAAATAACAGAAACACAGTTACTGCGGGAGAGATACTTGAACAGTCCAGCATTGAAGCATTTGTGTGTTAATAAGAACAACTCTAACTATATCCCCATACTCCTTCTATAACTTATGTGGAAAATAATTAAGTTTATGTGCAAAATAATTAAGTTTATGTGTGATAAAAATAAGTATGTGTAAAAAAATGAAGTATATGTGCAAAAAAAAAATGAGGTATATGTGTTAAAAAATGAAGTATATGTGTTAAAAAATGAGGTATATGTGTTAAAAAATGAAGTATATGTGCAAAAAAAATGAAGTATATGTGTTAAAAAATGAGGTATATGTGTTAAAAAATGAAGTATATGTGCAAAAAAAAATGAAGTATATGTGTTAAAAAATGAGATATATGTGTTATAAATGAAGTATATGTGTTAAAAAATGAAGTATGTGTGCAAAAAAAATGTCTATATGTGCAATAAAATAAGTATGTGCAAATTTCCCTCCTGTACAGTTTTACTTAACATGTGTGCAATGAATAAACTTGTCTTCTTTTGAAAACATATTTTTGAAAATATTACATACTGTAGATGTTATCCCTGTAATAGTACTTATCGCAATCTAGCAAAATATTGAAAATGAACATTCTTTATTATGGAAGAAACAATTATTCATAGTTTTTGTGAATGTGTTTTCATTAAATCTTTTTGGAATTAGTTTTGCACAGTATCTCTCACAAAAAAAAATCAGGACATATTTGAATTCTTTTGATATTATTCTATACCTTTCTATAGTTTTCAATATATTGTTAAAAAATGCTATTATACTTGGTAAATGATTTATTCCCAAATGCAAATGTTTGGAAAAATCTACTATTGTCAATTTTTGGGTTGATTTTAATGCCTAAGTTAAATCCTTTGTGGGCATAAAGAACAAAAAATATTTAAAAGTCAAAAATTGCTCTTTAGGTTCCGTCTTATATAATTCCTCCCTCTGCCTTAAGTTATTTAAATGTTTTCTCTTTTTCCTTGTATGATTATGATTTCTTGTGAAGTGTAACTATCAATATTGTTTTCAATAGTTTCTGTGTGTTATATTGGCATTAATAATAATAAAGTACTTACAAGGTCAAAGGTCAACAAAGTAGACACAAACACACTGTGAGTCACTTTCCTTAATATAGGCTAGAATTTTTTTTAAATATCCATTTTTCCTGTGGTTTTTTAAAAGCGTAATTTGTGTTGCTTTGGGTTGTGTCAGTATGGAGGATTTTTATTGGAAAGGATAGGAAAAAACATGTTTATCGGTATAATGTATAGATTTTAGTTTGCCTCATCATGCTAGTTTTGAGGTAAATTAAGTCTTTAATTATCACTAACATTCAAATGTTGAGACACAGTCGACTGAACGTTCGCAACTACTTAAATTAAAATTGTAAAGTTGGACAGTCACTTCTACACAAAACATAAAATGTGTAAGAAATTGTGACACGTATTCATGAGGTGTGCCCAAACATTTATTTAGCTGCAGTTTATTTGTAATTAAAGACACATTCAGACACATTTCAAACATATTAAATGAAAACATTGGGAACGATGTCTGCAGTCTCTCTCTTCAGGTGTTTGACCCCATGCGGTTTGATCCACAGAGGCCAAAGGGAAGATCACCTCATGCTTTGATAGCATTCTCTGCAGCACCCAGGTACAGTTCACACTATAGTATACACTCACAAATTAATCTTGTTCATTGAGACAGTTCATTTGTGTTGGACTCGCCAATCGAATCCTTCTACTGTTACTCTTCTGTGTATGTCTGCTAGGCACTGCATCCGTCAAGAACTTTTCTATGGCAGAAATGAAGGTGGTGGGCGCTAAAACGGTGTCAAGGTTCAGAATTCTGCCCGGACCCAAACCGGTGCGTCGCCTCTAAAACCTGCTCATGAGAGAAGAAGGAGGAGGAATGATTTTAAACTTTCAACCTCTAACGCCGTCTCAGGACTAATAGCCTCCAAAAATTCATTTAGAGAAAGCCTTATACATTTCACTGTGATTTATATACATTAAACCTCTATGTCATTTAGTTTTATAAATCTGTTTTCGTAAATGTTTATGGAAATTAAATATTTCACACAATACGCCACTGATAACAAGAATATATCTGCACATGTGACACGCACTCAACCTGTGAAGTCCAGGCCCCGGTTGCATAAAGTACCTTGAGTGTAATTTTCCCTTAAGCGTGCCCTTAAATATACCTCAAGTTTTACTTAAGTTATCCTCCTATTGTCTTTGGTGAAGGGAAATCACTTAGGAAAAACTTTAGGTGCTTTATGCAACAACTGGGCACAGGGACTGTAGATGAGATGAGCGACATCTGGTGTGCACAGCTCGTGCAAAACCCACCTGAAATAAACACAAACAGAAAACAAGCACGATATATTATAAACATTTTCAAGAAAAAACTTCACATTAGTTTAAATGATATAACAGCAAATACAGAAATAGTTTGTGGTGTTGTTACATTATTGCACCACTAGATGGCACTCAAACTTCTTGAGTTGTATAGATGTGTATAGGAAGGAGAGACGAGTGAGAAGAATTACTGAGCGTGTGCATGCATGTTAAACTGACCGTTAGTGCTGATTAATAAAGTGAATAAGAAGGATTTACATTTCCAGTTTCTTGTCTTCATAAAGACATAACATAGTTTAGATAATATTAAAGCAAATACAGAAAAAAATACACTCTAGAGCTGCTTTAGGCAGACTATAAACCAATATATACTCCCTCACATCTGCTACTAACATGAGAGAATATTCAATAAGACACACATGAGTTAAAAGAAATCTCTCAAAACATCTGCATGTAAATTTTAGAATGGAGCTGAACGTCTAATGTATATAATACTGAGACTGAGCTCACATGTGAGTTTTATTCGTTTCTCTTCTTGTAGAGTCTACGACTTTATTGATAAATCTCACACCGAACTTTTATCAACGACAATGAAAACCTCAAGACGTAAATCACGTCAGCTGCTCTGCGCAGATCGCGCGTCAACGGGAGCAGCGTGATCTCGCGATACTCGGATGTTTAACGCGAGCGGCTTATTTCATCGATCAGATTCGTTTAAATAATACACTTAGTTCAAAAAAATAAAGTCGCTAGATGTTCTCTGCTTGTTAAACGTTTGACTCATGCTTTCAGCTGTTACAAATAGACAAAACATTCCAATTTAAATGGTTATTGTATTTTATGTCTTTATTTCAGTGGTTTATGTTTTGTTTTTTTAAGGATCGCTTTGGTTTCCATTGGTTACTAATATTGTCGATGACGTCAGAGATCAAAGTAAACTTGTTGACAGCGCGAGCGACTGCAGGAGTTACTAGTCTGTTTTCGCGATTACTTTTACATTTGCGGTTTGCAAAGAAGTAGCATAAATACTTATTTTAAGTTTAGTATTAAAGTAAGTAGGCTAGTTTGGTGTAGTTGCACATCATGGGACAAGTGAACTGTGGATGCTTGGGCCACGAGACGCCAGATCCGGAATACAACCAAACACAGGAGCAGTGTTGTGTAAGTTACTCTGAAACAGTGATAATTACTAATTACATATTCAATAGTGTCATTACATTACCGTACAAATTACTCCATCCAAAAAGATTTCATTACTTATTCCTAATTACTTTCTATATCCTACATCAATCTTGATTAGAAGTGATTCAAGGATAGACATGGAACGGCGAAATTAATTATTTCTAATAAATAACTACATCAATCATTCTTATTAACTGACCAAAGTATACCAATGTGAGAAGGATACATTAAAGCATACATTAAAACTTAAACTTAGTGTTAATGTCATGTCGACTATTGAATATATTACACTGTATTTAGTTCAATTACATCAGAAGAAACTGTAATTAAATCACAGCAAAACTAAGAGAAATCCATCACTTACTTTTTCAAGGGGAAAGTAATTGAATTACAGTAACTAATTACTCAGTAACTAGTTATAACCAACACTGTACAGGAGCAAGAACAGAGAGGAGCACAGCGTCAAGATGACTCCACACCGAAGTCTAGGAAGGAATCCCGAGATGCTTCTCCATTGAGCATCGATACGTTGACACTTTCACTATCTCCTCCACCGATACAAGCCGCTCCATGCCCACCAGCTTCAACAGCTGAGAGGTTAAAATCCCGTCATCCGTCAAGGCTGGAACCGTTGGTTTTATGTTCTGATCCTCAACCCTCAACTGCAACACCTGAGAGATCAGAGGTGAGACGTTCAAGGAGGAAACGGAGGAAACGGAGGAAGGAAGCTGAAAACATGTATCATCAAGGTAAGAATTTTTCTATAAAGACATGACAATATTACATATTTCGAGGTAAAACGTTGAAACTCTCTTTCTCTTCATTCATCAGTGCCTAAACCGCTGGTGATACGTGTTGATCCTCAACACGCGACTGCATCACCTGAGAGATCAGAGCAGATAGTTTCAGCAAATAAACTGAAGAAGGGTGACAAGAAAACGGATCATGAAGGTAAGAGAAAGTTTATTAAGATGTGACAAGAGTGCATTTTGCTGAGGTAAAAACATTGTGACTCTCTAAATCCCATCATTCATCAGTGCCTGAACGGCTGGTGAGACATTTTGCACCTAAACCATCAACTTCATCACCTGAGAGACCAAAGACGAGACGTTCGAGGAGGAATCTGAGGAAGGAAGCTCAAAACATGAATCATGAAGGTAACAGAAAGTTTATGAAGATTTCACAGTTCAAACACTTTGTATGTTGAGGTAAAAACATTGTGACTCTCTAAATCCCATCATTCAACAGTGCCTGAACCGCTGGTGAGACATTTTGCACCTAAACCATCAACTTCATCACCTGAGAGACCAAAGACGAGACGTTCGAGGAGGAATCTGAGGAAGGAAGCTCAAAACATGAATCATGAAGGTAACAGAAAGTTTGTGAAGATTTCACAGTTCAAACACTTTGTATGTTGAGGTAAAACCTTGAGACTCTCTCCATCTCTTCATTCATCAGGGTTTCATAGATCTGCCTCACCCGACCGGAATCCTGAACAGACGGAGGTGACAAAATATGAAGGTAAGAGAAAATCTAGTGATGTATGACAAGACGAAACTAAAAAAATCAAGACTCACTTCATCTCCTTTGCCAATATCAGCTGGTCCACCAACACCAGCTCCAACTGGGCCTGAACCGCTGGTCACGTCACGGTTTGATCTCTTTACACACCTGGTCCTCGTGGACATTGAAGATGAAGATGAGGTGCATATCGTCTCTCCATTTGGGCTGAAGGACACCAGACAAAGGAGACCTAAGCCCATCAGGAAAAAACAACCCATGTTTAGTTGGATGGAGGAGAACACAGAGATGCTGGAGAGTGAAAGATCAGAGAAGAAACTGAACAGTGGCAAAAAAACGGACCACGAAGGTAAGAGAAAGTGTATCATATGTGACGAGATAGTTCATTGTGTCGAGATAAAAACATTGTGACTCTTTCAATGTCTTCATTCTTCAGCATCATCTCCGTACATCCCGTATGAATATACCGAGGCGATATCACTGTCAGCACCTTCATCACATTCTGATCTCATCCTCATGGACATGAATGATAACAGCGAGTTTGATGAGCCTGAGGTGGAGTTCATCTCTCCATTTGAGCTGAAGGACCCCAGACACAGAAGACCGAAGCCCATGACAAAAAATCAACCGATGTTTTGTTGGATGGAGAACACGGAAATGCAGGAGAGTGAAAGTGAAGGGGATGAAGTCCAGCCAGAAGCTCCAGAGAAGCAGGAGAGACCTGTGAAAAAATCCCATCCAGAGAGCAACGCTGACAAACAACAAACCCTTCAGAAGGAGACAGACGCTCATGAAAACATCATCATGACAGGTCCTTGTGGTCCCGCTGGAGATACCCAAGATCCCCTGAATGGTCCAGAGAAGACAAAAGCTGCCAGCAAAACTAAAGGATTATTTGTTCTTCATAACTGGGTTGAGAAAAAGACCAAAGAACGACGGGAGAAGAAAATGAGAAAAGAAAGGGAAATAACAGAAACACAGTTACTGCGGGAGAGATACTTGAACAGTCCAGCATTGAAGCATTTGTGTGTTAATAAGAACAACTCTAACTATATCCCCATACTCCTTCTATAACTTATGTGGAAAATAATTAAGTTTATGTGCAAAATAATTAAGTTTATGTGTGATAAAAATAAGTATGTGTAAAAAAATGAAGTATATGTGCAAAAAAAAAATGAGGTATATGTGTTAAAAAATGAAGTATATGTGTTAAAAAATGAGGTATATGTGTTAAAAAATGAAGTATATGTGCAAAAAAAAAATGAAGTATATGTGTTAAAAAATGAGGTATATGTGTTAAAAAATGAAGTATATGTGCAAAAAAAAATGAAGTATATGTGTTAAAAAATGAGATATATGTGTTATAAATGAAGTATATGTGTTAAAAAATGAAGTATGTGTGCAAAAAAAATGTCTATATGTGCAATAAAATAAGTATGTGCAAATTTCCCTCCTGTACAGTTTTACTTAACATGTGTGCAATGAATAAACTTGTCTTCTTTTGAAAACATATTTTTGAAAATATTACATACTGTAGATGTTATCCCTGTAATAGTACTTATCGCAATCTAGCAAAATATTGAAAATGAACATTCTTTATTATGGAAGAAACAATTATTCATAGTTTTTGTGAATGTGTTTTCATTAAATCTTTTTGGAATTAGTTTTGCACAGTATCTCTCACAAAAAAAAATCAGGACATATTTGAATTCTTTTGATATTATTCTATACTTTTCTATAGTTTTCAATATATTGTTAAAAAATGCTATTATACTTGGTAAATGATTTATTCCCAAATGCAAATGTTTGGAAAAATCTACTATTGTCAATTTTTGGGTTGATTTTAATGCCTAAGTTAAATCCTTTGTGGGCATAAAGAACAAAAAATATTTAAAAGTCAAAAATTGCTCTTTAGGTTCCATCTTATATAATTCCTCCCTCTGCCTTAAGTTATTTAAATGTTTTCTCTTCTTCCTTGTATGATTATGATTTCTTGTGAAGTGTAACTATCAATATTGTTTTCAATAGTTTCTGTGTGTTATATTGGCATTAATAATAATAAAGTACTTACAAGGTCAAAGGTCAACAAAGTAGACACAAACACACTGTGAGTCACTTTCCTTAATATAGGCTAGAATTTTTTTTAAATATCCATTTTTCCTGTGGTTTTTTAAAAGCGTAATTTGTGTTGCTTTGGGTTGTGTCAGTATGGAGGATTTTTATTGGAAAGGATAGGAAAAAACATGTTTATCGGTATAATGTATAGATTTTAGTTTGCCTCATCATGCTAGTTTTGAGGTAAATTAAGTCTTTAATTATCACTAACATTCAAATGTTGAGACACAGTCGACTGAACGTTCGCAACTACTTAAATTAAAATTGTAAAGTTGGACAGTCACTTCTACACAAAACATAAAATGTGTAAGAAATTGTGACACGTATTCATGAGGTGTGCCCAAACATTTATTTAGCTGCAGTTTATTTGTAATTAAAGACACATTCAGACACATTTCAAACATATTAAATGAAAACATTGGGAACGATGTCTGCAGTCTCTCTCTTCAGGTGTTTGACCCCATGCGGTTTGATCCACAGAGGCCAAAGGGAAGATCACCTCATGCTTTGATAGCATTCTCTGCAGCACCCAGGTACAGTTCACACTATAGTATACACTCACAAATTAATCTTGTTCATTGAGACAGTTCATTTGTGTTGGACTCGCCAATCGAATCCTTCTACTGTTACTCTTCTGTGTATGTCTGCTAGGCACTGCATCCGTCAAGAACTTTTCTATGGCAGAAATGAAGGTGGTGGGCGCTAAAACGGTGTCAAGGTTCAGAATTCTGCCCGGACCCAAACCGGTGCGTCGCCTCTAAAACCTGCTCATGAGAGAAGAAGGAGGAGGAATGATTTTAAACTTTCAACCTCTAACGCCGTCTCAGGACTAATAGCCTCCAAAAATTCATTTAGAGAAAGCCTTATACATTTCACTGTGATTTATATACATTAAACCTCTATGTCATTTAGTTTTATAAATCTGTTTTCGTAAATGTTTATGGAAATTAAATATTTCACACAATACGCCACTGATAACAAGAATATATCTGCACATGTGACACGCACTCAACCTGTGAAGTCCAGGCCCCGGTTGCATAAAGTACCTTGAGTGTAATTTTCCCTTAAGCGTGCCCTTAAATATACCTCAAGTTTTACTTAAGTTATCCTCCTATTGTCTTTGGTGAAGGGAAATCACTTAGGAAAAACTTTAGGTGCTTTATGCAACAACTGGGCACAGGGACTGTAGATGAGATGAGCGACATCTGGTGTGCACAGCTCGTGCAAAACCCACCTGAAATAAACACAAACAGAAAACAAGCACGATATATTATAAACATTTTCAAGAAAAAACTTCACATTAGTTTAAATGATATAACAGCAAATACAGAAATAGTTTGTGGTGTTGTTACATTATTGCACCACTAGATGGCACTCAAACTTCTTGAGTTGTATAGATGTGTATAGGAAGGAGAGACGAGTGAGAAGAATTACTGAGCGTGTGCATGCATGTTAAACTGACCGTTAGTGCTGATTAATAAAGTGAATAAGAAGGATTTACATTTCCAGTTTCTTGTCTTCATAAAGACATAACATAGTTTAGATAATATTAAAGCAAATACAGAAAAAAATACACTCTAGAGCTGCTTTAGGCAGACTATAAACCAATATATACTCCCTCACATCTGCTACTAACATGAGAGAATATTCAATAAGACACACATGAGTTAAAAGAAATCTCTCAAAACATCTGCATGTAAATTTTAGAATGGAGCTGAACGTCTAATGTATATAATACTGAGACTGAGCTCACATGTGAGTTTTATTCGTTTCTCTTCTTGTAGAGTCTACGACTTTATTGATAAATCTCACACCGAACTTTTATCAACGACAATGAAAACCTCAAGACGTAAATCACGTCAGCTGCTCTGCGCAGATCGCGCGTCAACGGGAGCAGCGTGATCTCGCGATACTCGGATGTTTAACGCGAGCGGCTTATTTCATCGATCAGATTCGTTTAAATAATACACTTAGTTCAAAAAAATAAAGTCGCTAGATGTTCTCTGCTTGTTAAACGTTTGACTCATGCTTTCAGCTGTTACAAATAGACAAAACATTCCAATTTAAATGGTTATTGTATTTTATGTCTTTATTTCAGTGGTTTATGTTTTGTTTTTTTAAGGATCGCTTTGGTTTCCATTGGTTACTAATATTGTCGATGACGTCAGAGATCAAAGTAAACTTGTTGACAGCGCGAGCGACTGCAGGAGTTACTAGTCTGTTTTCGCGATTACTTTTACATTTGCGGTTTGCAAAGAAGTAGCATAAATACTTATTTTAAGTTTAGTATTAAAGTAAGTAGGCTAGTTTGGTGTAGTTGCACATCATGGGACAAGTGAACTGTGGATGCTTGGGCCACGAGACGCCAGATCCGGAATACAACCAAACACAGGAGCAGTGTTGTGTAAGTTACTCTGAAACAGTGATAATTACTAATTACATATTCAATAGTGTCATTACATTACCGTACAAATTACTCCATCCAAAAAGATTTCATTACTTATTCCTAATTACTTTCTATATCCTACATCAATCTTGATTAGAAGTGATTCAAGGATAGACATGGAACGGCGAAATTAATTATTTCTAATAAATAACTACATCAATCATTCTTATTAACTGACCAAAGTATACCAATGTGAGAAGGATACATTAAAGCATACATTAAAACTTAAACTTAGTGTTAATGTCATGTCGACTATTGAATATATTACACTGTATTTAGTTCAATTACATCAGAAGAAACTGTAATTAAATCACAGCAAAACTAAGAGAAATCCATCACTTACTTTTTCAAGGGGAAAGTAATTGAATTACAGTAACTAATTACTCAGTAACTAGTTATAACCAACACTGTACAGGAGCAAGAACAGAGAGGAGCACAGCGTCAAGATGACTCCACACCGAAGTCTAGGAAGGAATCCCGAGATGCTTCTCCATTGAGCATCGATACGTTGACACTTTCACTATCTCCTCCACCGATACAAGCCGCTCCATGCCCACCAGCTTCAACAGCTGAGAGGTTAAAATCCCGTCATCCGTCAAGGCTGGAACCGTTGGTTTTATGTTCTGATCCTCAACCCTCAACTGCAACACCTGAGAGATCAGAGGTGAGACGTTCAAGGAGGAAACGGAGGAAACGGAGGAAGGAAGCTGAAAACATGTATCATCAAGGTAAGAATTTTTCTATAAAGACATGACAATATTACATATTTCGAGGTAAAACGTTGAAACTCTCTTTCTCTTCATTCATCAGTGCCTAAACCGCTGGTGATACGTGTTGATCCTCAACACGCGACTGCATCACCTGAGAGATCAGAGCAGATAGTTTCAGCAAATAAACTGAAGAAGGGTGACAAGAAAACGGATCATGAAGGTAAGAGAAAGTTTATTAAGATGTGACAAGAGTGCATTTTGCTGAGGTAAAAACATTGTGACTCTCTAAATCCCATCATTCATCAGTGCCTGAACGGCTGGTGAGACATTTTGCACCTAAACCATCAACTTCATCACCTGAGAGACCAAAGACGAGACGTTCGAGGAGGAATCTGAGGAAGGAAGCTCAAAACATGAGTCATGAAGGTAACAGAAAGTTTATGAAGATTTCACAGTTCAAACACTTTGTATGTTGAGGTAAAAACATTGTGACTCTCTAAATCCCATCATTCATCAGTGCCTGAACCGCTGGTGAGACAATTTGCACCTAAACCATCAACTTCATCACCTGAGAGACCAAAGACGAGACGTTCGAGGAGGAATCTGAGGAAGGAAGCTCAAAACATGAATCATGAAGGTAACAGAAAGTTTGTGAAGATTTCACAGTTCAAACACTTTGTATGTTGAGGTAAAACCTTGAGACTCTCTCCATCTCTTCATTCATCAGGGTTTCATAGATCTGCCTCACCCGACCGGAATCCTGAACAGACGGAGGTGACAAAATATGAAGGTAAGAGAAAATCTAGTGATGTATGACAAGACGAAACTAAAAAAATCAAGACTCACTTCATCTCCTTTGCCAATATCAGCTGGTCCACCAACACCAGCTCCAACTGGGCCTGAACCGCTGGTCACGTCACGGTTTGATCTCTTTACACACCTGGTCCTCGTGGACATTGAAGAGGAAGATGAGGTGCATATCATCTCTCCATTTGGGCTGAAGGACACCAGACAAAGGAGACCTAAGCCCATCAGGAAAAAACAACCCATGTTTAGTTGGATGGAGGAGAACACAGAGATGCTGGAGAGTGAAAGATCAGAGAAGAAACTGAACAGTGGCAAAAAAACGGACCACGAAGGTAAGAGAAAGTGTATCATATGTGACGAGATAGTTCATTGTGTCGAGATAAAAACATTGTGACTCTTTCAATGTCTTCATTCTTCAGCATCATCTCCGTACATCCCGTATGAATATACCGAGGCGATATCACTGTCAGCACCTTCATCACATTCTGATCTCATCCTCATGGACATGAATGATAACAGCGAGTTTGATGAGCCTGAGGTGGAGTTCATCTCTCCATTTGAGCTGAAGGACCCCAGACACAGAAGACCGAAGCCCATGACAAAAAATCAACCGATGTTTTGTTGGATGGAGAACACGGAAATGCAGGAGAGTGAAAGTGAAGGGGATGAAGTCCAGCCAGAAGCTCCAGAGAAGCAGGAGAGACCTGTGAAAAAATCCCATCCAGAGAGCAACGCTGACAAACAACAAACCCTTCAGAAGGAGACAGACGCTCATGAAAACATCATCATGACAGGTCCTTGTGGTCCCGCTGGAGATACCCAAGATCCCCTGAATGGTCCAGAGAAGACAAAAGCTGCCAGCAAAACTAAAGGATTATTTGTTCTTCATAACTGGGTTGAGAAAAAGACCAAAGAACGACGGGAGAAGAAAATGAGAAAAGAAAGGGAAATAACAGAAACACAGTTACTGCGGGAGAGATACTTGAACAGTCCAGCATTGAAGCATTTGTGTGTTAATAAGAACAACTCTAACTATATCCCCATACTCCTTCTATAACTTATGTGGAAAATAATTAAGTTTATGTGCAAAATAATTAAGTTTATGTGTGATAAATATAAGTATGTGTAAAAAAATGAAGTATATGTGCAAAAAAAAAATGAGGTATATGTGTTAAAAAATGAAGTATATGTGTTAAAAAATGAGGTATATGTGTTAAAAAATGAAGTATATGTGCAAAAAAAATGAAGTATATGTGTTAAAAAATGAAGTATATGTGCAAAAAAAAATGAAGTATATGTGCAAAAAAAAATGAAGTATATGTGTTAAAAAATGAGATATATGTGTTATAAATGAAGTATATGTGTTAAAAAATGAAGTATGTGTGCAAAAAAAATGTCTATATGTGCAATAAAATAAGTATGTGCAAATTTCCCTCCTGTACAGTTTTACTTAACATGTGTGCAATGAATAAACTTGTCTTCTTTTGAAAACATATTTTTGAAAATATTACATACTGTAGATGTTATCCCTGTAATAGTACTTATCGCAATCTAGCAAAATATTGAAAATGAACATTCTTTATTATGGAAGAAACAATTATTCATAGTTTTTGTGAATGTGTTTTCATTAAATCTTTTTGGAATTAGTTTTGCACAGTATCTCTCACAAAAAAAAATCAGGACATATTTGAATTCTTTTGATATTATTCTATACTTTTCTATAGTTTTCAATATATTGTTAAAAAATGCTATTATACTTGGTAAATGATTTATTCCCAAATGCAAATGTTTGGAAAAATCTACTATTGTCAATTTTTGGGTTGATTTTAATGCCTAAGTTAAATCCTTTGTGGGCATAAAGAACAAAAAATATTTAAAAGTCAAAAATTGCTCTTTAGGTTCCGTCTTATATAATTCCTCCCTCTGCCTTAAGTTATTTAAATGTTTTCTCTTCTTCCTTGTATGATTATGATTTCTTGTGAAGTGTAACTATCAATATTGTTTTCAATAGTTTCTGTGTGTTATATTGGCATTAATAATAATAAAGTACTTACAAGGTCGAAGGTCAACAAAGTAGACACAAACACACTGTGAGTCACTTTCCTTAATATAGGCTAGAATTTTTTTTAAATATCCATTTTTCCTGTGGTTTTTTAAAAGCGTAATTTGTGTTGCTTTGGGTTGTGTCAGTATGGAGGATTTTTATTGGAAAGGATAGGAAAAAACATGTTTATCGGTATAATGTATAGATTTTAGTTTGCCTCATCATGCTAGTTTTGAGGTAAATTAAGTCTTTAATTATCACTAACATTCAAATGTTGAGACACAGTCGACTGAACGTTCGCAACTACTTAAATTAAAATTGTAAAGTTGGACAGTCACTTCTACACAAAACATAAAATGTGTAAGAAATTGTGACACGTATTCATGAGGTGTGCCCAAACATTTATTTAGCTGCAGTTTATTTGTAATTAAAGACACATTCAGACACATTTCAAACATATTAAATGAAAACATTGGGAACGATGTCTGCAGTCTCTCTCTTCAGGTGTTTGACCCCATGCGGTTTGATCCACAGAGGCCAAAGGGAAGATCACCTCATGCTTTGATAGCATTCTCTGCAGCACCCAGGTACAGTTCACACTATAGTATACACTCACAAATTAATCTTGTTCATTGAGACAGTTAATTTGTGTTGGACTCGCCAATCGAATCCTTCTACTGTTACTCTTCTGTGTATGTCTGCTAGGCACTGCATCCGTCAAGAACTTTTCTATGGCAGAAATGAAGGTGGTGGGCGCTAAAACGGTGTCAAGGTTCAGAATTCTGCCCGGACCCAAACCGGTGCGTCGCCTCTAAAACCTGCTCATGAGAGAAGAAGGCGGAGGAATGATTTTAAACTTTCAACCTCTAACGCCGTCTCAGGACTAATAGCCTCCAAAAATTCATTTAGAGAAAGCCTTATACATTTCACTGTGATTTATATACATTAAACCTCTATGTCATTTAGTTTTATAAATCTGTTCGTAAATGTTTATGGAAATTAAATATTTCACACAATACGCCACTGATAACAAGAATATATCTGCACATGTGACACGCACTCAACCTGTGAAGTCCAGGCCCCGGTTGCATAAAGTACCTCGAGTGTAATTTTCCCTTAAGCGTGCCCTTAAATATACCTCAAGTTTTACTTAAGTTATCCTCCTATTGTCTTTGGTGAAGGGAAATCACTTAGGAAAAACTTTAGGTGCTTTATGCAACAACTGGGCACAGGGACCGTAGATGAGATGAGCGACATCTGGTGTTCACAGCTCGTGCAAAACACACCTGAAATAAACACAAACAGAAAACAAGCACGATATATTATAAACATTTTCAAGAAAAAACTTCACATTAGTTTAAATGATATAACAGCAAATACAGAAATAGTTTGTGGTGTTGTTACATTATTGCACCACTAGATGGCACTCAAACTTCTTGAGTTGTATAGATGTGTATAGGAAGGAGAGACGAGTGAGAAGAATTACTGAGCGTGTGCATGCATGTTAAACTGACCGTTAGTGCTGATTAATAAAGTGAATAAGAAGGATTTACATTTCCAGTTTCTTGTCTTCATAAAGACATAACATAGTTTAGATAATATTAAAGCAAATACAGAAAAAAATACACTCTAGAGCTGCTTTAGGCAGACTATAAACCAATATATACTCCCTCACATCTGCTACTAACATGAGAGAATATTCAATAAGACACACATGAGTTAAAAGAAATCTCTCAAAACATCTGCATGTAAATTTTAGAATGGAGCTGAACGTCTAATGTATATAATACTGAGACTGAGCTCACATGTGAGTTTTATTCGTTTCTCTTCTTGTAGAGTCTACGACTTTATTGATAAATCTCACACCGAACTTTTATCAACGACAATGAAAACCTCAAGACGTAAATCACGTCAGCTGCTCTGCGCAGATCGCGCGTCAACGGGAGCAGCGTGATCTCGCGATACTTGGATGTTTAACGCGAGCGGCTTATTTCATCGATCAGATTCGTTTAAATAATACACTTAGTTCAAAAAAATTAAGTCGCTAGATGTTCTCTGCTTATTAAACGTTTGACTCATGCTTTCAGCTGTTACAAATAGACAAAACATTCCAATTTAAATGGTTATTGTATTTTATGTCTTTATTTCAGTGGTTTATGTTTTGTTTTTTTAAGGATCGCTTTGGTTTCCATTGGTTACTAATATTGTCGATGACGTCAGAGATCAAAGTAAACTTGTTGACAGCGCGAGCGACTGCAGGAGTTACTAGTCTGTTTTCGCGATTACTTTTACATTTGCGGTTTGCAAAGAAGTAGCATAAATACTTATTTTAAGTTTAGTATTAAAGTAAGTAGGCTAGTTTGGTGTAGTTGCACATCATGGGACAAGTGAACTGTGGATGCTTGGGCCACGAGACGCCAGATCCGGAATACAACCAAACACAGGAGCAGTGTTGTGTAAGTTACTCTGAAACAGTGATAATTACTAATTACATATTCAATAGTGTCATTACTTTACCGTACAAATTACTCCATCCAAAAAGATTTCATTACTTATTCCTAATTGCTTTCTATATCCTACATCAATCTTGATTAGAAGTGATTCAAGGATAGACATGGAACGGCGAAATTAATTATTTCTAATAAATAACTACATCAATCATTCTTATTAACTGACCAAAGTATACCAATGTGAGAAGGATACATTAAAGCATACATTAAAACTTAAACTTAGTGTTAATGTCATGTCGACTATTGAATATATTACACTGTATTTAGTTCAATTACATCAGAAGAAACTGTAATTAAATCACAGCAAAACTAAGAGAAATCCATCACTTACTTTTTCAAGGGGAAAGTAATTGAATTACAGTAACTAATTACTCAGTAACTAGTTATAACCAACACTGTACAGGAGCAAGAACAGAGAGGAGCACAGCGTCAAGATGACTCCACACCGAAGTCTAGGAAGGAATCCCGAGATGCTTCTCCATTGAGCATCGATACGTTGACACTTTCACTATCTCCTCCACCGATACAAGCCGCTCCATGCCCACCAGCTTCAACAGCTGAGAGGTTAAAATCCCGTCATCCGTCAAGGCTGGAACCGTTGGTTTTATGTTCTGATCCTCAACCCTCAACTGCAACACCTGAGAGATCAGAGGTGAGACGTTCAAGGAGGAAACGGAGGAAACGGAGGAAGGAAGCTGAAAACATGTATCATGAAGGTAAGAATTTTTTTATAAAGACATGACAATATTACATATTTCGAGGTAAAACGTTGAAACTCTCTTTCTCTTCATTCATCAGTGCCTAAACCGCTGGTGATACGTGTTGATCCTCAACACGCGACTGCATCACCTGAGAGATCAGAGCAGATAGTTTCAGCAAATAAACTGAAGAAGGGTGACAAGAAAACGGATCATGAAGGTAAGAGAAAGTTTATTAAGATGTGACAAGAGTGCATTTTGCTGAGGTAAAAACATTGTGACTCTCTAAATCCCATCATTCATCAGTGCCTGAACGGCTGGTGAGACATTTTGCACCTAAACCATCAACTTCATCACCTGAGAGACCAAAGACGAGACGTTCGAGGAGGAATCTGAGGAAGGAAGCTCAAAACATGAATCATGAAGGTAACAGAAAGTTTGTGAAGATTTCACAGTTCAAACACTTTGTATGTTGAGGTAAAACCTTGAGACTCTCTCCATCTCTTCATTCATCAGGGTTTCATAGATCTGCCTCACCCGACCGGAATCCTGAACAGACGGAGGTGACAAAATATGAAGGTAAGAGAAAATCTAGTGATGTATGACAAGACGAAACTAAAAAAATCAAGACTCACTTCATCTCCTTTGCCAGTATCAGCTGGTCCACCAACACCAGCTCCAACTGGGCCTGAACCGCTGGTCACGTCACGGTTTGATCACTTTACACACCTGGTCCTCGTGGACATTGAAGAGGAAGATGAGGTGCATATCATCTCTCCATTTGGGCTGAAGGACACCAGACAAAGGAGACCTAAGCCCATCAGGAAAAAACAACCCATGTTTAGTTGGATGGAGGAGAACACAGAGATGCTGGAGAGTGAAAGATCAGAGAAGAAACTGAACAGTGGCAAAAAAACGGACCACGAAGGTAAGAGAAAGTGTATCATATGTGACGAGATAGTTCATTGTGTCGAGATAAAAACATTGTGACTCTTTCAATGTCTTCATTCTTCAGCATCATCTCCGTACATCCCGTATGAATATACCGAGGCGATATCACTGTCAGCACCTTCATCACATTCTGATCTCATCCTCATGGACATGAATGATAACAGCGAGTTTGATGAGCCTGAGGTGGAGTTCATCTCTCCATTTGAGCTGAAGGACCCCAGACACAGAAGACCGAAGCCCATGACAAAAAATCAACCGATGTTTTGTTGGATGGAGAACACGGAAATGCAGGAGAGTGAAAGTGAAGGGGATGAAGTCCAGCCAGAAGCTCCAGAGAAGCAGGAGAGACCTGTGAAAAAATCCCATCCAGAGAGCAACGCTGACAAACAACAAACCCTTCAGAAGGAGACAGACGCTCATGAAAACATCATCATGACAGGTCCTTGTGGTCCCGCTGGAGATACCCAAGATCCCCTGAATGGTCCAGAGAAGACAAAAGCTGCCAGCAAAACTAAAGGATTATTTGTTCTTCATAACTGGGTTGAGAAAAAGACCAAAGAACGACGGGAGAAGAAAATGAGAAAAGAAAGGGAAATAACAGAAACACAGTTACTGCGGGAGAGATACTTGAACAGTCCAGCATTGAAGCATTTGTGTGTTAATAAGAACAACTCTAACTATATCCCCATACTCCTTCTATAACTTATGTGGAAAATAATTAAGTTTATGTGCAAAATAATTAAGTTTATGTGTGATAAAAATAAGTATGTGTAAAAAAATGAAGTATATGTGCAAAAAAAAAATGAAGTATATGTGTTAAAAAATGAGGTATATGTGTTAAAAAATGAAGTATATGTGCAAAAAAAAAATGAAGTATATGTGTTAAAAAATGAGGTATATGTGTTAAAAAATGAAGTATATGTGCAAAAAAAATGAAGTATATGTGTTAAAAAATGAGGTATATGTGTTAAAAAATGAAGTATATGTGCAAAAAAAATGAAGTATATGTGTTAAAAAATGAGATATATGTGTTAAAAAATGAGGTATATGTGTTAAAAAATGAAGTATATGTGCAAAAAAAAATGAAGTATATGTGTTAAAAAATGAGATATATGTGTTATAAATGAAGTATATGTGTTAAAAAATGAAGTATGTGTGCAAAAAAAATGTCTTTATGTGCAATAAAATAAGTATGTGCAAATTTCCCTCCTGTACAGTTTTACTTAACATGTGTGCAATGAATAAACTTGTCTTCTTTTGAAAACATATTTTTGAAAATATTACATACTGTAGATGTTATCCCTGTAATAGTACTTATCGCAATCTAGCAAAATCTTGAAAATGAACATTCTTTATTATGGAAGAAACAATTATTCATAGTTTTTGTGAATGTGTTTTCATTAAATCTTTTTGGAATTAGTTTTGCACAGTATCTCTCACAAAAAAAAATCAGGACATATTTGAATTCTTTTGATATTATTCTATACTTTTCTATAGTTTTCAATATATTGTTAAAAAATGCTATTATACTTGGTAAATGATTTATTCCCAAATGCAAATGTTTGGAAAAATCTACTATTGCCAATTTTTGGGTTGATTTTAATGCCTAAGTTAAATCCTTTGTGGGCATAAAGAACAAAAAATATTTAAAAGTCAAAAATTGCTCTTTAGGTTCCGTCTTATATAATTCCTCCCTCTGCCTTAAGTTATTTAAATGTTTTCTCTTCTTCCTTGTATGATTATGATTTCTTGTGAAGTGTAACTATCAATATTGTTTTCAATAGTTTCTGTGTGTTATATTGGCATTAATAATAATAAAGTACTTACAAGGTCAAAGGTCAACAAAGTAGACACAAACACACTGTGAGTCACTTTCCTTAATATAGGCTAGAATTTTTTTTAAATATCCATTTTTCCTGTGGTTTTTTAAAAGCGTAATTTGTGTTGCTTTGGGTTGTGTCAGTATGGAGGATTTTTATTGGAAAGGATAGGAAAAAACATGTTTATCGGTATAATGTATAGATTTTAGTTTGCCTCATCATGCTAGTTTTGAGGTAAATTAAGTCTTTAATTATCACTAACATTCAAATGTTGAGACACAGTCGACTGAACGTTCGCAACTACTTAAATTAAAATTGTAAAGTTGGACAGTCACTTCTACACAAAACATAAAATGTGTAAAAAATTGTGACACGTATTCATGAGGTGTGCCCAAACATTTATTTAGCTGCAGTTTATTTGTAATTAAAGACACATTCAGACACATTTCAAACATATTAAATGAAAACATTGGGAACGATGTCTGCAGTCTCTCTCTTCAGGTGTTTGACCCCATGCGGTTTGATCCACAGAGGCCAAAGGGAAGATCACCTCATGCTTTGATAGCATTCTCTGCAGCACCCAGGTACAGTTCACACTATAGTATACACTCACAAATTAATCTTGTTCATTGAGACAGTTCATTTGTGTTGGACTCGCCAATCGAATCCTTCTACTGTTACTCTTCTGTGTATGTCTGCTAGGCACTGCATCCGTCAAGAACTTTTCTATGGCAGAAATGAAGGTGGTGGGCGCTAAAACGGTGTCAAGGTTCAGAATTCTGCCCGGACCCAAACCGGTGCGTCGCCTCTAAAACCTGCTCATGAGAGAAGAAGGAGGAGGAATGATTTTAAACTTTCAACCTCTAACGCCGTCTCAGGACTAATAGCCTCCAAAAATTCATTTAGAGAAAGCCTTATACATTTCACTGTGATTTATATACATTAAACCTCTATGTCATTTAGTTTTATAAATCTGTTTTCGTAAATGTTTATGGAAATTAAATATTTCACACAATACGCCACTGATAACAAGAATATATCTGCACATGTGACACGCACTCAACCTGTGAAGTCCAGGCCCCGGTTGCATAAAGTACCTTGAGTGTAATTTTCCCTTAAGCGTGCCCTTAAATATACCTCAAGTTTTACTTAAGTTATCCTCCTATTGTCTTTGGTGAAGGGAAATCACTCAGGAAAAACTTTAGGTGCTTTATGCAACAACTGGGCACAGGGACTGTAGATGAGATGAGCGACATCTGGTGTTCACAGCTCGTCCAAAACCCACCTGAAATAAACACAAACAGAAAACAAGCACGATATATTATAAACATTTTCAAGAAAAAACTTCACATTAGTTTAAATGATATAACAGCAAATACAGAAATAGTTTGTGGTGTTGTTACATTATTGCACCACTAGATGGCACTCAAACTTCTTGAGTTGTATAGATGTGTATAGGAAGGAGAGACGAGTGAGAAGAATTACTGAGCGTGTGCATGCATGTTAAACTGACCGTTAGTGCTGATTAATAAAGTGAATAAGAAGGATTTACATTTCCAGTTTCTTGTCTTCATAAAGACATAACAATTTAGATAATATTAAAGCAAATACAGAAAAAAATACACTCTAGAGCTGCTTTAGGCAGACTATAAACCAATATATACTCCCTCACATCTGCTACTAACATGAGAGAATATTCAATAAGACACACATGAGTTAAAAGAAATCTCTCAAAACATCTGCATGTAAATTTTAGAATGGAGCTGAACGTCTAATGTATATAATACTGAGACTGAGCTCACATGTGAGTTTTATTCGTTTCTCTTCTTGTAGAGTCTACGACTTTATTGATAAATCTCACACCGAACTTTTATCAACGACAATGAAAACCTCAAGACGTAAATCACGTCAGCTGCTCTGCGCAGATCGCGCGTCAACGGGAGCAGCGTGATCTCGCGATACTCGGATGTTTAACGCGAGCGGCTTATTTCATCGATCAGATTCGTTTAAATAATACACTTAGTTCAAAAAAATTAAGTCGCTAGATGTTCTCTGCTTGTTAAACGTTTGACTCATGCTTTCAGCTGTTACAAATAGACAAAACATTCCAATTTAAATGGTTATTGTATTTTATGTCTTTATTTCAGTGGTTTATGTTTTGTTTTTTTAAGGATCGCTTTGGTTTCCATTGGTTACTAATATTGTCGATGACGTCAGAGATCAAAGTAAACTTGTTGACAGCGCGAGCGACTGCAGGAGTTACTAGTCTGTTTTCGCGATTACTTTTACATTTGCGGTTTGCAAAGAAGTAGCATAAATACTTATTTTAAGTTTAGTATTAAAGTAAGTAGGCTAGTTTGGTGTAGTTGCACATCATGGGACAAGTGAACTGTGGATGCTTGGGCCACGAGACGCCAGATCCGGAATACAACCAAACACAGGAGCAGTGTTGTGTAAGTTACTCTGAAACAGTGATAATTACTAATTACATATTCAATAGTGTCATTACATTACCGTACAAATTACTCCATCCAAAAAGATTTCATTACTTATTCCTAATTGCTTTCTATATCCTACATCAATCTTGATTAGAAGTGATTCAAGGATAGACATGGAACGGCGAAATTAATTATTTCTAATAAATAACTACATCAATCATTCTTATTAACTGACCAAAGTATACCAATGTGAGAAGGATACATTAAAGCATACATTAAAACTTAAACTTAGTGTTAATGTCATGTCGACTATTGAATATATTACACTGTATTTAGTTCAATTACATCAGAAGAAACTGTAATTAAATCACAGCAAAACTAAGAGAAATCCATCACTTACTTTTTCAAGGGGAAAGTAATTGAATTACAGTAACTAATTACTCAGTAACTAGTTATAACCAACACTGTACAGGAGCAAGAACAGAGAGGAGCACAGCGTCAAGATGACTCCACACCGAAGTCTAGGAAGGAATCCCGAGATGCTTCTCCATTGAGCATCGATACGTTGACACTTTCACTATCTCCTCCACCGATACAAGCCGCTCCATGCCCACCAGCTTCAACAGCTGAGAGGTTAAAATCCCGTCATCCGTCAAGGCTGGAACCGTTGGTTTTATGTTCTGATCCTCAACCCTCAACTGCAACACCTGAGAGATCAGAGGTGAGACGTTCAAGGAGGAAACGGAGGAAACGGAGGAAGGAAGCTGAAAACATGTATCATCAAGGTAAGAATTTTTCTATAAAGACATGACAATATTACATATTTCGAGGTAAAACGTTGAAACTCTCTTTCTCTTCATTCATCAGTGCCTAAACCGCTGGTGATACGTGTTGATCCTCAACACGCGACTGCATCACCTGAGAGATCAGAGCAGATAGTTTCAGCAAATAAACTGAAGAAGGGTGACAAGAAAACGGATCATGAAGGTAAGAGAAAGTTTATTAAGATGTGACAAGAGTGCATTTTGCTGAGGTAAAAACATTGTGACTCTCTAAATCCCATCATTCATCAGTGCCTGAACGGCTGGTGAGACATTTTGCACCTAAACCATCAACTTCATCACCTGAGAGACCAAAGACGAGACGTTCGAGGAGGAATCTGAGGAAGGAAGCTCAAAACATGAGTCATGAAGGTAACAGAAAGTTTATGAAGATTTCACAGTTCAAACACTTTGTATGTTGAGGTAAAAACATTGTGACTCTCTAAATCCCATCATTCATCAGTGCCTGAACCGCTGGTGAGACAATTTGCACCTAAACCATCAACTTCATCACCTGAGAGACCAAAGACGAGACGTTCGAGGAGGAATCTGAGGAAGGAAGCTCAAAACATGAATCATGAAGGTAACAGAAAGTTTGTGAAGATTTCACAGTTCAAACACTTTGTATGTTGAGGTAAAACCTTGAGACTCTCTCCATCTCTTCATTCATCAGGGTTTCATAGATCTGCCTCACCCGACCGGAATCCTGAACAGACGGAGGTGACAAAATATGAAGGTAAGAGAAAATCTAGTGATGTATGACAAGACGAAACTAAAAAAATCAAGACTCACTTCATCTCCTTTGCCAATATCAGCTGGTCCACCAACACCAGCTCCAACTGGGCCTGAACCGCTGGTCACGTCACGGTTTGATCTCTTTACACACCTGGTCCTCGTGGACATTGAAGAGGAAGATGAGGTGCATATCATCTCTCCATTTGGGCTGAAGGACACCAGACAAAGGAGACCTAAGCCCATCAGGAAAAAACAACCCATGTTTAGTTGGATGGAGGAGAACACAGAGATGCTGGAGAGTGAAAGATCAGAGAAGAAACTGAACAGTGGCAAAAAAACGGACCACGAAGGTAAGAGAAAGTGTATCATATGTGACGAGATAGTTCATTGTGTCGAGATAAAAACATTGTGACTCTTTCAATGTCTTCATTCTTCAGCATCATCTCCGTACATCCCGTATGAATATACCGAGGCGATATCACTGTCAGCACCTTCATCACATTCTGATCTCATCCTCATGGACATGAATGATAACAGCGAGTTTGATGAGCCTGAGGTGGAGTTCATCTCTCCATTTGAGCTGAAGGACCCCAGACACAGAAGACCGAAGCCCATGACAAAAAATCAACCGATGTTTTGTTGGATGGAGAACACGGAAATGCAGGAGAGTGAAAGTGAAGGGGATGAAGTCCAGCCAGAAGCTCCAGAGAAGCAGGAGAGACCTGTGAAAAAATCCCATCCAGAGAGCAACGCTGACAAACAACAAACCCTTCAGAAGGAGACAGACGCTCATGAAAACATCATCATGACAGGTCCTTGTGGTCCCGCTGGAGATACCCAAGATCCCCTGAATGGTCCAGAGAAGACAAAAGCTGCCAGCAAAACTAAAGGATTATTTGTTCTTCATAACTGGGTTGAGAAAAAGACCAAAGAACGACGGGAGAAGAAAATGAGAAAAGAAAGGGAAATAACAGAAACACAGTTACTGCGGGAGAGATACTTGAACAGTCCAGCATTGAAGCATTTGTGTGTTAATAAGAACAACTCTAACTATATCCCCATACTCCTTCTATAACTTATGTGGAAAATAATTAAGTTCATGTGCAAAATAATTAAGTTTATGTGTGATAAAAATAAGTATGTGTAAAAAAATGAAGTATATGTGCAAAAAAAAAATGAGGTATATGTGTTAAAAAATGAAGTATATGTGTTAAAAAATGAGGTATATGTGTTAAAAAATGAAGTATATGTGCAAAAAAAATGAAGTATATGTGTTAAAAAATGAGATATATGTGTTATAAATGAAGTATATGTGTTAAAAAATGAAGTATGTGTGCAAAAAAAATGTCTATATGTGCAATAAAATAAGTATGTGCAAATTTCCCTCCTGTACAGTTTTACTTAACATGTGTGCAATGAATAAACTTGTCTTCTTTTGAAAACATATTTTTGAAAATATTACATACTGTAGATGTTATCCCTGTAATAGTACTTATCGCAATCTAGCAAAATATTGAAAATGAACATTCTTTATTATGGAAGAAACAATTATTCATAGTTTTTGTGAATGTGTTTTCATTAAATCTTTTTGGAATTAGTTTTGCACAGTATCTCTCACAAAAAAAAATCAGGACATATTTGAATTCTTTTGATATTATTCTATACTTTTCTATAGTTTTCAATATATTGTTAAAAAATGCTATTATACTTGGTAAATGATTTATTCCCAAATGCAAATGTTTGGAAAAATCTACTATTGTCAATTTTTGGGTTGATTTTAATGCCTAAGTTAAATCCTTTGTGGGCATAAAGAACAAAAAATATTTAAAAGTCAAAAATTGCTCTTTAGGTTCCATCTTATATAATTCCTCCCTCTGCCTTAAGTTATTTAAATGTTTTCTCTTCTTCCTTGTATGATTATGATTTCTTGTGAAGTGTAACTATCAATATTGTTTTCAATAGTTTCTGTGTGTTATATTGGCATTAATAATAATAAAGTACTTACAAGGTCAAAGGTCAACAAAGTAGACACAAACACACTGTGAGTCACTTTCCTTAATATAGGCTAGAATTTTTTTTAAATATCCATTTTTCCTGTGGTTTTTTAAAAGCGTAATTTGTGTTGCTTTGGGTTGTGTCAGTATGGAGGATTTTTATTGGAAAGGATAGGAAAAAACATGTTTATCGGTATAATGTATAGATTTTAGTTTGCCTCATCATGCTAGTTTTGAGGTAAATTAAGTCTTTAATTATCACTAACATTCAAATGTTGAGACACAGTCGACTGAACGTTCGCAACTACTTAAATTAAAATTGTAAAGTTGGACAGTCACTTCTACACAAAACATAAAACGTGTAAGAAATTGTGACACGTATTCATGAGGTGTGCCCAAACATTTATTTAGCTGCAGTTTATTTGTAATTAAAGACACATTCAGACACATTTCAAACATATTAAATGAAAACATTGGGAACGATGTCTGCAGTCTCTCTCTTCAGGTGTTTGACCCCATGCGGTTTGATCCACAGAGGCCAAAGGGAAGATCACCTCATGCTTTGATAGCATTCTCTGCAGCACCCAGGTACAGTTCACACTATAGTATACACTCACAAATTAATCTTGTTCATTGAGACAGTTCATTTGTGTTGGACTCGCCAATCGAATCCTTCTACTGTTACTCTTCTGTGTATGTCTGCTAGGCACTGCATCCGTCAAGAACTTTTCTATGGCAGAAATGAAGGTGGTGGGCGCTAAAACGGTGTCAAGGTTCAGAATTCTGCCCGGACCCAAACCGGTGCGTCGCCTCTAAAACCTGCTCATGAGAGAAGAAGGAGGAGGAATGATTTTAAACGTTCAACCTCTAACGCCGTCTCAGGACTAATAGCCTCCAAAAATTCATTTAGAGAAAGCCTTATACATTTCACTGTGATTTATATACATTAAACCTCTATGTCATTTAGTTTTATAAATCTGTTTTCGTAAATGTTTATGGAAATTAAATATTTCACACAATACGCCACTGATAACAAGAATATATCTGCACATGTGACACGCACTCAACCTGTGAAGTCCAGGCCCCGGTTGCATAAAGTACCTTGAGTGTAATTTTCCCTTAAGCGTGCCCTTAAATATACCTCAAGTTTTACTTAAGTTATCCTCCTATTGTCTTTGGTGAAGGGAAATCACTTAGGAAAAACTTTAGGTGCTTTATGCAACAACTGGGCACAGGGACTGTAGATGAGATGAGCGACATCTGGTGTTCACAGCTCGTGCAAAACCCACCTGAAATAAACACAAACAGAAAACAAGCACGATATATTATAAACATTTTCAAGAAAAAACTTCACATTAGTTTAAATGATATAACAGCAAATACAGAAATAGTTTGTGGTGTTGTTACATTATTGCACCACTAGATGGCACTCAAACTTCTTGAGTTGTATAGATGTGTATAGGAAGGAGAGACGAGTGAGAAGAATTACTGAGCGTGTGCATGCATGTTAAACTGACCGTTAGTGCTGATTAATAAAGTGAATAAGAAGGATTTACATTTCCAGTTTCTTGTCTTCATAAAGACATAACATAGTTTAGATAATATTAAAGCAAATACAGAAAAAAATACACTCTAGAGCTGCTTTAGGCAGACTATAAACCAATATATACTCCCTCACATCTGCTACTAACATGAGAGAATATTCAATAAGACACACATGAGTTAAAAGAAATCTCTCAAAACATCTGCATGTAAATTTTAGAATGGAGCTGAACGTCTAATGTATATAATACTGAGACTGAGCTCACATGTGAGTTTTATTCGTTTCTCTTCTTGTAGAGTCTACGACTTTATTGATAAATCTCACACCGAACTTTTATCAACGACAATGAAAACCTCAAGACGTAAATCACGTCAGCTGCTCTGCGCAGATCGCGCGTCAACGGGAGCAGCGTGATCTCGCGATACTCGGATGTTTAACGCGAGCGGCTTATTTCATCGATCAGATTCGTTTAAATAATACACTTAGTTCAAAAAAATTAAGTCGCTAGATGTTCTCTGCTTGTTAAACGTTTGACTCATGCTTTCAGCTGTTACAAATAGACAAAACATTCCAATTTAAATGGTTATTGTATTTTATGTCTTTATTTCAGTGGTTTATGTTTTGTTTTTTTAAGGATCGCTTTGGTTTCCATTGGTTACTAATATTGTCGATGACGTCAGAGATCAAAGTAAACTTGTTGACAGCGCGAGCGACTGCAGGAGTTACTAGTCTGTTTTCGCGATTACTTTTACATTTGCGGTTTGCAAAGAAGTAGCATAAATACTTATTTTAAGTTTAGTATTAAAGTAAGTAGGCTAGTTTGGTGTAGTTGCACATCATGGGACAAGTGAACTGTGGATGCTTGGGCCACGAGACGCCAGATCCGGAATACAACCAAACACAGGAGCAGTGTTGTGTAAGTTACTCTGAAACAGTGATAATTACTAATTACATATTCAATAGTGTCATTACATTACCGTACAAATTACTCCATCCAAAAAGATTTCATTACTTATTCCTAATTACTTTCTATATCCTACATCAATCTTGATTAGAAGTGATTCAAGGATAGACATCGAACGGCGAAATTAATTATTTCTAATAAATAACTACATCAATCATTCTTATTAACTGACCAAAGTATACCAATGTGAGAAGGATACATTAAAGCATACATTAAAACTTAAACTTAGTGTTAATGTCATGTCGACTATTGAATATATTACACTGTATTTAGTTCAATTACATCAGAAGAAACTGTAATTAAATCACAGCAAAACTAAGAGAAATCCATCACTTACTTTTTCAAGGGGAAAGTAATTGAATTACAGTAACTAATTACTCAGTAACTAGTTATAACCAACACTGTACAGGAGCAAGAACAGAGAGGAGCACAGCGTCAAGATGACTCCACACCGAAGTCTAGGAAGGAATCCCGAGATGCTTCTCCATTGAGCATCGATACGTTGACACTTTCACTATCTCCTCCACCGATACAAGCCGCTCCATGCCCACCAGCTTCAACAGCTGAGAGGTTAAAATCCCGTCATCCGTCAAGGCTGGAACCGTTGGTTTTATGTTCTGATCCTCAACCCTCAACTGCAACACCTGAGAGATCAGAGGTGAGACGTTCAAGGAGGAAACGGAGGAAACGGAGGAAGGAAGCTGAAAACATGTATCATCAAGGTAAGAATTTTTCTATAAAGACATGACAATATTACATATTTCGAGGTAAAACGTTGAAACTCTCTTTCTCTTCATTCATCAGTGCCTAAACCGCTGGTGATACGTGTTGATCCTCAACACGCGACTGCATCACCTGAGAGATCAGAGCAGATAGTTTCAGCAAATAAACTGAAGAAGGGTGACAAGAAAACGGATCATGAAGGTAAGAGAAAGTTTATTAAGATGTGACAAGAGTGCATTTTGCTGAGGTAAAAACATTGTGACTCTCTAAATCCCATCATTCATCAGTGCCTGAACGGCTGGTGAGACATTTTGCACCTAAACCATCAACTTCATCACCTGAGAGACCAAAGACGAGACGTTCGAGGAGGAATCTGAGGAAGGAAGCTCAAAACATGAATCATGAAGGTAACAGAAAGTTTATGAAGATTTCACAGTTCAAACACTTTGTATGTTGAGGTAAAAACATTGTGACTCTCTAAATCCCATCATTCATCAGTGCCTGAACCGCTGGTGAGACAATTTGCACCTAAACCATCAACTTCATCACCTGAGAGACCAAAGACGAGACGTTCGAGGAGGAATCTGAGGAAGGAAGCTCAAAACATGAATCATGAAGGTAACAGAAAGTTTGTGAAGATTTCACAGTTCAAACACTTTGTATGTTGAGGTAAAACCTTGAGACTCTCTCCATCTCTTCATTCATCAGGGTTTCATAGATCTGCCTCACCCGACCGGAATCCTGAACAGACGGAGGTGACAAAATATGAAGGTAAGAGAAAATCTAGTGATGTATGACAAGACGAAACTAAAAAAATCAAGACTCACTTCATCTCCTTTGCCAATATCAGCTGGTCCACCAACACCAGCTCCAACTGGGCCTGAACCGCTGGTCACGTCACGGTTTGATCTCTTTACACACCTGGTCCTCGTGGACATTGAAGAGGAAGATGAGGTGCATATCATCTCTCCATTTGGGCTGAAGGACACCAGACAAAGGAGACCTAAGCCCATCAGGAAAAAACAACCCATGTTTAGTTGGATGGAGGAGAACACAGAGATGCTGGAGAGTGAAAGATCAGAGAAGAAACTGAACAGTGGCAAAAAAACGGACCACGAAGGTAAGAGAAAGTGTATCATATGTGACGAGATAGTTCATTGTGTCGAGATAAAAACATTGTGACTCTTTCAATGTCTTCATTCTTCAGCATCATCTCCGTACATCCCGTATGAATATACCGAGGCGATATCACTGTCAGCACCTTCATCACATTCTGATCTCATCCTCATGGACATGAATGATAACAGCGAGTTTGATGAGCCTGAGGTGGAGTTCATCTCTCCATTTGAGCTGAAGGACCCCAGACACAGAAGACCGAAGCCCATGACAAAAAATCAACCGATGTTTTGTTGGATGGAGAACACGGAAATGCAGGAGAGTGAAAGTGAAGGGGATGAAGTCCAGCCAGAAGCTCCAGAGAAGCAGGAGAGACCTGTGAAAAAATCCCATCCAGAGAGCAACGCTGACAAACAACAAACCCTTCAGAAGGAGACAGACGCTCATGAAAACATCATCATGACAGGTCCTTGTGGTCCCGCTGGAGATACCCAAGATCCCCTGAATGGTCCAGAGAAGACAAAAGCTGCCAGCAAAACTAAAGGATTATTTGTTCTTCATAACTGGGTTGAGAAAAAGACCAAAGAACGACGGGAGAAGAAAATGAGAAAAGAAAGGGAAATAACAGAAACACAGTTACTGCGGGAGAGATACTTGAACAGTCCAGCATTGAAGCATTTGTGTGTTAATAAGAACAACTCTAACTATATCCCCATACTCCTTCTATAACTTATGTGGAAAATAATTAAGTTTATGTGCAAAATAATTAAGTTTATGTGTGATAAAAATAAGTATGTGTAAAAAAATGAAGTATATGTGCAAAAAAAAAATGAGGTATATGTGTTAAAAAATGAAGTATATGTGTTAAAAAATGAGGTATATGTGTTAAAAAATGAAGTATATGTGCAAAAAAAATGAAGTATATGTGTTAAAAAATGAGATATATGTGTTATAAATGAAGTATATGTGTTAAAAAATGAAGTATGTGTGCAAAAAAAATGTCTATATGTGCAATAAAATAAGTATGTGCAAATTTCCCTCCTGTACAGTTTTACTTAACATGTGTGCAATGAATAAACTTGTCTTCTTTTGAAAACATATTTTTGAAAATATTACATACTGTAGATGTTATCCCTGTAATAGTACTTATCGCAATCTAGCAAAATATTGAAAATGAACATTCTTTATTATGGAAGAAACAATTATTCATAGTTTTTGTGAATGTGTTTTCATTAAATCTTTTTGGAATTAGTTTTGCACAGTATCTCTCACAAAAAAAAATCAGGACATATTTGAATTCTTTTGATATTATTCTATACTTTTCTATAGTTTTCAATATATTGTTAAAAAATGCTATTATACTTGGTAAATGATTTATTCCCAAATGCAAATGTTTGGAAAAATCTACTATTGTCAATTTTTGGGTTGATTTTAATGCCTAAGTTAAATCCTTTGTGGGCATAAAGAACAAAAAATATTTAAAAGTCAAAAATTGCTCTTTAGGTTCCATCTTATATAATTCCTCCCTCTGCCTTAAGTTATTTAAATGTTTTCTCTTCTTCCTTGTATGATTATGATTTCTTGTGAAGTGTAACTATCAATATTGTTTTCAATAGTTTCTGTGTGTTATATTGGCATTAATAATAATAAAGTACTTACAAGGTCAAAGGTCAACAAAGTAGACACAAACACACTGTGAGTCACTTTCCTTAATATAGGCTAGAATTTTTTTTAAATATCCATTTTTCCTGTGGTTTTTTAAAAGCGTAATTTGTGTTGCTTTGGGTTGTGTCAGTATGGAGGATTTTTATTGGAAAGGATAGGAAAAAACATGTTTATCGGTATAATGTATAGATTTTAGTTTGCCTCATCATGCTAGTTTTGAGGTAAATTAAGTCTTTAATTATCACTAACATTCAAATGTTGAGACACAGTCGACTGAACGTTCGCAACTACTTAAATTAAAATTGTAAAGTTGGACAGTCACTTCTACACAAAACATAAAATGTGTAAGAAATTGTGACACGTATTCATGAGGTGTGCCCAAACATTTATTTAGCTGCAGTTTATTTGTAATTAAAGACACATTCAGACACATTTCAAACATATTAAATGAAAACATTGGGAACGATGTCTGCAGTCTCTCTCTTCAGGTGTTTGACCCCATGCGGTTTGATCCACAGAGGCCAAAGGGAAGATCACCTCATGCTTTGATAGCATTCTCTGCAGCACCCAGGTACAGTTCACACTATAGTATACACTCACAAATTAATCTTGTTCATTGAGACAGTTCATTTGTGTTGGACTCGCCAATCGAATCCTTCTACTGTTACTCTTCTGTGTATGTCTGCTAGGCACTGCATCCGTCAAGAACTTTTCTATGGCAGAAATGAAGGTGGTGGGCGCTAAAACGGTGTCAAGGTTCAGAATTCTGCCCGGACCCAAACCGGTGCGTCGCCTCTAAAACCTGCTCATGAGAGAAGAAGGAGGAGGAATGATTTTAAACGTTCAACCTCTAACGCCGTCTCAGGACTAATAGCCTCCAAAAATTCATTTAGAGAAAGCCTTATACATTTCACTGTGATTTATATACATTAAACCTCTATGTCATTTAGTTTTATAAATCTGTTTTCGTAAATGTTTATGGAAATTAAATATTTCACACAATACGCCACTGATAACAAGAATATATCTGCACATGTGACACGCACTCAACCTGTGAAGTCCAGGCCCCGGTTGCATAAAGTACCTTGAGTGTAATTTTCCCTTAAGCGTGCCCTTAAATATACCTCAAGTTTTACTTAAGTTATCCTCCTATTGTCTTTGGTGAAGGGAAATCACTTAGGAAAAACTTTAGGTGCTTTATGCAACAACTGGGCACAGGGACTGTAGATGAGATGAGCGACATCTGGTGTGCACAGCTCGTGCAAAACCCACCTGAAATAAACACAAACAGAAAACAAGCACGATATATTATAAACATTTTCAAGAAAAAACTTCACATTAGTTTAAATGATATAACAGCAAATACAGAAATAGTTTGTGGTGTTGTTACATTATTGCACCACTAGATGGCACTCAAACTTCTTGAGTTGTATAGATGTGTATAGGAAGGAGAGACGAGTGAGAAGAATTACTGAGCGTGTGCATGCATGTTAAACTGACCGTTAGTGCTGATTAATAAAGTGAATAAGAAGGATTTACATTTCCAGTTTCTTGTCTTCATAAAGACATAACATAGTTTAGATAATATTAAAGCAAATACAGAAAAAAATACACTCTAGAGCTGCTTTAGGCAGACTATAAACCAATATATACTCCCTCACATCTGCTACTAACATGAGAGAATATTCAATAAGACACACATGAGTTAAAAGAAATCTCTCAAAACATCTGCATGTAAATTTTAGAATGGAGCTGAACGTCTAATGTATATAATACTGAGACTGAGCTCACATGTGAGTTTTATTCGTTTCTCTTCTTGTAGAGTCTACGACTTTATTGATAAATCTCACACCGAACTTTTATCAACGACAATGAAAACCTCAAGACGTAAATCACGTCAGCTGCTCTGCGCAGATCGCGCGTCAACGGGAGCAGCGTGATCTCGCGATACTCGGATGTTTAACGCGAGCGGCTTATTTCATCGATCAGATTCGTTTAAATAATACACTTAGTTCAAAAAAATTAAGTCGCTAGATGTTCTCTGCTTGTTAAACGTTTGACTCATGCTTTCAGCTGTTACAAATAGACAAAACATTCCAATTTAAATGGTTATTGTATTTTATGTCTTTATTTCAGTGGTTTATGTTTTGTTTTTTTAAGGATCGCTTTGGTTTCCATTGGTTACTAATATTGTCGATGACGTCAGAGATCAAAGTAAACTTGTTGACAGCGCGAGCGACTGCAGGAGTTACTAGTCTGTTTTCGCGATTACTTTTACATTTGCGGTTTGCAAAGAAGTAGCATAAATACTTATTTTAAGTTTAGTATTAAAGTAAGTAGGCTAGTTTGGTGTAGTTGCACATCATGGGACAAGTGAACTGTGGATGCTTGGGCCACGAGACGCCAGATCCGGAATACAACCAAACACAGGAGCAGTGTTGTGTAAGTTACTCTGAAACAGTGATAATTACTAATTACATATTCAATAGTGTCATTACATTACCGTACAAATTACTCCATCCAAAAAGATTTCATTACTTATTCCTAATTACTTTCTATATCCTACATCAATCTTGATTAGAAGTGATTCAAGGATAGACATCGAACGGCGAAATTAATTATTTCTAATAAATAACTACATCAATCATTCTTATTAACTGACCAAAGTATACCAATGTGAGAAGGATACATTAAAGCATACATTAAAACTTAAACTTAGTGTTAATGTCATGTCGACTATTGAATATATTACACTGTATTTAGTTCAATTACATCAGAAGAAACTGTAATTAAATCACAGCAAAACTAAGAGAAATCCATCACTTACTTTTTCAAGGGGAAAGTAATTGAATTACAGTAACTAATTACTCAGTAACTAGTTATAACCAACACTGTACAGGAGCAAGAACAGAGAGGAGCACAGCGTCAAGATGACTCCACACCGAAGTCTAGGAAGGAATCCCGAGATGCTTCTCCATTGAGCATCGATACGTTGACACTTTCACTATCTCCTCCACCGATACAAGCCGCTCCATGCCCACCAGCTTCAACAGCTGAGAGGTTAAAATCCCGTCATCCGTCAAGGCTGGAACCGTTGGTTTTATGTTCTGATCCTCAACCCTCAACTGCAACACCTGAGAGATCAGAGGTGAGACGTTCAAGGAGGAAACGGAGGAAACGGAGGAAGGAAGCTGAAAACATGTATCATGAAGGTAAGAATTTTTTTATAAAGACATGACAATATTACATATTTCGAGGTAAAACGTTGAAACTCTCTTTCTCTTCATTCATCAGTGCCTAAACCGCTGGTGATACGTGTTGATCCTCAACACGCGACTGCATCACCTGAGAGATCAGAGCAGATAGTTTCAGCAAATAAACTGAAGAAGGGTGACAAGAAAACGGATCATGAAGGTAAGAGAAAGTTTATTAAGATGTGACAAGAGTGCATTTTGCTGAGGTAAAAACATTGTGACTCTCTAAATCCCATCATTCATCAGTGCCTGAACGGCTGGTGAGACATTTTGCACCTAAACCATCAACTTCATCACCTGAGAGACCAAAGACGAGACGTTCGAGGAGGAATCTGAGGAAGGAAGCTCAAAACATGAATCATGAAGGTAACAGAAAGTTTATGAAGATTTCACAGTTCAAACACTTTGTATGTTGAGGTAAAAACATTGTGACTCTCTAAATCCCATCATTCATCAGTGCCTGAACCGCTGGTGAGACAATTTGCACCTAAACCATCAACTTCATCACCTGAGAGACCAAAGACGAGACGTTCGAGGAGGAATCTGAGGAAGGAAGCTCAAAACATGAATCATGAAGGTAACAGAAAGTTTGTGAAGATTTCACAGTTCAAACACTTTGTATGTTGAGGTAAAACCTTGAGACTCTCTCCATCTCTTCATTCATCAGGGTTTCATAGATCTGCCTCACCCGACCGGAATCCTGAACAGACGGAGGTGACAAAATATGAAGGTAAGAGAAAATCTAGTGATGTATGACAAGACGAAACTAAAAAAATCAAGACTCACTTCATCTCCTTTGCCAATATCAGCTGGTCCACCAACACCAGCTCCAACTGGGCCTGAACCGCTGGTCACGTCACGGTTTGATCTCTTTACACACCTGGTCCTCGTGGACATTGAAGAGGAAGATGAGGTGCATATCATCTCTCCATTTGGGCTGAAGGACACCAGACAAAGGAGACCTAAGCCCATCAGGAAAAAACAACCCATGTTTAGTTGGATGGAGGAGAACACAGAGATGCTGGAGAGTGAAAGATCAGAGAAGAAACTGAACAGTGGCAAAAAAACGGACCACGAAGGTAAGAGAAAGTGTATCATATGTGACGAGAGAGTTCATTGTGTCGAGATAAAAACATTGTGACTCTTTCAATGTCTTCATTCTTCAGCATCATCTCCGTACATCCCGTATGAATATACCGAGGCGATATCACTGTCAGCACCTTCATCACATTCTGATCTCATCCTCATGGACATGAATGATAACAGCGAGTTTGATGAGCCTGAGGTGGAGTTCATCTCTCCATTTGAGCTGAAGGACCCCAGACACAGAAGACCGAAGCCCATGACAAAAAATCAACCGATGTTTTGTTGGATGGAGAACACGGAAATGCAGGAGAGTGAAAGTGAAGGGGATGAAGTCCAGCCAGAAGCTCCAGAGAAGCAGGAGAGACCTGTGAAAAAATCCCATCCAGAGAGCAACGCTGACAAACAACAAACCCTTCAGAAGGAGACAGACGCTCATGAAAACATCATCATGACAGGTCCTTGTGGTCCCGCTGGAGATACCCAAGATCCCCTGAATGGTCCAGAGAAGACAAAAGCTGCCAGCAAAACTAAAGGATTATTTGTTCTTCATAACTGGGTTGAGAAAAAGACCAAAGAACGACGGGAGAAGAAAATAAGAAAAGAAAGGGAAATAACAGAAACACAGTTACTGCGGGAGAGATACTTGAACAGTCCAGCATTGAAGCATTTGTGTGTTAATAAGAACAACTCTAACTATATCCCCATACTCCTTCTATAACTTATGTGGAAAATAATTAAGTTTATGTGCAAAATAATTAAGTTTATGTGTGATAAAAATAAGTATGTGTAAAAAAATGAAGTATATGTGCAAAAAAAAAATGAGGTATATGTGTTAAAAAATGAAGTATATGTGTTAAAAAATGAGGTATATGTGTTAAAAAATGAAGTATATGTGCAAAAAAAAAATGAAGTATATGTGTTAAAAAATGAGGTATATGTGTTAAAAAATGAAGTATATGTGCAAAAAAAAATGAAGTATATGTGTTAAAAAATGAGATATATGTGTTATAAATGAAGTATATGTGTTAAAAAATGAAGTATGTGTGCAAAAAAAATGTCTATATGTGCAATAAAATAAGTATGTGCAAATTTCCCTCCTGTACAGTTTTACTTAACATGTGTGCAATGAATAAACTTGTCTTCTTTTGAAAACATATTTTTGAAAATATTACATACTGTAGATGTTATCCCTGTAATAGTACTTATCGCAATCTAGCAAAATATTGAAAATGAACATTCTTTATTATGGAAGAAACAATTATTCATAGTTTTTGTGAATGTGTTTTCATTAAATCTTTTTGGAATTAGTTTTGCACAGTATCTCTCACAAAAAAAAATCAGGACATATTTGAATTCTTTTGATATTATTCTATACTTTTCTATAGTTTTCAATATATTGTTAAAAAATGCTATTATACTTGGTAAATGATTTATTCCCAAATGCAAATGTTTGGAAAAATCTACTATTGTCAATTTTTGGGTTGATTTTAATGCCTAAGTTAAATCCTTTGTGGGCATAAAGAACAAAAAATATTTAAAATTCAAAAATTGCTCTTTAGGTTCCGTCTTATATAATTCCTCCCTCTGCCTTAAGTTATTTAATTTTTTTCTCTTCTTCCTTGTATGATTATGATTTCTTGTGAAGTGTAACTATCAATATTGTTTTCAATAGTTTCTGTGTGTTATATTGGCATTAATAATAATAAAGTACTTACAAGGTCAAAGGTCAACAAAGTAGACACAAACACACTGTGAGTCACTTTCCTTAATATAGGCTAGAATTTTTTTTAAATATCCATTTTTCCTGTGGTTTTTTAAAAGCGTAATTTGTGTTGCTTTGGGTTGTGTCAGTATGGAGGATTTTTATTGGAAAGGATAGGAAAAAACATGTTTATCGGTATAATGTATAGATTTTAGTTTGCCTCATCATGCTAGTTTTGAGGTAAATTAAGTCTTTAATTATCACTAACATTCAAATGTTGAGACACAGTCGACTGAACGTTCGCAACTACTTAAGTTAAAATTGTAAAGTTGGACAGTCACTTCTACACAAAACATAAAATGTGTAAAAAATTGTGACACGTATTCATGAGGTGTGCCCAAACATTTATTTAGCTGCAGTTTATTTGTAATTAAAGACACATTCAGACACATTTCAAACATATTAAATGAAAACATTGGGAACGATGTCTGCAGTCTCTCTCTTCAGGTGTTTGACCCCATGCGGTTTGATCCACAGAGGCCAAAGGGAAGATCACCTCATGCTTTGATAGCATTCTCTGCAGCACCCAGGTACAGTTCACACTATAGTATACACTCACAAATTAATCTTGTTCATTGAGACAGTTCATTTGTGTTGGACTCGCCAATCGAATCCTTCTACTGTTACTCTTCTGTGTATGTCTGCTAGGCACTGCATCCGTCAAGAACTTTTCTATGGCAGAAATGAAAGTGGTGGGCGCTAAAACGGTGTCAAGGTTCAGAATTCTGCCCGGACCCAAACCGGTGCGTCGCCTCTAAAACCTGCTCATGAGAGAAGAAGGAGGAGGAATGATTTTAAACTTTCAACCTCTAACGCCGTCTCAGGACTAATAGCCTCCAAAAATTCATTTAGAGAAAGCCTTATACATTTCACTGTGATTTATATACATTAAACCTCTATGTCATTTAGTTTTATAAATCTGTTTTCGTAAATGTTTATGGAAATTAAATATTTCACACAATACGCCACTGATAACAAGAATATATCTGCACATGTGACACGCACTCAACCTGTGAAGTCCAGGCCCCGGTTGCATAAAGTACCTTGAGTGTAATTTTCCCTTAAGCGTGCCCTTAAATATACCTCAAGTTTTACTTAAGTTATCCTCCTATTGTCTTTGGTGAAGGGAAATCACTCAGGAAAAACTTTAGGTGCTTTATGCAACAACTGGGCACAGGGACTGTAGATGAGATGAGCGACATCTGGTGTTCACAGCTCGTGCAAAACCCACCTGAAATAAACACAAACAGAAAACAAGCACGATATATTATAAACATTTTCAAGAAAAAACTTCACATTAGTTTAAATGATATAACAGCAAATACAGAAATAGTTTGTGGTGTTGTTACATTATTGCACCACTAGATGGCACTCAAACTTCTTGAGTTGTATAGATGTGTATAGGAAGGAGAGACGAGTGAGAAGAATTACTGAGCGTGTGCATGCATGTTAAACTGACCGTTAGTGCTGATTAATAAAGTGAATAAGAAGGATTTACATTTCCAGTTTCTTGTCTTCATAAAGACATAACATAGTTTAGATAATATTAAAGCAAATACAGAAAAAAATACACTCTAGAGCTGCTTTAGGCAGACTATAAACCAATATATACTCCCTCACATCTGCTACTAACATGAGAGAATATTCAATAAGACACACATGAGTTAAAAGAAATCTCTCAAAACATCTGCATGTAAATTTTAGAATGGAGCTGAACGTCTAATGTATATAATACTGAGACTGAGCTCACGTGTGAGTTTTATTCGTTTCTCTTCTTGTAGAGTCTACGACTTTATTGATAAATCTCACACCGAACTTTTATCAACGACAATGAAAACCTCAAGACGTAAATCACGTCAGCTGCTCTGCGCAGATCGCGCGTCAACGGGAGCAGCGTGATCTCGCGATACTTGGATGTTTAACGCGAGCGGCTTATTTCATCGATCAGATTCGTTTAAATAATACACTTAGTTCAAAAAAATTAAGTCGCTAGTTGTTCTCTGCTTGTTAAACGTTTGACTCATGCTTTCAGCTGTTACAAATAGACAAAACATTCCAATTTAAATGGTTATTGTATTTTATGTCTTTATTTCAGTGGTTTATGTTTTGTTTTTTTAAGGATCGCTTTGGTTTCCATTGGTTACTAATATTGTCGATGACGTCAGAGATCAAAGTAAACTTGTTGACAGCGCGAGCGACTGCAGGAGTTACTAGTCTGTTTTCGCGATTACTTTTACATTTGCGGTTTGCAAAGAAGTAGCATAAATACTTATTTTAAGTTTAGTATTAAAGTAAGTAGGCTAGTTTGGTGTAGTTGCACATCATGGGACAAGTGAACTGTGGATGCTTGGGCCACGAGACGCCAGATCCGGAATACAACCAAACACAGGAGCAGTGTTGTGTAAGTTACTCTGAAACAGTGATAATTACTAATTACATATTCAATAGTGTCATTACATTACCGTACAAATTACTCCATCCAAAAAGATTTCATTACTTATTCCTAATTACTTTCTATATCCTACATCAATCTTGATTAGAAGTGATTCAAGGATAGACATCGAACGGCGAAATTAATTATTTCTAATAAATAACTACATCAATCATTCTTATTAACTGACCAAAGTATACCAATGTGAGAAGGATACATTAAAGCATACATTAAAACTTAAACTTAGTGTTAATGTCATGTCGACTATTGAATATATTACACTGTATTTAGTTCAATTACATCAGAAGAAACTGTAATTAAATCACAGCAAAACTAAGAGAAATCCATCACTTACTTTTTCAAGGGGAAAGTAATTGAATTACAGTAACTAATTACTCAGTAACTAGTTATAACCAACACTGTACAGGAGCAAGAACAGAGAGGAGCACAGCGTCAAGATGACTCCACACCGAAGTCTAGGAAGGAATCCCGAGATGCTTCTCCATTGAGCATCGATACGTTGACACTTTCACTATCTCCTCCACCGATACAAGCCGCTCCATGCCCACCAGCTTCAACAGCTGAGAGGTTAAAATCCCGTCATCCGTCAAGGCTGGAACCGTTGGTTTTATGTTCTGATCCTCAACCCTCAACTGCAACACCTGAGAGATCAGAGGTGAGACGTTCAAGGAGGAAACGGAGGAAACGGAGGAAGGAAGCTGAAAACATGTATCATCAAGGTAAGAATTTTTCTATAAAGACATGACAATATTACATATTTCGAGGTAAAACGTTGAAACTCTCTTTCTCTTCATTCATCAGTGCCTAAACCGCTGGTGATACGTGTTGATCCTCAACACGCGACTGCATCACCTGAGAGATCAGAGCAGATAGTTTCAGCAAATAAACTGAAGAAGGGTGACAAGAAAACGGATCATGAAGGTAAGAGAAAGTTTATTAAGATGTGACAAGAGTGCATTTTGCTGAGGTAAAAACATTGTGACTCTCTAAATCCCATCATTCATCAGTGCCTGAACGGCTGGTGAGACATTTTGCACCTAAACCATCAACTTCATCACCTGAGAGACCAAAGACGAGACGTTCGAGGAGGAATCTGAGGAAGGAAGCTCAAAACATGAATCATGAAGGTAACAGAAAGTTTATGAAGATTTCACAGTTCAAACACTTTGTATGTTGAGGTAAAAACATTGTGACTCTCTAAATCCCATCATTCATCAGTGCCTGAACCGCTGGTGAGACAATTTGCACCTAAACCATCAACTTCATCACCTGAGAGACCAAAGACGAGACGTTCGAGGAGGAATCTGAGGAAGGAAGCTCAAAACATGAATCATGAAGGTAACAGAAAGTTTGTGAAGATTTCACAGTTCAAACACTTTGTATGTTGAGGTAAAACCTTGAGACTCTCTCCATCTCTTCATTCATCAGGGTTTCATAGATCTGCCTCACCCGACCGGAATCCTGAACAGACGGAGGTGACAAAATATGAAGGTAAGAGAAAATCTAGTGATGTATGACAAGACGAAACTAAAAAAATCAAGACTCACTTCATCTCCTTTGCCAATATCAGCTGGTCCACCAACACCAGCTCCAACTGGGCCTGAACCGCTGGTCACGTCACGGTTTGATCTCTTTACACACCTGGTCCTCGTGGACATTGAAGAGGAAGATGAGGTGCATATCATCTCTCCATTTGGGCTGAAGGACACCAGACAAAGGAGACCTAAGCCCATCAGGAAAAAACAACCCATGTTTAGTTGGATGGAGGAGAACACAGAGATGCTGGAGAGTGAAAGATCAGAGAAGAAACTGAACAGTGGCAAAAAAACGGACCACGAAGGTAAGAGAAAGTGTATCATATGTGACGAGAGAGTTCATTGTGTCGAGATAAAAACATTGTGACTCTTTCAATGTCTTCATTCTTCAGGGTCATCTCCGTACATCCCGTATGAATATACCGAGGCGATATCACTGTCAGCACCTTCATCACATTCTGATCTCATCCTCATGGACATGAATGATAACAGCGAGTTTGATGAGCCTGAGGTGGAGTTCATCTCTCCATTTGAGCTGAAGGACCCCAGACACAGAAGACCGAAGCCCATGACAAAAAATCAACCGATGTTTTGTTGGATGGAGAACACGGAAATGCAGGAGAGTGAAAGTGAAGGGGATGAAGTCCAGCCAGAAGCTCCAGAGAAGCAGGAGAGACCTGTGAAAAAATCCCATCCAGAGAGCAACGCTGACAAACAACAAACCCTTCAGAAGGAGACAGACGCTCATGAAAACATCATCATGACAGGTCCTTGTGGTCCCGCTGGAGATACCCAAGATCCCCTGAATGGTCCAGAGAAGACAAAAGCTGCCAGCAAAACTAAAGGATTATTTGTTCTTCATAACTGGGTTGAGAAAAAGACCAAAGAACGACGGGAGAAGAAAATGAGAAAAGAAAGGGAAATAACAGAAACACAGTTACTGCGGGAGAGATACTTGAACAGTCCAGCATTGAAGCATTTGTGTGTTAATAAGAACAACTCTAACTATATCCCCATACTCCTTCTATAACTTATGTGGAAAATAATTAAGTTTATGTGCAAAATAATTAAGTTTATGTGTGATAAAAATAAGTATGTGTAAAAAAATGAAGTATATGTGCAAAAAAAAAATGAGGTATATGTGTTAAAAAATGAAGTATATGTGTTAAAAAATGAGGTATATGTGTTAAAAAATGAAGTATATGTGCAAAAAAAAAATGAAGTATATGTGTTAAAAAATGAGGTATATGTGTTAAAAAATGAAGTATATGTGCAAAAAAAAATGAAGTATATGTGTTAAAAAATGAGATATATGTGTTATAAATGAAGTATATGTGTTAAAAAATGAAGTATGTGTGCAAAAAAAATGTCTATATGTGCAATAAAATAAGTATGTGCAAATTTCCCTCCTGTACAGTTTTACTTAACATGTGTGCAATGAATAAACTTGTCTTCTTTTGAAAACATATTTTTGAAAATATTACATACTGTAGATGTTATCCCTGTAATAGTACTTATCGCAATCTAGCAAAATATTGAAAATGAACATTCTTTATTATGGAAGAAACAATTATTCATAGTTTTTGTGAATGTGTTTTCATTAAATCTTTTTGGAATTAGTTTTGCACAGTATCTCTCACAAAAAAAAATCAGGACATATTTGAATTCTTTTGATATTATTCTATACTTTTCTATAGTTTTCAGTATATTGTTAAAAAATGCTATTATACTTGGTAAATGATTTATTCCCAAATGCAAATGTTTGGAAAAATCTACTATTGTCAATTTTTGGGTTGATTTTAATGCCTAAGTTAAATCCTTTGTGGGCATAAAGAACAAAAAATATTTAAAAGTCAAAAATTGCTCTTTAGGTTCCGTCTTATATAATTCCTCCCTCTGCCTTAAGTTATTTAAATTTTTTCTCTTCTTCCTTGTATGATTATGATTTCTTGTGAAGTGTAACTATCAATATTGTTTTCAATAGTTTCTGTGTGTTATATTGGCATTAATAATAATAAAGTACTTACAAGGTCAAAGGTCAACAAAGTAGACACAAACACACTGTGAGTCACTTTCCTTAATATAGGCTAGAATTTTTTTTAAATATCCATTTTTCCTGTGGTTTTTTAAAAGCGTAATTTGTGTTGCTTTGGGTTGTGTCAGTATGGAGGATTTTTATTGGAAAGGATAGGAAAAAACATGTTTATCGGTATAATGTATAGATTTTAGTTTGCCTCATCATGCTAGTTTTGAGGTAAATTAAGTCTTTAATTATCACTAACATTCAAATGTTGAGACACAGTCGACTGAACGTTCGCAACTACTTAAATTAAAATTGTAAAGTTGGACAGTCACTTCTACACAAAACATAAAATGTGTAAAAAATTGTGACACGTATTCATGAGGTGTGCCCAAACATTTATTTAGCTGCAGTTTATTTGTAATTAAAGACACATTCAGACACATTTCAAACATATTAAATGAAAACATTGGGAACGATGTCTGCAGTCTCTCTCTTCAGGTGTTTGACCCCATGCGGTTTGATCCACAGAGGCCAAAGGGAAGATCACCTCATGCTTTGATAGCATTCTCTGCAGCACCCAGGTACAGTTCACACTATAGTATACACTCACAAATTAATCTTGTTCATTGAGACAGTTCATTTGTGTTGGACTCGCCAATCGAATCCTTCTACTGTTACTCTTCTGTGTATGTCTGCTAGGCACTGCATCCGTCAAGAACTTTTCTATGGCAGAAATGAAGGTGGTGGGCGCTAAAACGGTGTCAAGGTTCAGAATTCTGCCCGGACCCAAACCGGTGCGTCGCCTCTAAAACCTGCTCATGAGAGAAGAAGGAGGAGGAATGATTTTAAACTTTCAACCTCTAACGCCGTCTCAGGACTAATAGCCTCCAAAAATTCATTTAGAGAAAGCCTTATACATTTCACTGTGATTTATATACATTAAACCTCTATGTCATTTAGTTTTATAAATCTGTTCGTAAATGTTTATGGAAATTAAATATTTCACACAATACGCCACTGATAACAAGAATATATCTGCACATGTGACACGCACTCAACCTGTGAAGTCCAGGCCCCGGTTGCATAAAGTACCTTGAGTGTAATTTTCCCTTAAGCGTGCCCTTAAATATACCTCAAGTTTTACTTAAGTTATCCTCCTATTGTCTTTGGTGAAGGGAAATCACTTAGGAAAAACTTTAGGTGCTTTATGCAACAACTGGGCACAGGGACTGTAGATGAGATGAGCGACATCTGGTGTTCACAGCTCGTGCAAAACCCACCTGAAATAAACACAAACAGAAAACAAGCACGATATATTATAAACATTTTCAAGAAAAAACTTCACATTAGTTTAAATGATATAACAGCAAATACAGAAATAGTTTGTGGTGTTGTTACATTATTGCACCACTAGATGGCACTCAAACTTCTTGAGTTGTATAGATGTGTATAGGAAGGAGAGACGAGTGAGAAGAATTACTGAGCGTGTGCATGCATGTTAAACTGACCGTTAGTGCCGATTAATAAAGTGAATAAGAAGGATTTACATTTCCAGTTTCTTGTCTTCATAAAGACATAACATAGTTTAGATAATATTAAAGCAAATACAGAAAAAAATACACTCTAGAGCTGCTTTAGGCAGACTATAAACCAATATATACTCCCTCACATCTGCTACTAACATGAGAGAACATTCAATAAGACACACATGAGTTAAAAGAAATCTCTCAAAACATCTGCATGTAAATTTTAGAATGGAGCTGAACGTCTAATGTATATAATACTGAGACTGAGCTCACGTGTGAGTTTTATTCGTTTCTCTTCTTGTAGAGTCTACGACTTTATTGATAAATCTCACACCGAACTTTTATCAACGACAATGAAAACCTCAAGACGTAAATCACGTCAGCTGCTCTGCTCAGATCGCGCGTCAACGGGAGCAGCGTGATCTCGCGATACTTGGATGTTTAACGCGAGCGGCTTATTTCATCGATCAGATTCGTTTAAATAATACACTTAGTTCAAAAAATTAAGTCGCTAGATGTTCTCTGCTTGTTAAACGTTTGACTCATGCTTTCAGCTGTTACAAATAGACAAAACATTCCAATTTAAATGGTTATTGTATTTTATGTCTTTATTTCAGTGGTTTATGTTTTGTTTTTTTAAGGATCGCTTTGGTTTCCATTGGTTACTAATATTGTCGATGACGTCAGAGATCAAAGTAAACTTGTTGACAGCGCGAGCGACTGCAGGAGTTACTAGTCTGTTTTCGCGATTACTTTTACATTTGCGGTTTGCAAAGAAGTAGCATAAATACTTATTTTAAGTTTAGTATTAAAGTAAGTAGGCTAGTTTGGTGTAGTTGCACATCATGGGACAAGTGAACTGTGGATGCTTGGGCCACGAGACGCCAGATCCGGAATACAACCAAACACAGGAGCAGTGTTGTGTAAGTTACTCTGAAACAGTGATAATTACTAATTACATATTCAATAGTGTCATTACATTACCGTACAAATTACTCCATCCAAAAAGATTTCATTACTTATTCCTAATTACTTTCTATATCCTACATCAATCTTGATTAGAAGTGATTCAAGGATAGACATCGAACGGCGAAATTAATTATTTCTAATAAATAACTACATCAATCATTCTTATTAACTGACCAAAGTATACCAATGTGAGAAGGATACATTAAAGCATACATTAAAACTTAAACTTAGTGTTAATGTCATGTCGACTATTGAATATATTACACTGTATTTAGTTCAATTACATCAGAAGAAACTGTAATTAAATCACAGCAAAACTAAGAGAAATCCATCACTTACTTTTTCAAGGGGAAAGTAATTGAATTACAGTAACTAATTACTCAGTAACTAGTTATAACCAACACTGTACAGGAGCAAGAACAGAGAGGAGCACAGCGTCAAGATGACTCCACACCGAAGTCTAGGAAGGAATCCCGAGATGCTTCTCCATTGAGCATCGATACGTTGACACTTTCACTATCTCCTCCACCGATACAAGCCGCTCCATGCCCACCAGCTTCAACAGCTGAGAGGTTAAAATCCCGTCATCCGTCAAGGCTGGAACCGTTGGTTTTATGTTCTGATCCTCAACCCTCAACTGCAACACCTGAGAGATCAGAGGTGAGACGTTCAAGGAGGAAACGGAGGAAACGGAGGAAGGAAGCTGAAAACATGTATCATCAAGGTAAGAATTTTTCTATAAAGACATGACAATATTACATATTTCGAGGTAAAACGTTGAAACTCTCTTTCTCTTCATTCATCAGTGCCTAAACCGCTGGTGATACGTGTTGATCCTCAACACGCGACTGCATCACCTGAGAGATCAGAGCAGATAGTTTCAGCAAATAAACTGAAGAAGGGTGACAAGAAAACGGATCATGAAGGTAAGAGAAAGTTTATTAAGATGTGACAAGAGTGCATTTTGCTGAGGTAAAAACATTGTGACTCTCTAAATCCCATCATTCATCAGTGCCTGAACGGCTGGTGAGACATTTTGCACCTAAACCATCAACTTCATCACCTGAGAGACCAAAGACGAGACGTTCGAGGAGGAATCTGAGGAAGGAAGCTCAAAACATGAATCATGAAGGTAACAGAAAGTTTATGAAGATTTCACAGTTCAAACACTTTGTATGTTGAGGTAAAAACATTGTGACTCTCTAAATCCCATCATTCATCAGTGCCTGAACCGCTGGTGAGACAATTTGCACCTAAACCATCAACTTCATCACCTGAGAGACCAAAGACGAGACGTTCGAGGAGGAATCTGAGGAAGGAAGCTCAAAACATGAATCATGAAGGTAACAGAAAGTTTGTGAAGATTTCACAGTTCAAACACTTTGTATGTTGAGGTAAAACCTTGAGACTCTCTCCATCTCTTCATTCATCAGGGTTTCATAGATCTGCCTCACCCGACCGGAATCCTGAACAGACGGAGGTGACAAAATATGAAGGTAAGAGAAAATCTAGTGATGTATGACAAGACGAAACTAAAAAAATCAAGACTCACTTCATCTCCTTTGCCAATATCAGCTGGTCCACCAACACCAGCTCCAACTGGGCCTGAACCGCTGGTCACGTCACGGTTTGATCTCTTTACACACCTGGTCCTCGTGGACATTGAAGAGGAAGATGAGGTGCATATCATCTCTCCATTTGGGCTGAAGGACACCAGACAAAGGAGACCTAAGCCCATCAGGAAAAAACAACCCATGTTTAGTTGGATGGAGGAGAACACAGAGATGCTGGAGAGTGAAAGATCAGAGAAGAAACTGAACAGTGGCAAAAAAACGGACCACGAAGGTAAGAGAAAGTGTATCATATGTGACGAGAGAGTTCATTGTGTCGAGATAAAAACATTGTGACTCTTTCAATGTCTTCATTCTTCAGGGTCATCTCCGTACATCCCGTATGAATATACCGAGGCGATATCACTGTCAGCACCTTCATCACATTCTGATCTCATCCTCATGGACATGAATGATAACAGCGAGTTTGATGAGCCTGAGGTGGAGTTCATCTCTCCATTTGAGCTGAAGGACCCCAGACACAGAAGACCGAAGCCCATGACAAAAAATCAACCGATGTTTTGTTGGATGGAGAACACGGAAATGCAGGAGAGTGAAAGTGAAGGGGATGAAGTCCAGCCAGAAGCTCCAGAGAAGCAGGAGAGACCTGTGAAAAAATCCCATCCAGAGAGCAACGCTGACAAACAACAAACCCTTCAGAAGGAGACAGACGCTCATGAAAACATCATCATGACAGGTCCTTGTGGTCCCGCTGGAGATACCCAAGATCCCCTGAATGGTCCAGAGAAGACAAAAGCTGCCAGCAAAACTAAAGGATTATTTGTTCTTCATAACTGGGTTGAGAAAAAGACCAAAGAACGACGGGAGAAGAAAATGAGAAAAGAAAGGGAAATAACAGAAACACAGTTACTGCGGGAGAGATACTTGAACAGTCCAGCATTGAAGCATTTGTGTGTTAATAAGAACAACTCTAACTATATCCCCATACTCCTTCTATAACTTATGTGGAAAATAATTAAGTTTATGTGCAAAATAATTAAGTTTATGTGTGATAAAAATAAGTATGTGTAAAAAAATGAAGTATATGTGCAAAAAAAAAATGAGGTATATGTGTTAAAAAATGAAGTATATGTGTTAAAAAATGAGGTATATGTGTTAAAAAATGAAGTATATGTGCAAAAAAAAAATGAAGTATATGTGTTAAAAAATGAGGTATATGTGTTAAAAAATGAAGTATATGTGCAAAAAAAAATGAAGTATATGTGTTAAAAAATGAGATATATGTGTTATAAATGAAGTATATGTGTTAAAAAATGAAGTATGTGTGCAAAAAAAATGTCTATATGTGCAATAAAATAAGTATGTGCAAATTTCCCTCCTGTACAGTTTTACTTAACATGTGTGCAATGAATAAACTTGTCTTCTTTTGAAAACATATTTTTGAAAATATTACATACTGTAGATGTTATCCCTGTAATAGTACTTATCGCAATCTAGCAAAATATTGAAAATGAACATTCTTTATTATGGAAGAAACAATTATTCATAGTTTTTGTGAATGTGTTTTCATTAAATCTTTTTGGAATTAGTTTTGCACAGTATCTCTCACAAAAAAAAATCAGGACATATTTGAATTCTTTTGATATTATTCTATACTTTTCTATAGTTTTCAATATATTGTTAAAAAATGCTATTATACTTGGTAAATGATTTATTCCCAAATGCAAATGTTTGGAAAAATCTACTATTGTCAATTTTTGGGTTGATTTTAATGCCTAAGTTAAATCCTTTGTGGGCATAAAGAACAAAAAATATTTAAAAGTCAAAAATTGCTCTTTAGGTTCCGTCTTATATAATTCCTCCCTCTGCCTTAAGTTATTTAAATTTTTTCTCTTCTTCCTTGTATGATTATGATTTCTTGTGAAGTGTAACTATCAATATTGTTTTCAATAGTTTCTGTGTGTTATATTGGCATTAATAATAATAAAGTACTTACAAGGTCAAAGGTCAACAAAGTAGACACAAACACACTGTGAGTCACTTTCCTTAATATAGGCTAGAATTTTTTTTAAATATCCATTTTTCCTGTGGTTTTTTAAAAGCGTAATTTGTGTTGCTTTGGGTTGTGTCAGTATGGAGGATTTTTATTGGAAAGGATAGGAAAAAACATGTTTATCGGTATAATGTATAGATTTTAGTTTGCCTCATCATGCTAGTTTTGAGGTAAATTAAGTCTTTAATTATCACTAACATTCAAATGTTGAGACACAGTCGACTGAACGTTCGCAACTACTTAAATTAAAATTGTAAAGTTGGACAGTCACTTCTACACAAAACATAAAATGTGTAAAAAATTGTGACACGTATTCATGAGGTGTGCCCAAACATTTATTTAGCTGCAGTTTATTTGTAATTAAAGACACATTCAGACACATTTCAAACATATTAAATGAAAACATTGGGAACGATGTCTGCAGTCTCTCTCTTCAGGTGTTTGACCCCAAGCGGTTTGATCCACAGAGGCCAAAGGGAAGATCACCTCATGCTTTGATAGCATTCTCTGCAGCACCCAGGTACAGTTCACACTATAGTATACAATCACAAATTAATCTTGTTCATTGAGACAGTTCATTTGTGTTGGACTCGCCAATCGAATCCTTCTACTGTTACTCTTCTGTGTATGTCTGCTAGGCACTGCATCCGTCAAGAACTTTTCTATGGCAGAAATGAAGGTGGTGGGCGCTAAAACGGTGTCAAGGTTCAGAATTCTGCCCGGACCCAAACCGGTGCGTCGCCTCTAAAACCTGCTCATGAGAGAAGAAGGAGGAGGAATGATTTTAAACTTTCAACCTCTAACGCCGTCTCAGGACTAATAGCCTCCAAAAATTCATTTAGAGAAAGCCTTATACATTTCACTGTGATTTATATACATTAAACCTCTATGTCATTTAGTTTTATAAATCTGTTTTCGTAAATGTTTATGGAAATTAAATATTTCAAACAATACGCCACTGATAACAAGAATATATCTGCACATGTGACACGCACTCAACCTGTGAAGTCCAGGCCCCGGTTGCATAAAGTACCTTGAGTGTAATTTTCCCTTAAGCGTGCCCTTAAATATACCTCAAGTTTTACTTAAGTTATCCTCCTATTGTCTTTGGTGAAGGGAAATCACTCAGGAAAAACTTTAGGTGCTTTATGCAACAACTGGGCACAGGGACTGTAGATGAGATGAGCGACATCTGGTGTTCACAGCTCGTGCAAAACCCACCTGAAATAAACACAAACAGAAAACAAGCACGATATATTATAAACATTTTCAAGAAAAAACTTCACATTAGTTTAAATGATATAACAGCAAATACAGAAATAGTTTGTGGTGTTGTTACATTATTGCACCACTAGATGGCACTCAAACTTCTTGAGTTGTATAGATGTGTATAGGAAGGAGAGACGAGTGAGAAGAATTACTGAGCGTGTGCATGCATGTTAAACTGACCGTTAGTGCTGATTAATAAAGTGAATAAGAAGGATTTACATTTCCAGTTTCTTGTCTTCATAAAGACATAACATAGTTTAGATAATATTAAAGCAAATACAGAAAAAAATACACTCTAGAGCTGCTTTAGGCAGACTATAAACCAATATATACTCCCTCACATCTGCTACTAACATGAGAGAACATTCAATAAGACACACATGAGTTAAAAGAAATCTCTCAAAACATCTGCATGTAAATTTTAGAATGGAGCTGAACGTCTAATGTATATAATACTGAGACTGAGCTCACATGTGAGTTTTATTCGTTTCTCTTCTTGTAGAGTCTACGACTTTATTGATAAATCTCACACCGAACTTTTATCAACGACAATGAAAACCTCAAGACGTAAATCACGTCAGCTGCTCTGCGCAGATCGCGCGTCAACGGGAGCAGCGTGATCTCGCGATACTTGGATGTTTAACGCGAGCGGCTTATTTCATCGAACAGATACGTTTAAATAATACACTTAGTTCAAAAAAATAAAGTCGCTAGATGTTCTCTGCTTGTTAAACGTTTGACTCATGCTTTCAGCTGTTACAAATAGACAAAACATTCCAATTTAAATGGTTATTGTATTTTATGTCTTTATTTCAGTGGTTTATGTTTTGTTTTTTTAAGGATCGCTTTGGTTTCCATTGGTTACTAATATTGTCGATGACGTCAGAGATCAAAGTAAACTTGTTGACAGCGCGAGCGACTGCAGGAGTTACTAGTCTGTTTTCGCGATTACTTTTACATTTGCGGTTTGCAAAGAAGTAGCATAAATACTTATTTTAAGTTTAGTATTAAAGTAAGTAGGCTAGTTTGGTGTAGTTGCACATCATGGGACAAGTGAACTGTGGATGCTTGGGCCACGAGACGCCAGATCCGGAATACAACCAAACACAGGAGCAGTGTTGTGTAAGTTACTCTGAAACAGTGATAATTACTAATTACATATTCAATAGTGTCATTACATTACCGTACAAATTACTCCATCCAAAAAGATTTCATTACTTATTCCTAATTACTTTCTATATCCTACATCAATCTTGATTAGAAGTGATTCAAGGATAGACATCGAACGGCGAAATTAATTATTTCTAATAAATAACTACATCAATCATTCTTATTAACTGACCAAAGTATACCAATGTGAGAAGGATACATTAAAGCATACATTAAAACTTAAACTTAGTGTTAATGTCATGTCGACTATTGAATATATTACACTGTATTTAGTTCAATTACATCAGAAGAAACTGTAATTAAATCACAGCAAAACTAAGAGAAATCCATCACTTACTTTTTCAAGGGGAAAGTAATTGAATTACAGTAACTAATTACTCAGTAACTAGTTATAACCAACACTGTACAGGAGCAAGAACAGAGAGGAGCACAGCGTCAAGATGACTCCACACCGAAGTCTAGGAAGGAATCCCGAGATGCTTCTCCATTGAGCATCGATACGTTGACACTTTCACTATCTCCTCCACCGATACAAGCCGCTCCATGCCCACCAGCTTCAACAGCTGAGAGGTTAAAATCCCGTCATCCGTCAAGGCTGGAACCGTTGGTTTTATGTTCTGATCCTCAACCCTCAACTGCAACACCTGAGAGATCAGAGGTGAGACGTTCAAGGAGGAAACGGAGGAAACGAAGGAAGGAAGCTGAAAACATGTATCATGAAGGTAAGAATTTTTTTATAAAGACATGACAATATTACATATTTCGAGGTAAAACGTTGAAACTCTCTTTCTCTTCATTCATCAGTGCCTAAACCGCTGGTGATACGTGTTGATCCTCAACACGCGACTGCATCACCTGAGAGATCAGAGCAGATAGTTTCAGCAAATAAACTGAAGAAGGGTGACAAGAAAACGGATCATGAAGGTAAGAGAAAGTTTATTAAGATGTGACAAGAGTGCATTTTGCTGAGGTAAAAACATTGTGACTCTCTAAATCCCATCATTCATCAGTGCCTGAACGGCTGGTGAGACATTTTGCACCTAAACCATCAACTTCATCACCTGAGAGACCAAAGACGAGACGTTCGAGGAGGAATCTGAGGAAGGAAGCTCAAAACATGAATCATGAAGGTAACAGAAAGTTTGTGAAGATTTCACAGTTCAAACACTTTGTATGTTGAGGTAAAACCTTGAGACTCTCTCCATCTCTTCATTCATCAGGGTTTCATAGATCTGCCTCACCCGACCGGAATCCTGAACAGACGGAGGTGACAAAATATGAAGGTAAGAGAAAATCTAGTGATGTATGACAAGACGAAACTAAAAAAATCAAGACTCACTTCATCTCCTTTGCCAATATCAGCTGGTCCACCAACACCAGCTCCAACTGGGCCTGAACCGCTGGTCACGTCACGGTTTGATCTCTTTACACACCTGGTCCTCGTGGACATTGAAGAGGAAGATGAGGTGCATATCATCTCTCCATTTGGGCTGAAGGACACCAGACAAAGGAGACCTAAGCCCATCAGGAAAAAACAACCCATGTTTAGTTGGATGGAGGAGAACACAGAGATGCTGGAGAGTGAAAGATCAGAGAAGAAACTGAACAGTGGCAAAAAAACGGACCACGAAGGTAAGATAAAGTGTATCATATGTGACGAGAGAGTTCATTGTGTCGAGATAAAAACATTGTGACTCTTTCAATGTCTTCATTCTTCAGGATCATCTCCGTACATCCCGTATGAATATACCGAGGCGATATCACTGTCAGCACCTTCATCACATTCTGATCTCATCCTCATGGACATGAATGATAACAGCGAGTTTGATGAGCCTGAGGTGGAGTTCATCTCTCCATTTGAGCTGAAGGACCCCAGACACAGAAGACCGAAGCCCATGACAAAAAATCAACCGATGTTTTGTTGGATGGAGAACACGGAAATGCAGGAGAGTGAAAGTGAAGGGGATGAAGTCCAGCCAGAAGCTCCAGAGAAGCAGGAGAGACCTGTGAAAAAATCCCATCCAGAGAGCAACGCTGACAAACAACAAACCCTTCAGAAGGAGACAGACGCTCATGAAAACATCATCATGACAGGTCCTTGTGGTCCCGCTGGAGATACCCAAGATCCCCTGAATGGTCCAGAGAAGACAAAAGCTGCCAGCAAAACTAAAGGATTATTTGTTCTTCATAACTGGGTTGAGAAAAAGACCAAAGAACGACGGGAGAAGAAAATGAGAAAAGCAAGGGAAATAACAGAAACACAGTTACTGCGGGAGAGATACTTGAACAGTCCAGCATTGAAGCATTTGTGTGTTAATAAGAACAACTCTAACTATATCCCCATACTCCTTCTATAACTTATGTGGAAAATAATTAAGTTTATGTGCAAAATAATTAAGTTTATGTGTGATAAAAATAAGTATGTGTAAAAAAATGAAGTATATGTGCAAAAAAAAAATGAGGTATATGTGTTAAAAAATGAAGTATATGTGTTAAAAAATGAGGTATATGTGTTAAAAAATGAAGTATATGTGCAAAAAAAAAATGAAGTATATGTGTTAAAAAATGAGGTATATGTGTTAAAAAATGAAGTATATGTGCAAAAAAAAATGAAGTATATGTGTTAAAAAATGAGATATATGTGTTATAAATGAAGTATATGTGTTAAAAAATGAAGTATGTGTGCAAAAAAAATGTCTATATGTGCAATAAAATAAGTATGTGCAAATTTCCCTCCTGTACAGTTTTACTTAACATGTGTGCAATGAATAAACTTGTCTTCTTTTGAAAACATATTTTTGAAAATATTACATACTGTAGATGTTATCCCTGTAATAGTACTTATCGCAATCTAGCAAAATATTGAAAATGAACATTCTTTATTATGGAAGAAACAATTATTCATAGTTTTTGTGAATGTGTTTTCATTAAATCTTTTTGGAATTAGTTTTGCACAGTATCTCTCACAAAAAAAAATCAGGACATATTTGAATTCTTTTGATATTATTCTATACTTTTCTATAGTTTTCAATATATTGTTAAAAAATGCTATTATACTTGGTAAATGATTTATTCCCAAATGCAAATGTTTGGAAAAATCTACTATTGTCAATTTTTGGGTTGATTTTAATGCCTAAGTTAAATCCTTTGTGGGCATAAAGAACAAAAAATATTTAAAAGTCAAAAATTGCTCTTTAGGTTCCGTCTTATATAATTCCTCCCTCTGCCTTAAGTTATTTAAATTTTTTCTCTTCTTCCTTGTATGATTATGATTTCTTGTGAAGTGTAACTATCAATATTGTTTTCAATAGTTTCTGTGTGTTATATTGGCATTAATAATAATAAAGTACTTACAAGGTCAAAGGTCAACAAAGTAGACACAAACACACTGTGAGTCACTTTCCTTAATATAGGCTAGAATTTTTTTTAAATATCCATTTTTCCTGTGGTTTTTTAAAAGCGTAATTTGTGTTGCTTTGGGTTGTGTCAGTATGGAGGATTTTTATTGGAAAGGATAGGAAAAAACATGTTTATCGGTATAATGTATAGATTTTAGTTTGCCTCATCATGCTAGTTTTGAGGTAAATTAAGTCTTTAATTATCACTAACATTCAAATGTTGAGACACAGTCGACTGAACGTTCGCAACTACTTAAATTAAAATTGTAAAGTTGGACAGTCACTTCTACACAAAACATAAAATGTGTAAAAAATTGTGACACGTATTCATGAGGTGTGCCCAAACATTTATTTAGCTGCAGTTTATTTGTAATTAAAGACACATTCAGACACATTTCAAACATATTAAATGAAAACATTGGGAACGATGTCTGCAGTCTCTCTCTTCAGGTGTTTGACCCCATGCGGTTTGATCCACAGAGGCCAAAGGGAAGATCACCTCATGCTTTGATAGCATTCTCTGCAGCACCCAGGTACAGTTCACACTATAGTATACACTCACAAATTAATCTTGTTCATTGAGACAGTTCATTTGTGTTGGACTCGCCAATCGAATCCTTCTACTGTTACTCTTCTGTGTATGTCTGCTAGGCACTGCATCCGTCAAGAACTTTTCTATGGCAGAAATGAAGGTGGTGGGCGCTAAAACGGTGTCAAGGTTCAGAATTCTGCCCGGACCCAAACCGGTGCGTCGCCTCTAAAACCTGCTCATGAGAGAAGAAGGAGGAGGAATGATTTTAAACTTTCAACCTCTAACGCCGTCTCAGGACTAATAGCCTCCAAAAATTCATTTAGAGAAAGCCTTATACATTTCACTGTGATTTATATACATTAAACCTCTATGTCATTTAGTTTTATAAATCTGTTCGTAAATGTTTATGGAAATTAAATATTTCACACAATACGCCACTGATAACAAGAATATATCTGCACATGTGACACGCACTCAACCTGTGAAGTCCAGGCCCCGGTTGCATAAAGTACCTTGAGTGTAATTTTCCCTTAAGCGTGCCCTTAAATATACCTCAAGTTTTACTTAAGTTATCCTCCTATTGTCTTTGGTGAAGGGAAATCACTTAGGAAAAACTTTAGGTGCTTTATGCAACAACTGGGCACAGGGACTGTAGATGAGATGAGCGACATCTGGTGTTCACAGCTCGTGCAAAACCCACCTGAAATAAACACAAACAGAAAACAAGCACGATATATTATAAACATTTTCAAGAAAAAACTTCACATTAGTTTAAATGATATAACAGCAAATACAGAAATAGTTTGTGGTGTTGTTACATTATTGCACCACTAGATGGCACTCAAACTTCTTGAGTTGTATAGATGTGTATAGGAAGGAGAGACGAGTGAGAAGAATTACTGAGCGTGTGCATGCATGTTAAACTGACCGTTAGTGCTGATTAATAAAGTGAATAAGAAGGATTTACATTTCCAGTTTCTTGTCTTCATAAAGACATAACATAGTTTAGATAATATTAAAGCAAATACAGAAAAAAATACACTCTAGAGCTGCTTTAGGCAGACTATAAACCAATATATACTCCCTCACATCTGCTACTAACATGAGAGAACATTCAATAAGACACACATGAGTTAAAAGAAATCTCTCAAAACATCTGCATGTAAATTTTAGAATGGAGCTGAACGTCTAATGTATATAATACTGAGACTGAGCTCACGTGTGAGTTTTATTCGTTTCTCTTCTTGTAGAGTCTACGACTTTATTGATAAATCTCACACCGAACTTTTATCAACGACAATGAAAACCTCAAGACGTAAATCACGTCAGCTGCTCTGCGCAGATCGCGCGTCAACGGGAGCAGCGTGATCTCGCGATACTTGGATGTTTAACGCGAGCGGCTTATTTCATCGATCAGATTCGTTTAAATAATACACTTAGTTCAAAAAAATTAAGTCGCTAGTTGTTCTCTGCTTGTTAAACGTTTGACTCATGCTTTCAGCTGTTACAAATAGACAAAACATTCCAATTTAAATGGTTATTGTATTTTATGTCTTTATTTCAGTGGTTTATGTTTTGTTTTTTTAAGGATCGCTTTGGTTTCCATTGGTTACTAATATTGTCGATGACGTCAGAGATCAAAGTAAACTTGTTGACAGCGCGAGCGACTGCAGGAGTTACTAGTCTGTTTTCGCGATTACTTTTACATTTGCGGTTTGCAAAGAAGTAGCATAAATACTTATTTTAAGTTTAGTATTAAAGTAAGTAGGCTAGTTTGGTGTAGTTGCACATCATGGGACAAGTGAACTGTGGATGCTTGGGCCACGAGACGCCAGATCCGGAATACAACCAAACACAGGAGCAGTGTTGTGTAAGTTACTCTGAAACAGTGATAATTACTAATTACATATTCAATAGTATTACATTACCGTACAAATTACTCCATCCAAAAAGATTTCATTACTTATTCCTAATTACTTTCTATATCCTACATCAATCTTGATTAGAAGTGATTCAAGGATAGACATCGAACGGCGAAATTAATTATTTCTAATAAATAACTACATCAATCATTCTTATTAACTGACCAAAGTATACCAATGTGAGAAGGATACATTAAAGCATACATTAAAACTTAAACTTAGTGTTAATGTCATGTCGACTATTGAATATATTACACTGTATTTAGTTCAATTACATCAGAAGAAACTGTAATTAAATCACAGCAAAACTAAGAGAAATCCATCACTTACTTTTTCAAGGGGAAAGTAATTGAATTACAGTAACTAATTACTCAGTAACTAGTTATAACCAACACTGTACAGGAGCAAGAACAGAGAGGAGCACAGCGTCAAGATGACTCCACACCGAAGTCTAGGAAGGAATCCCGAGATGCTTCTCCATTGAGCATCGATACGTTGACACTTTCACTATCTCCTCCACCGATACAAGCCGCTCCATGCCCACCAGCTTCAACAGCTGAGAGGTTAAAATCCCGTCATCCGTCAAGGCTGGAACCGTTGGTTTTATGTTCTGATCCTCAACCCTCAACTGCAACACCTGAGAGATCAGAGGTGAGACGTTCAAGGAGGAAACGGAGGAAACGAAGGAAGGAAGCTGAAAACATGTATCATGAAGGTAAGAATTTTTTTATAAAGACATGACAATATTACATATTTCGAGGTAAAACGTTGAAACTCTCTTTCTCTTCATTCATCAGTGCCTAAACCGCTGGTGATACGTGTTGATCCTCAACACGCGACTGCATCACCTGAGAGATCAGAGCAGATAGTTTCAGCAAATAAACTGAAGAAGGGTGACAAGAAAACGGATCATGAAGGTAAGAGAAAGTTTATTAAGATGTGACAAGAGTGCATTTTGCTGAGGTAAAAACATTGTGACTCTCTAAATCCCATCATTCATCAGTGCCTGAACGGCTGGTGAGACATTTTGCACCTAAACCATCAACTTCATCACCTGAGAGACCAAAGACGAGACGTTCGAGGAGGAATCTGAGGAAGGAAGCTCAAAACATGAATCATGAAGGTAACAGAAAGTTTATGAAGATTTCACAGTTCAAACACTTTGTATGTTGAGGTAAAAACATTGTGACTCTCTAAATCCCATCATTCATCAGTGCCTGAACCGCTGGTGAGACAATTTGCACCTAAACCATCAACTTCATCACCTGAGAGACCAAAGACGAGACGTTCGAGGAGGAATCTGAGGAAGGAAGCTCAAAACATGAATCATGAAGGTAACAGAAAGTTTGTGAAGATTTCACAGTTCAAACACTTTGTATGTTGAGGTAAAACCTTGAGACTCTCTCCATCTCTTCATTCATCAGGGTTTCATAGATCTGCCTCACCCGACCGGAATCCTGAACAGACGGAGGTGACAAAATATGAAGGTAAGAGAAAATCTAGTGATGTATGACAAGACGAAACTAAAAAAATCAAGACTCACTTCATCTCCTTTGCCAATATCAGCTGGTCCACCAACACCAGCTCCAACTGGGCCTGAACCGCTGGTCACGTCACGGTTTGATCTCTTTACACACCTGGTCCTCGTGGACATTGAAGAGGAAGATGAGGTGCATATCATCTCTCCATTTGGGCTGAAGGACACCAGACAAAGGAGACCTAAGCCCATCAGGAAAAAACAACCCATGTTTAGTTGGATGGAGGAGAACACAGAGATGCTGGAGAGTGAAAGATCAGAGAAGAAACTGAACAGTGGCAAAAAAACGGACCACGAAGGTAAGAGAAAGTGTATCATATGTGACGAGATAGTTCATTGTGTCGAGATAAAAACATTGTGACTCTTTCAATGTCTTCATTCTTCAGGATCATCTCCGTACATCCCGTATGAATATACCGAGGCGATATCACTGTCAGCACCTTCATCACATTCTGATCTCATCCTCATGGACATGAATGATAACAGCGAGTTTGATGAGCCTGAGGTGGAGTTCATCTCTCCATTTGAGCTGAAGGACCCCAGACACAGAAGACCGAAGCCCATGACAAAAAATCAACCGATGTTTTGTTGGATGGAGAACACGGAAATGCAGGAGAGTGAAAGTGAAGGGGATGAAGTCCAGCCAGAAGCTCCAGAGAAGCAGGAGAGACCTGTGAAAAAATCCCATCCAGAGAGCAACGCTGACAAACAACAAACCCTTCAGAAGGAGACAGACGCTCATGAAAACATCATCATGACAGGTCCTTGTGGTCCCGCTGGAGATACCCAAGATCCCCTGAATGGTCCAGAGAAGACAAAAGCTGCCAGCAAAACTAAAGGATTATTTGTTCTTCATAACTGGGTTGAGAAAAAGACCAAAGAACGACGGGAGAAGAAAATGAGAAAAGAAAGGGAAATAACAGAAACACAGTTACTGCGGGAGAGATACTTGAACAGTCCAGCATTGAAGCATTTGTGTGTTAATAAGAACAACTCTAACTATATCCCCATACTCCTTCTATAACTTATGTGGAAAATAATTAAGTTTATGTGCAAAATAATTAAGTTTATGTGTGATAAAAATAAGTATGTGTAAAAAAATGAAGTATATGTGCAAAAAAAAAATGAGGTATATGTGTTAAAAAATGAAGTATATGTGTTAAAAAATGAGGTATATGTGTTAAAAAATGAAGTATATGTGCAAAAAAAAATGAAGTATATGTGTTAAAAAATGAGGTATATGTGTTAAAAATGAAGTATATGTGTTAAAAAATGAGGTATATGTGTTAAAAATGAAGTATATGTGTTAAAAATGAAGTATATGTGTTAAAAAATGAGATATATGTGTTATAAATGAAGTATATGTGTTAAAAAATGAAGTATGTGTGCAAAAAAAATGTCTATATGTGCAATAAAATAAGTATGTGCAAATTTCCCTCCGGTACAGTTTTACTTAACATGTGTGCAATGAATAAACTTGTCTTCTTTTGAAAACATATTTTTGAAAATATTACATACTGTAGATGTTATCCCTGTAATAGTACTTATCGCAATCTAGCAAAATATTGAAAATGAACATTCTTTATTATGGAAGAAACAATTATTCATAGTTTTTGTGAATGTGTTTTCATTAAATCTTTTTGGAATTAGTTTTGCACAGTATCTCTCACAAAAAAAAATCAGAACATATTTGAATTCTTTTGATATTATTCTATACTTTTCTATAGTTTTCAATATATTGTTAAAAAATGCTATTATACTTGGTAAATGATTTATTCCCAAATGCAAATGTTTGGAAAAATCTACTATTGTCAATTTTTGTGTTGATTTTAATGCCTAAGTTAAATCCTTTGTGGGCATAAAGAACAAAAAATATTTAAAAGTCAAAAATTGCTCTTTAGGTTCAATCTTATATAATTCCTCCCTCTGCCTTAAGTTATTTAAATTTTTTCTCTTCTTCCTTGTATGATTATGATTTTTTGTGAAGTGTAACTATCAATATTGTTTTCAATAGTTTCTGTGTGTTATATTGGTTTATTGGCATTAATAATAATAAAGTACTTACAAGGTCAAAGGTCAACAAAGGAGACACAAACACACTGTGAGTCACTTTCCTTAATATAGGATAGAATTTTTTTAAATATCCATCTCATCCCCCTCGATCATGACCCCTGAGGTAATTACATCACAATTTGATTGGCTGTAGGGATGACCTCAGTCAGCTTACATTCAGCACCATGTGCATTAAGGAGAGTTTGAGGGTCCACCTGCCCGTTCCGGCTCTGACCCGATAAAGACATGAAGATTCCAGGAGACCTTGTCATTCCACAGGCTACTCACTTCCGTGATGTCACATCAAATCCAGAGACTTCACTGCTGTAAGACAGGTATGATAACAATATTTAAAACAGATGCTAATCATATTATTCTATCTGTAGGATGTTTGTGCTTGATAAGTATTTCCGGTATTCATCGTAATCCTGTTATCTGGAGCGATCCAGCGATAAGACTCTCATGGACACAGAAACAAATGAAAACATTGGGAATGATGTCTGCAGTCTCTCTTAATTAAATTAGTTAATTAAATTACTTGCATTGTCTTTTAATATGTTTCTAGGAAGTAGATCAGCTACACTATGTTTAATTTTAGAAGAAAGAAGAAAATATAGCTGCAAGCAGTAATTACAGGGCCAAGCCCTGAAGACACAGCATGCTCAGGACAGAGCCATACCAGCACAGAGCACATGAGAAACACTCGGGTTGAGAAGAACTCAAAACAAAGACTATCTATAAACACGACACATAGCCACATTTACATCTACCTGCAGCTGCAACCAGGCTGCTGAGCCGACTTAACAGAACTGCAAGTAGCGAGATGGCCCATTCACAGAAGATGTAGCTATGACGGTGCACAGCCACAAGAACAAAATTTAGTAAAAGCAGATATTGAAAATAAAAAACAAATAGCAATAGTGACAATTGACTTATTATACAATGTCACGGGCACAGTCAACTTTGAAAATGTATTTCTTAAAAACACTCAATTTCTGTGCACCTTGGTTCAATATTGTAAGAGCAGAGTATGGAAAACCAAATTTGGAAAGGAATAGCAAGAAAACTTTCCAAAATGTATTAACCAAATTTGAGAAAAATGACAATTGAAAACTCATTGGAATCAGCAGAAACCATGGAAAGTAAGGATTGTAAGAAGTAAGGATAAAAGGAATTTCTGAGAAAGAGATGTTGATTTTTTTGTTAAAATAGTTTACTTATAACCTATGAACGCTAGGGGGCGCTGTTTTCAAAATCACAGGTAGATTACACTAGTTCAATGATATGTACCAAATTTGGTGCAGAAATCTCATATTGTTGAAAAGATCTTTAACAATATACATTTATGACATATTTCAAAAATGGCGGACAGGTTCATCTCCTGGCAGAACCATTATCATTAGATTTGGCATGATCCAAGGAGTCTGTAGATACCAAGCGGCAACCCTCCGATCTTCTCGTGAAACCAACAAGAAAATGACTTTAACTGCATTCATCGACTGGCCGCTAGAGACTAGCTCTAAAACAGAGCAGAATCTCATTGAGCCCTATGTTAAAGCGGACGTCAGTCAGACACATGGTTTCTACCAATCTCAGATTAATCTTTAGTACTGATAGAGCAGTATTGCAAACTTTGTATCTTAACAGATCCATCTATCAGTTTCAAACGATCTCCAAGTCCAAGGTAATATCCACCATTTGTAATCCCTCACCGAAATGCAGTGAACAAATAAACACAGCTGAACTTCGCGAACCCAGTGATCTCTCTCTCCTGCTCCAGCTGGTGGACGTGTATGTGTGTCAAGCCTGAGAAGCCAGAATGCATGAAACACTGTGGCACCCCACCTTTAAAATGCCCATCTTTAAAGCAAAAAAATATGTTTACAGCCTGGTACAAAACATGATTTTTCGTCTCCATAGCTCATGACAATTGTGAGGGGGGGGGTATTTTTTATAATTCATCTGTTTAAATTATATTAAGCCTCAAATTCTGCATAATTAAAAGCATGGCCACTTGTGTGACAGGTGGTTTCACTAACCAGGCTCTTCAGCTCCACCCACGTTCCGCCGTTTTGCCCTTTTTTTATTATCCGGGAATGATGCGCTGCTAAAATGGCGACGACCGGCTCCGCCCACTTTTTGCTTCAAAATTGCACTTCCTTAACCCACAGGTGACGTCACGGACACCACGTCCATGTGACAGTCTAAAGTAGACACCAAGATAATGATTTTCTGACAATCATTTCAAAAGATGAAAAATTTCAATTTGTTAATCTCATGACCCATAGGTGGTGCTATTGCCAAATTTGGTATATATACCAAGGTGTACCGAGGTACAGCTACAGTACCTTTTTGGATAAAAAAAGATGATAAAAACGTTTGAATAAAGGTGAAACTAAAAACTCTGTTATTTCTGTGCGGCTCACTTCAATGATCATCTAAGACAATTTTACTTACACTTGATCCAAATTTGTAAGAAATAAATCTACTGAAGGGTAACAAAACCCTGAAAACAATATTTTGTATTAAGCATATACATTAACTCATTTTGACCCACAAAGTGAATTGACCACAAGTTTGTGGGTCTCTAATTAATTGTAGATGATTTTGATCAGTTATTTGACATTTGGCAGTATTTTATCAAATGTGTTTAAGATTATCAGTATTTATATCATATCATATATATCATATCATATCTGATATTATTGTAATTTTTTGTTCAATTGCTTTGTATTCTTTTTATTTCAAACAACCCGCACACACTCAATTATGTACAAAATGACTACATATTAATTCTCAGAATTCAAACAATCCAAATTATATAGAGAAGAAACAGAAGGAAATACAGGAAATACAATACAAAGATTAGCCTATACAAAAGAAAACAAAAAAATAATGCTCAGGGAAGAGATTTGGACAATAAACGACATTTGGACATGTTTTATTCTTTTGACTATTAATATTTAAAAATGCCTTTATAAAGTCTACAATTCCAACGCAACGTTTTATGTTAACATAAGAGACAGCCTATATGAATGTAAAACATACAATAAAAGATTTTATTTTGTATGGATTAATGACGACACGTTATCCCAAGCTGTCATTTCGGCACACGGCGGCGTCTGATTGGTGCATCAAAAACCTTTTGAATAACAATTGGTTGTCTGCAGGATGGGCGGGACTTGAACGATGAACTGCAGCACACAACAGAACGAGCTAGAAGTGCGTACGTTTCGTCGAAGACGCCGGTTCTGAAATCATGTTTTAACGCAGCGAAAGCTGCTCATGTAAAGACGCCACGAAGACGTTTTTGTCAAAAGCATCCGGAAGCTCTTCACGGTCGAAACGCAATATTTGAATGTGAGTATACGGAAGAATAACTAGACCAATCACACCGCGCCTTAGCGGAGACATTTAAAGCATCAGTGAATATGTTTCATTCTCATGTGTGTAATAATCACGTATGAAATAGTGTAGCTGTGTGGCGTCTCGTCTCTGAATCTGTTGTTAATAAAGATGCTTTTGGAGATTCCTTCGTTTCAATACTTCACGTATAATGTTGTTCAAATACATTATTGTAGGGTGAAATGCCCTCAACTTCCGGCAGGCAGGAGCTGCCCTACATGCTTGCAGCATCAGCAGCAGTGTTCAGACTATGATGTTAGATCAGTGTAGTTATCATCCAGGAAGAGGACTTCTTTATAGTGTTTTTCCCCAAGAGCCTTTATATACACGAAGTGTACATATATTTAACATCTTAAATATACTCATATAGATATTTCCTCTGTTACAGTATCCCTTTTACATAAATTGTGCACATTTCATAGATTGTTGCATACAATACCACGTCATGCTCCATAGCAATATCGCAAACTGTATTTATATCTTAATAGTATAATATCATACCATACTGTATTGACAGTGGGTTCTAAACGTTTTAGTCTTCAGGTCTCTGTCTATCTCTCTGGGGTTTGGTTGTGATTTGATTTGCCGTTTGCAGGACGTTATGTGGTGGCCTTGGCCCCTCGTGTCTGTTCTGGTGCTGTGCTCTCTCTTGTCTGTGGGCACTGTGCGGACCGCACCCTGCCAGACCTGCCGCAAACTTACAAACAGCTTCATAAAGGTGTGTTGTTTCTGCCTCTTTGCAATCCGTTTCATTTGTGTAATGTTCACAGAGCCCAGATCAAACACTGCTTTACATTTTCATCCACATAGAATTCATTGGACAAGCGCCTTTTTAGTGACAGGTGGTTGTAAAAATAGGGCCACATTTTAAATTTGCATGGTGCTAACTTCTCCAAGGGGATGGGTTTGCTTTATTTACCGATTCTCATCACTGTTTTGAACATTGATCGTATTTAAATTCATTTAGTTGAAAAAAAAGGTCTGAAAGACTTGCAAAACAACACTCCTCCTTTTGTTATAAAGTCACTGCGGATATATTTTCAAATGGGCAAAATTTGATATCACGTAATATAAATAAAAATCTTGACAGTTTATATGTTCAGTTTCCTACCAAATTCTGATATATCATATGATGGATGTTTCAGGGCTTGGAGCGAACCGCTAATAAGAATTTTGGTGGAGGGAATACGGCTTGGGAAGAAGAGAAATTGGCAAAATATGCACGTAGGTAAGAGATCTGTAGTAAATCAATTCATATATTTGTTTTATCAGTCCAACTTACAAAAGTCCCCCCCAAATTCTTTCGTTACAAGTATTTGTCATAATGATGTAATTATTTGGGTTTTATTTATAATTGCACTGTGTGTGTGCAGTGAAACCCGTCTGTTGGAGATCGTAGAGGCTGCATGTGAAAAGTCAGACTTTGACTGCAACAAACTACTGGAGCAGATTGAGGATCAGGTGGAGACCTGGTGGTTTCGCAGGTGAGAGCATGTCCGGAATCGACTCCACGACTCCATTAACTGTATTCAAAACAAAATGCGACTGCAAAATATGAATGAATGAAACTGTGCGGGGAACTGTTCATCCTTCTTCGTGCTCACGCTGTATTAAAGCGACGGTGCCTTCTCTATGGTCAAAATCCATATGGAGTGACAGCAAAAAGCAACACTATTACCTTTAAAGCACGTGAATGAGAGTGGGGTCTAATGTGTTTTTAACAGTCGCCAATACTTCCCTGTTGGCCAAACCACAACAGCACATTTAAAAACGAGTCTATCTTAATGTTTTATGCTTATATTGCATGTGTAAGAGGGGAAAACGATCACATTATGCTGTCAATGTACTGACAGAACCCAACTCTCCTAATAATCTCCGGGGACAAAATCAGATAAAAGTACAAATACAATCATGTTATCTGCTTATATCACGTATGTGTGAGGGAAAAGCGATCATATCTCGCTGTCAATCACTCGATCTCTCCTACAGAGAATGAACCCTGTTTCGTTTGGATTTGTATCCTTCAAAGCACAGCTTGAAGGGGTGATATGACACTGCTAAAAATAAGGTACAAAAACGCTGTATTTTCCACATACCAGAAAAGCTCATCGCTCTGAAAAGCAAGGTTTGCTATGATTGGCCAGTTAACCAGTGCGGACTTATTGGTCAAATCAGAGCCATTGTTAGAAGCAGTCGCATCTTCTCCATTGACTTCAATGGAACAGTTTTTTCACAGTTTTAATAGTTGCCAGAAGTTACTAGTAACGCATGGAGCTTTGACTAAACAGACCAACTGAGGTAAACTTCTAACCCATGTAGAGACGAAAGCCATTTAATGAATAAAAAAATGAAAGAAATAAAGCATTTAAAGAGAAAACATAACTTCCTGCAACTGTCTGAAGGCTCCATGAATCACAATAACGCTCCATTGTTTTGGACTTCTGTTGGCAGAACTCTCTCTCTTAAAGGCTCTGGGTCAAATACTGCAAGAGTGTGATGGAAATGTAACGCCTCTAACCATATTTGGAACATCAGGTTCCTCCTCAATTTTACTGACAGGTACACCACCTTACTTGCGTATACATTTGGGCGGTCTTAATCAAATCAGACCACCAACTGACGTAGATTTGTGGGGGTGTGGTTACACGAGATGTTTCAGGCAGGTCTGGGTGAGCATTGGCTTTTAGACAGAATGCATCTTTTATTCCGACACTGAATTTTTTTTCAGTTTCACGTGTCTAATACATGCGTGGGCAATTTATAACACACCAAAGACACAGAAATACACGTTTTCGTGCCATATGACCCCTTTAAGTAGCCTATGGCTTTTTATTTATAGGCTGACTTGCAATACGTGGATCAACAAGAGCATGAAGAAGACAAATAAAAAAATCAAAGTAAAACGTTCTACATTGACAGTAAAATATTCTTTTTGATGAGCTTCTGCAAGAGGTTTTGCTCTGTGATGTATTTAAAATAACGTAGTGCAAATTTGCATTGTACTGCGGTACTCAGTAATATCTGGTAATAGCACAATCTTATGTAGTTGAAATAGAGGGAGTTCAAATTCTGTGTGTTTTTTACGTTTGCTTATTAGGCAGCACGAAGCACCAGACCTGTTTGATTGGCTGTGCATTGAGGAGCTCAGACTGTGCTGTCCACCAGGACACTATGGACCGGAATGTGCAGGTGAACAAGATGCACGTTTTTTTCTTTTTTCTAAGTTATTATAGATGCTTAGAAAGCAAAAACATAAACTAACATTACACTCGTTTCACACAGCAGACAGACGAGAGCATTCGTACCGCACGTGTAAGCAGCGTGTATATTTTTGCAGCACTGCTAACGCTAATTAAAGCAACAGTGCATACTTTATGGACAAAATCCACAATGGATTGACAGGAAAAAGTAACACTTTTACCCCATAGCAAGTAATGAGTTTGATTGCTTTTTTTATAACTACTTAAATCTTAAAGAGCATGAAACAGGCGGATATAACAAATCATTGTTATGCAATCTACTTCAATGCACTTTTATGAAGTTCTGAAAGATATGTACAGCTGGGAAAATAAGTATTTGACACATCAGCATTTTTATCAGTAAGGGGAATTCTAAGTGGGCTATTGACACAAATTTCCACCAGATGTAGCCATCAAGCCAAATATTGAATTCATACAAAGAAATCAGAACATTTAAGTATACAAGTTCAGTCATAATAAATAAAGTGAAACCAACTGACGTTTTGTGCATGAAGGCATGAAGGCAGCTCAGCACACAGGATTCATATAGGCAAAGTAACGGAAGTCTATTTGAATTATAAACAGAGACAGCAAAATTAAAACCACATATTTTAAAACTACAGCACTAATTTCTTGATAGAAATGCAATCAAAAGTTATTAAAGGTGAAAAATAAACATTCAATTCATAAAAAACCAATCACCTTCCTCACATGTTGTTATGGAAACGACTGGTCTCGCTATTCGCTTATCATTGGTCAGCGGTCAAAAAGATGCTTGACGTTGGGTGTTTTTCTTCAGAAAATTTGAACTTTTTTTAAACTAAAAAGGGCCGGTGGCGTTTAAAAAAGCGCTTGTGACTTTTTTGGAAAACACTGTTTACTCCACAGGATTATAATGTAAAACAAATGCTGGCAGCGTCAAAAAAGAAGTGAAGTGTGAACATGGCCTTAGGCTACAGTTCAGCTGTTGGCATGAGATTGAAAACATGTTTGCTGTGTAGAGTGTCCGTTAGGTCCTGGGGGTGTGTGCGGTGGTCTTGGTCGATGTGAGGGTGAGGGCACACGTCTGGGAGATGGAGAATGTGTTTGTGACCCAGGATACTCAGGTCCCCTGTGTCAGGACTGTGCTGATGGACACTACAGAGAAAAGAGTTCCAATCACACACAACCACCCTGCTCAGGTAACCACACACACACACAGTTTTTTTTTATAAATTATTATATATATTCTACCAAAAAAAATTTATAGGAGGATGTTGAATGTGTAATTCATATTTTTTATTTTATTATATAGCTTGTTTTAACTCCTGTAAAAAGTGCACTGGTCCACAAGACAACAAATGTCAAGACTGTAAGCCTGGATGGATCCTTCACAACAACAAGTGTGTTGGTTAGTAATGTCATTACAAATAACAGGAGTTTTACAGTACATTTATCATATTCATATACTACACAAAAATAAAACGTACATAATATACTCACCCTTGAGACGTTCCACAACCCTACGACCTCCGTTCATGTACGGAACATACATTTTGATAGGGATGAAAATGATTAATCAATAAAAAAAATCTGAAAAAATGTACCGATGATCGAGTTTGAGCTCATGCACGAAATATACCGTAGATACGAGGAATAAAGGAAGCGAGTTCGGCGGCGTTGTGTTTGGGACCATCTTTTTTGTCATTGAAGGAGCATATTACAGTAGAAAAGAAAGTATATTTCCAAAAGATATTAGGAACAGGTCACCAAGAATTATTATTTTTTGTGGTGCCTTTAGTTTCTCCTTTTTCAAAGTTGGCAGAAAACAAAACACCAAACAATAGATATTCATGACAAATGAATGCCATTATTGAGGGCTTTGTCATTGTGTATTTGTTTTAGATGTGGATGAGTGCGGGACTGAGTTGGCTCGATGTCCATCTAACACCTACTGCTTCAACACAGATGGCTCTTATGAATGCAGAGGTCAGTTCTACCGTGTTAATATGCATTGTGTGTGTTTATTTACATGTACACTGATTATGGATTATATGTAGGTTGTGATCAAGCATGTGTCGGCTGTATGGGGAGTGGACCTGCTCGCTGTAAGAAATGCTCTCGAGGATTCAGGCTCACTGGTGTAAAGTGTCTAGGTAAGTGGAATTAAGGGCCATGTACTGGTGCAGTTTGTTTGGGCGATAATGAAATTACTTTGTCACAGAGATGTCATTTTTTTTATCATATTTCCAGTGCTAGACAGGTTTGAAAATCGAGTAGTCGGGATGGGTCATGAGTGGGGGATGGGGCTTGATTGAGTAAACAATCAAATCAACACCATAATATTATAAAAAATGTACCATCACTGTTTTTGGAAATAGAGTAAACATTTTGAAGAAATATCAGGGTGATATTTTATATCAGAAATATCAGGAAGATCACGTTTTCATGACCCAGTACTAGGGACTCGTGCCCATCCCTACTTTGTCTGATGATCTGTCTGTACTTTTCAGACATTGATGAGTGTTCTGAAAAAGCACTTGCCTGTCCTGGACTCAATGAAGCTTGTGTTAATGAGGAGGGATCCTTCCGCTGCGAGTGTGCGGAGGGATATATTCGACGAGAAAGTATTTGTGTGGAGAATCTACCACCTAGTAAGTAAAACACGGCTGTTGCAGGTATGCAAGCAAAGCAGCAACGTAACTAAGATAACAACTTAAACATACTGTGATGTTATCTTAGTTTTGGCAGAACAACTTGAGAAGCACCATTATTTCTTGTCACTGAGTAGATCCAAAATACATAATAATTATAATTGAAATCTAAACTTATACGTATGTTTTTTTCAGGAGGACACCTTCATTTTAATCTTTGTGCGTTGTAATGCTGTTGTAAACTACTTTTAACTTTACACGCTTGTCTGTTATTTGTAGTATAAAGCCACCACAGACGCAAACAGTGAACTTGTCACGTACCCTTGTTGAATTGTTTTTCGACCGTTCAATCCCATTTTCCATTTCTTCCCCCCTTCACAGCCGGTCCAGAGCAGGGTCTGTTTGATGAGATGACGGACGACGAGATCCTTGTTCTGCAGCAGATGTTCTTTGGGGTCGTGATCTGCGCACTAGCTACTCTGGCTGCCAAAGGAGACATGGTCTTTACGGCCATCTTTATAGGAGGGGTGGCCGCAATGGCAGGATACTGGATTTCTGAGAAAGGCGATCGCGTGCTGGATGGCCTCCTTAAAGGGCGCTAATGATTCAGACATTAGGAGCCTCAAATGCGGATCATGCCAAGCTGTCAGGCAATTCAGACATTTAGAAACGCCATAGACTCTGGGTTTGTTAGCTGACGCTGTAGCAGTGCATGTCAATCAGGGATGCTACGGGTTGGGGATACTGTAAGTGGCATTAGCTATGCTGCTTTTTGATGCTCTGAATTAGTGGATAATGATGTTTGTACCAAGCTTATTTATAACACTGTGTTTCAACAGTTCAATTGCTGCTGTATTTAATGAGATTAGAATAGGCTTTTTGACACAAGGCAGTGGTTACATGTTTGGACTGCCCTGAAGAAAAGCAACAGGTACTGTACATATTGGCATGGATCTTTCTTTTTTGCTACCTTTGTCCTTAAATTTGTTTATACAATATCATATCGGTTTTACATAAACTGTAATCATTTATGAAACTGCCTGTAGACTTTGGAAGAGAGATGAGCTTGTTGCCGTGCTTGGATGTTTTCAACAAAAAAAGAAATGATATCATATGAGAAGATGGTGAACACTCCAAAAGGAAGGCAGGTAGCTAGCAAGTGAAAAATCTCTTCCTGCACATATGTGGACATACATGGTATGTACATTCCCAAATGCATGAACTGTGACCCTATCGATGAGGATTTCTAGTGTGTTTTAGTTTGAAATGACACTGGTTGGATGTTTGTCAATATGTTTGAAAGCACCAAGTTATTTGGATCATTTTAATGGGGTCCCAATATATTTTGACCTAAAAATCTCTGTGACCTGTCCAAACCCTTTTTATTACTGGATTTTTAAAATACATTCATGATTTTAAAAATAATTATTTTAGACTGATTTGTGAAACGGTTTAATTGAGAATTGCCATCTCTGAAGATTTGCTCACATATTGTACAACACCCATGGCTTACAAAATTTAAAGAACAGCAATAGGAAAATGTACTTTATTTCTATGATTTTTTAGGCTTGGCAATTCCTTATTATTTTCAGGTTATTCCCTGACACTGGAAGTGTTTAATATATTTATAAATGTGATGATTCATTACCTCTGTTATTTAACAAAAGTGTAGTTATTTATTTATTAATGTTTAGAACGCACATTCAGCTGATGTGGCCTTCTGACCAGTTGCTTTCATATTATGACAGATTTTGCTCTGCTGAGAAGCATGCATGCATATTTTTATGATTTAGATGAAAAACAACTCTTTCATTGCTGCATTTATTTATCATATGCATCTCAAAAATCTGGAGCAATCCACTTGAACCAGAAGTTGTTGTTGTTTTTACTTCCATATTCTGATGCATGTCCTAGTGAAACCGATAGTCCACTGAGAAAGGGGGGTGTGGCCTGTGTTTTCCTTCACAATTTGATTGGATGTACAAAAACAGGTGTTGCATTTTTAAATGGAACTAGCAGAAGACTGACAGGAGGACGCAAGTGTCAATCAAAAATCTGAAAATGCACCAGTGGCTATCCATCTCTGATCTTCAAGATTATGAGGGCAAATTCATTTTAATAAGAAATTGGCCTGCACTTATAAGCTATTTATAATAAACACTGCAATATTCTAACTGTCATTTTTTATTTCATCTGGACTTTTATGTGAACTATTCCGAGTTGTTTTATTACCATTTGTTGGGATGGACATAAAGATTTTATTAAAGAGAAATCATCCTGAAAGACTGTTTTATTGTTTTGTTTTAGTTGGTGTACCATACTGTATATTGTATCTGCAGAAATGACGTTTTACAAATGAAGCTAAAAATATGAATTCCACTGCTCATACAAAGATAAAATCAAAATTAACTTTATTTTATGATCAAGTAAATTTAATCAACTTCCGTGTAGCTGGTCTTTATAAATTGGTTTGTAACAATTTATCAGATTATGTTATTCAAAACTAATAATCAAAATAATAATCAAATAATACATCTATTAAACAAATTAAATATAAAAGAGAGGATGTACACACAATAAAAATACCTTTTATTTACGTAATTTTTGCATAAACAGTTCAGTTAAATTAATTTAAAATGAATATAACTTCACATTGAAAACATTATCACAGAGTATGAACCTTCAGCAGGTTTCTGATCAGTTCCCCAGTTAAGCACACTGACTTGCACATGCTTGTCATGATGGATTTATTCAAGTACATTTTGCTATCACGGAAATCAGATTCCTAATCTCTCCTGGTTTTCCAACAGCCATGTGTGATAGTTGTTGAGTTTATGGTCCCTTGGGGTGACCTACAAAACACAAAACCATCACAAAAGCTACAGCCCTGTAATATCTTCGCTCTTATATGAATTATAAACTGTAATGACTCTACCTCTCTCCACTCCTCCACACAGAAGATACGATACGAGTCGTTGCCATATTTTCCAATGCCGTGTAACTCAATAGGATACCGCCAAGATTTACTCAGATATTCATCTTGTAAATAAAATTCAAAAGATACAGAGAAACATTCATTAAACTGCATTACAAGTAGAAGAATACTAACACTGCAAATGTCTGAATTGAATACTGATATTTGTGTAAAAAAATATTTAAACATGACGTGACAAAAGAGTGAATATTTCAAGCTAGTCTAGTAAATTTACCAAACACACTGTACCGGAAAAGCGTACGAGTGCCTTTGCACGGAGGTTACTGAGCCCCAGAGGCTGCAGCAGGTCAGCAAGGGGTCTCCAGTCACTCACTCGAGTCACTTCTGCATTTGGATACCGCTCAAAAAACTGCCACAACATTGGAATAGCCATCTTCCCTGAACACATCACAGGAAGAGCAAAAACATTAGCATACATTTATAGAGGTTATGGACTTGCTAGGTAAATTGATGAAAAGAACGTGAATGAACCAAAAAGATGTTTGTTGGTGTTACCACTGGTTTTGTTGAGAAATATTGTGGCCACTAGAAGCTTCCAGGGATCATGAAACAGTGTTTCTTGAACAAGACGGTAAGGCGAGCGAGGTGGGGTCCATTTCCTGAAGGCCTTACGCTTTGGGGGACTCAAATCTAAAAATAATTTTAAAACATTTAAATGCATTTAGGATACACAGATATCATGTCTATCATTTTAATACACAACTTAATTTCTGATCTTTTTGTTTTCTTTATATGTATGGATTACTTGGGTTGTTACTGACATCTGGTGAAAATGTCTGTCAATAGCACCTTTAGAAATGTATTTACTGAGAAAAATGGTGATGGTGTTAAATACCTATTTTACCCGCTGAACGCTGTATATATTTTAATATTCAGAGAGAAGGGTTTATTTTTTTAGCTATTTCGTTTTTACAGTTAAAATAAATCATCAATAAACTGGTGTCAGACAAAAAGAACATGTAATGTTTATTACAGATTTGAAACAACTTGAAGGTGAGTAAATGATGACAGAACATTCATTTTCTGGTGAACTATCCCTTTTATTATTTGCCACAGAACACAAACGACTGTCTTCCTCATTAAGGCTCTAATCACAACACTGATTAAAAACAACCAATCGTTGTGATGCCTGAAAATAAAAGAGAGAAACATTCAAAAACATTCAGAGTGCAGTCTATACCACTCCCCTCTTCACATAAGCTATCTTCCCACAGTTTTTGGGCTTCATTAAAAATCTTTGAAGTTACTTACCATCATTCCTTCCACTAAAGTATGGGCTAGTTGTTCGTTTCTCTGCCAATACCTTTGAACCTAAAATGACATTGATTAGTAAGGTTAAGTAAAAAGAAATGCATTGATTTACTATTATGATTTACTATTATTTGACACTGTGTGCTTGCTTAATAGAAGCCTGCTGACATCAGACCTAAGGCTTTATACTGAAATATTGCCTTTAATGTATTAGTATTTCTCAAGTTATGCTATGCATGTGTAGTTACGTGCATATGTCTGTGTTTGCTTTTTTCCTTACCTTCTCTATTCTCTATAAGATTAAATAGAAATGCATTTGCAATGCATCATTAAGTGTAAAAAGTTTTATAAAATAAAACTGATTTGAATTGACAGGCATACAGACACAGGTGCGCACAAACCAGTGGTCCGGTGTTTACAGACCTTTTCCCTTCATTTACATTTACATTTAGGCATTGGGCAGACGCCAAAGCGACTTACATTGCTTTATCCTATACATTTTACATAGGTATTTGCAATCCCCTGAGATCAAACCCACAACCTTACGTTGTTAACGCAATGCTCTTACCACTGAGCTACAGGAAAGCTTCTTAGAGCTATAGCGACGAACATCATTTTGGATCAACTTCTCTGTTCTCGGTTTTTGCACATTCTAGTTCATGGCACATTTTACTCCTTATTTTATTTTATCTCTTTTTAATCTTATTCCTACCTATATTTAAATATATGCTCCTGTGTTATGTATCATCTTTTATTTTTTGCACTGTCCATTGAGCGGACCTGTCCTAACTTCCATTTCACTGCTGATTATACCCTGTATGATTGTGTATGTGACAAATAAATAATAAACTTGAAAACTTGAACTTGTTCAATGAGCCGCAGAAGCAGCACATTCAAGTGCAAGGGTAATGAATATAGCAGAAACACTGCATTTTCAAGTCAAAATTAAGCTTTAATTTATACAAAACAATGCTCCAACTGGTGCAACTGCTGCGATCTCACCAGACCCAGCCCCTCTAGTGGTCCCGCGAATTATAAAAAATAGCAAGGGGAATTATAAAAAATAGGAATAATAATAATAATACAATAGAGGCACAATAATAAGAACTGATGTTCGCTTTTAATTAATAATGCCCCCGTTAAATAACAGCTATGCCCATTGAAATTCTGTTTCCGTATTTGACCAATGATTCGCTGTAGTAGCACGTTTATTTTTTCAAGCTATATCCTCAACCAATTTTTTTTCATAAAAGTTGAGCTTTTGTTAGCTTCAAAAGATGTTCTTAGCTGCAGAAAAGTACTTTTTTGAAATCACAGCTTACTCATTATAGTGTAATTATAGAGTAGAACAGAAACTGGCAGCTTCAAAAAAGAAGTCAAATGTGAACATACCCTTATATTCCAAACTGAGATGTTGATAAAGACGTCAAAGTTCCAGAATGTCACTTTATACTTTGTATATACTAAGTTGTCTAATAAATAATTTACCAATGCCTAATACATGCACAAACTTTAAATAAGATCTTTAGTAATATTTTATATATGCAGTTATTTGCTTTGGAAGTATATTTTAAAACATTACACGAAAGCAACAAGTGATGCAACCATTTATGTTATTAGATTAAAAATCACAGAAATATTTGTTGAAAATAGATTATAAAAGATTATAAAATACTCACGGCTTTCTGTGTTTCTAGAAGGTGACATATGTTCCACATGGTTTGAGCTTGTCTCATTTTCTTCTTTAAATTCTCTTAAAGTCTGTTTTTCCAGTGTATTCTCTAACAGACTTTGTTCTTGACACTTTGAAGTAGACTGTGGTCTTACAGCAAGTGTCACTATATGTTTGTCTCTGATTTGATCTGAATCCTTTGCTTCCAGGTCATTTCGTTCACCAACCTCTTCCTGCGAATCCATTCAAGTCTTAGTATCCCAGGAATAAGAAGAGAATTGTCCATAACCTTGGCTTTTCCTTTCTTTTTTCCTTTCTTTTTCTGTTGGCCGTTTTGTTCAGCTGGAGTCACTCTGCTGTGGTTACTGGATGCTGTGAAGTTGAAGTCACTAAACTGAAGGTTGATGTCTTTTTCTGAGAGCAGATTATTATGAAGCCGAGTCTTGGATCTGAGGCACCTGCCCTCAGGACTACAAGACCAAAAATATGTTTTAACACTGCAGCATATTCAATTCACAATCAAAACTAATTTGTACACTTACACATGTAGAACAAAATAAATGTGCGAACAAGTGGCTGATATGAGGCGCTGCTTAAGCAGTTCTCATAGTCCAGACTCTAAGACTTCTAAAGCAGATTGGACCAGAAAGAGAGGCGTGTGATGTCATCCTATTTTCTTACTTTTCTTCTAAATGGGAATTTTGTCAACCCGTAGGAGCATATACGTTTTTAATAAACCTAACTTATTTTTCATAAAAGGGGGGAAATTTATTACGCTGGGGCTTTAGGTTTTAAGTACAATCAACTTGTCATTGCCAGTAATTTCAAACCTACTGTTTAAAATGTTGCAGTGTTGAAACTTTTGCCATATAAATTGAAATTCCTTCAAGTAAAAAACTTGGATTGTAAAGTTAAGGGAGCAAAAATGATAAATAAATATAAATCTATTAAAACAGACACACTGTCATGCACGTTGTTGAGTCTGGACCCACCTGCTAATGTACACATCGACTCTCGCGCCTGCTGCTGCAGTTCTGCCGTTCAGTCTCATCTCTCTCCTCCCGCCTGCAGGAGCATCCTCTGCAGGTAATGCAGCCGTCTGCGGCCGACTGCATGTACGCAGCTCTGCGTCCGCGCCTTCAGCTGTTGACATACTCAATACCGAGCTGCGCCTGCAGACTTATAATCACGACGGTATAATGTGCTAAAAGGTATCGTACCTTTGAAACTAAGCGATCTTAGGATCCATGATACTCACTGCAATGACAGAGAGGCACGGTTTTGTTGTGTAAAAACATCATTTCATTCAGTTAAACTTTTACTAAAGCACATCATGTCCGCAATTAGGCGCCCAAAACACCTTGTCAAATTATAATAATTAAATGAAAAAAAAATGCGTAAAACGTAACAAATAATATTAGTCGTTGAAGTTTTGTTTACGTTCGTGTGTTGCTACGGAAGCTCGACTGGAGACATACGTCAGTTTTTAGAGAGCCATATCTGGTCCTTCGACACCTAGTGCTTCGGAGGGTAAAAAACATGACATAGTTTATTAAAGGGATAGTTCACCCAAAAATAGTTGCTCTCTAGTTGTTCCAAACCTGTATACATTTCTTTGTTTGTTTGAACACAGAGGAATATATTTGAACGAATGCTTGTAACCAAACAGTTCTCGGACCCCATTGACTACCATATAGGAAAAATGACAATGGTAGTAAAACGTGCCCCAGAACTGTTTGCTGGCACACATTCTTCAACATATCATCTTTTGTGTTAAACAGAACAAAACATATAAAGTAATTTTCCAATATGATGGGGTCCAAGAACTGTTTGGTTATAAGCATTCGTTCAAATATCTTTGTCTCAGCTTATCAGAACAAAGAAAGGCAACCAGATTTGGAAAAACCTGAAGGTAAGTATATTATGACAGAATTTTTATATTTGGGTGAACGAAGGAAATGTGGGGTACAGTTCATGGAGTTAATTTCATAGGGATGGTGTTCCATCCCAAATGTAGAAAATTTCCATCTTTTATCGATTAAATAGCCTCTAACTGCTATGCACATGTCATACACACATGCATCCACGTTTACTGCATCTGTGGATGGTTAAAAATTGAAACATGTTCCTGCAGCCTGAAGAACAGCGAGTGGGAAGAGCGTACGCCAAGCAGTGTTGTAGTTGAGACCACCAAAACCGAGACCAAAACAAGACGGAGACCAGAGGGTGTCAAGACCAAGACAAAACCAAGTCTATGAGTGGCCGAGACCAGGACCAAGGCAGGCCGAGACCAAAAAACGGTAAATATCCAAGATATATTTAAGTCTGTGGCCTTCAACAAAACAAAACATTCAGTGACTTAGATAGTTTCATTGCTTTTTTATCTAACCAATAGCAAAATAGGACAGATTGGTTCTAGATTTGTTTGGGACTAGCCAAAATAGAACAAACTTGTGTTTATTTGTGTCTAAAACTTAACATTTTAACTGTCGGAGCCCTTTTTGAGCCTACACATGAAAACGCATGTTGGAACTAAAATGGTGGTAACTCATGACTTTTTTGGAATACATACTTAAGGTTGGTCTCGAAAAAAGAAAAGTAGCTGATTATTGCAACAACCAAAAAAAAAACGCTCACACAAACAAAAAAATTAAAGGTATGCTGTTAGGTTTATTGTAAAAAATAAATAAAAAAGTTTGTTTTTCTTTGATTAACAAAGACATCTACATTTACATTTACATTTAGTCATTTAGCAGACGCTTTTATCCAAAGCGACTTACAGGTGGGGTAGGTTATGGAAGCAATTGGGACAGCATAAGTACAACAAAAGCATAAGTGCAATCAAAGAAAGAGGACTGGTCTCAGTCCTCTTTCAGTATACAGAACCATTCATTCATTCATATATATATATTTTTTTCACTAAAGGATAACAAAAAATCTGAGCACACTCTTCATAAAAAAGAATAAATTACTCTCCCTACATAAATTATTTTAAAGAATACAAAAGAAATCTGTATTCTAGAGTCTTAGACCTTTCCAATGATTTAAAGTTTTTTATGATTTGATTAGAAATTACATGCACAATATTGACGCAAACTTAGGTGTCCCGTTTATGGAACGGGTGACAGTTTACAGACTACGTAACTTATAAACTCAAGGTTTATTGAATAATTATACGAAATCAATATCACATTCGATGTTATAAAATAAAAAAACAAGATCTCGAAGAACAAGTACCTTTTCTGCAATCATCTCAGACATTGTGGGCCTTTGTGTGTATTCATTTTGTTGACAGATTCTTTAAGACAATCCCCCATTCTTCTCTTTTACACCCAATCACATGATGGTGATATTAACACATAAATCAGACAATGCACCAGCAATTTAGTGTAATTCTCACGGTTGGGGTCTTGACTGGTCTTGAAATAAAATCTGGAGACCACTAAGTCTAAGACCGACTCAAGACCAAGACCGGTCTCGAGTACTACAACCTGAAGAGTATTAAAGCCAAGGCCTGCAAGTGTGAAGAGCTTGTGCTGCAAGTAGGCTGGAATTTCAAGCTTTGAATGAGGATAGAGTGGAGACAATAATGAAAAAAACTATTAAATATTACATTTTCATTGTTGTTTAAAGTTTTGTTTTCACCACAGTTTGTTCAAATGCATCAAATGAATATACAAGGAATCTCATAACACTAAAAATAAAGCTTTTTAATAAAAAACACTTTTTATTTATTTTAAGTTTGGACCAGCATGGCATAATAAAATTTTAATCAAATAAACACATAGCAACAAAATGTCTTTACATTGATATAAAAATAATTCCGTTTAACTGTGGATTACGAAAAACACAACGTCATTATATTTTTTATATGACCTCTTACTTTCAGCAGTTTCTTGCCCATAAACATTAATAAAAGTAGCCTCGGTTCTACCTTATCAATTTGGACCTGATATAATGTAGATTTGTTGTGCGAGCCTTTCTTGTGTTTTACCAGGGGTTCATGTAAATCTGGGCTTCCAGGTGTCACTCCCCCTGGGAAGTATCTCATTGTAGTCCCAAGGAGCTGTTCTTTGTAGAAACCAATATATAATAATAATTTATATATAAACTGAGGACACACACCACACCGGATTCAAACCCACAATCTCAGAGTCTCAAAATTTACACTTTATTTGGGTGTGCCACTCAGTTGACATAATTTACCCAGCTGAGAAGAGATTTCAGAGCTACAAGCAGCAACATGGTCCATCACTTAAGGTGCAGAAATGCAAGTGCACAGCAAATTGAACAGATACAATGTAGAGGAAAAACAAATGGCATAAAGTAAGAACGAGCTCAAGATGAAGATTTTGCATAATAATGCACTGCATGTTATATACCCAGAGTCGTGTGTTATGAGAAACAGACAATGTCATAGGACAAATTAAATTTAGAGAGTTATTTCTTAAGAACAGTATAACAAATATAAAAAATCTGTTTAGTCATAACTGTGTGGCTCGGTCCAAAGAGAATATGAATAGAGTTTTGAAAAAACGACCAAATTTGTAAAAGGAATATCGAACAAACTGCTTTTCATGGTTTAAGATAACATAAGCACACAATGTTAGAAAATTACAAGTTATTCCTTAAAATTCCTTCTTCTCGGTTTAGTAGGTGGGTTTGTGTGACGTTTGGTCCAGACAGAGACGCAACTTGACTTTGGCCTTACAGCTAGAAGTCTGAGCCTACTGGTAGATAGCCATTAAGTGGATCTGGTTGGAAGAGAGCTGTGTCTTTCTCCACTATTATTTATATAATAGCCTTACTTTTGTTTGTTTTTTGTCTTTCTTCCTGTAACGCTTGTGAAAACACTTTAGAAATAAAACTGAATTGAATTTATATTGTATTACTGTAGATGCCATTCGCAAAGCATTGTACTTTATTCAAAATGTTTTTTGATCTCGTCGACCTACAGTAACTGTTGCAGCACGTGTTTTGAGTCTTAAGTCAACACTATAAGATTGTGTCTACCTTCCAAAAAAGCCAAGAAGTCAAGCACACATTTTAAGAATAGTTTGTCAGCAGTGTGGCAACACTGATAACATACAAAAACTTGGGTGAAACCAGGTTTACACATGTCTCAGAAAGTTGTTCTCTCTTTAACCAAAGGGAAGTGACATTAGAAAATGCCTTCCCCCCTTTTTTGTTCACTTAAGATACTTGGTACCATGGTGTGGGAGATTTCAGTTCTTTATTAATTACATTCAGTTGTCCTAAATGTGTGTGAGAGTTTGACAACAGATTAAGATCCTCGACTCTGCAAGCACTATAGGGAATAAATGGAAAGAATTGGTAATGCGTTGTAATTATATAACTATAATTAAAAGTCAATATAAAGATCTAATGAATAGATCATTACAATTGTTTTTGCATTTATTCATTTAGCAGACACTTTAATTCAAAGTCACTTAGAAGCAAACTTTTTAAAAGAGCAAAGAAATGGTTTGTCTTACATGTTGGTATTTATGTCTTGACTTGCCATTTGTGTTTTTTGTTAATCGGTTGATCTATGTTGTGCATGAAAGCTAGATAAAAGGGTTTGAAACACATCCACCCACGCCAGAGAGAGCACACAGAGGCAAATGAGATGTCTACGTGACCTGTTAGGATTTCACAGAGTTAATGCTAATCATTGGACACCCGTGGACTTCTGTTCCCTTTGAAACTGATCAGTGAGTTTATGATATCCTTTAGTAGCCCACATCAATGACTGGATTTCCTAGCAGCAGCTTGTGTGTTCAACTAACGGGGAATACTTTCTCTGAATATTTGATTCAAACACTAATTCTAATTCAGAACATTTTTGTGAATTCTCCAATCTACAAATCCAGGTTCATCATAAAAGATGTTCTGTATGGCTGTGACGTGTTTAACTGAATTATTTAAATTAAAATATATATAGGAGTAAAAAGTGCAACTCGTATACTGTCCTAGTTATAACGCACAATCCGGTTATTTTAAAGCGTCCAGCGTTGAGGCTGATAAATATTTTCAAATATTATAGTTCAAATACACTCAAACGCAGACATCGCATCGAAAGCATTTTATTGTACAACATAATTTATAGGCCCTATATCGATAGAACAAAATAATGAGAATGTACAGATTGGCAAATTCTTCATGCAAGAATACTGTAGAAAAATAATTCGGCTTCTCGTCAATTTTTTATGCTAAAGCAAAGTTCTTTTAAAATCTAAATTGAACACTTAAATGATTGAGGAATCTCACTTGAAATTTGATCACATGCATTGAATCGTCTCATTTGAAAGGGTATTGAGAAACTGTCATGACAGTAAAAGGCTAGAATTACGTTCTAGTTCGCCGAAGTAAGGAGCGCATTTCTTTCCGTTCACCACAGCTGTGTATGGAATAAAACCTGTACTTATATATGCCACCTATTGTATATCTGTATAACATATCTTGTATAATAGTAACGTATCTAGAGACACTATGTAATTGCAACAATATTGTAAAACGTGACTTTGCTTGGGAAATATTCTCTTGCTTTAATTAGTAAATGTTAAGAAACTTGAAAGCGACCGGCAAATTAAACATATACCGCATGGAGTCAGACGAGTGGCCGATAATGTAATATTTGGTGAAACAATAAATAATTATTCATTGGACTAATTTATACTATCCACTAAAATTATTTCTGTTCCGTGGCATCGTACTCTAACTCAAAGCGCTTCCCGGGATGTTGTTTCTTATCCTCCGTGCGACTTTTAGTGGCGTTTTCCAGAATCTCGAGTAGGATACTGGCTTGATTACAGCCAGCCGCATCCCAATCCTCACACGGAGGATTCGCCTCCCACTGTCTTTTTCCAGGATGTTGGCGTTTTTCCAGATCCAACAGGTCTTCAGCTGTCCGGTCGCTCTCGTACAATTCGCGCCTACCGGGATGCTGTCGTTTCTGAAGCAGCATCGGGTACCGTCTTCCCGGATGCTGACGTTTGGGGAGCCCGATCTCTGCGCTCGGATTCTCCCCTACTATCTGCTCAAGGGACAAGCGCTTTCCGGGATGCTGTCTTCTAATCCTCTCCTCATCCTCGCGTTTCCCGGGATGTTGTCTCTTCTCGAGGGAAGAGCCGACTTCATAGTCCGCATCCTCGCGTTTACCTGGATGTTGTCTTTTTCCCGGGTGTTGCCTCTTTTCCATCCACTCCGACTCGGATAGGACCTCTTCACCTGGTGGGGGGAAATCAGAATCTACGAATTATTAACTTGTGACGTTTGACTGTGTGATAATGGAAAGCAATCATCTTAAATCGCAAAATGACAGAGAACGCCGATTGTTAAGCACTTGTTACGTAAATAATATGAACATGTCATCTAACCTAACTCTTATTCAGCTTGATGTGCTTTGGGAGGAGAATGCAGTGCCATACCCAGCGGTCAGATCAAGAAGCAATAGTTCCTTAAAAATGTGACTCTTGTATGCAGGTCAAGGATCCACGGTCATTATTTTTCATTATTTAAAAAAATTGTCTGACATTCTGTTTTGCTTCATCGGTTATCGGTTCATTGGATCTATGAAGCTACTGATCAATGGCAATATTTTGACTCTTTTTAAAATAAAATAAAAATGAGTGTAAAGAATATATTGGATTTCTTGTATTGTATCTTTGATATTATATCGGAATAATTTCTGTTATCATTAGTCTAATTATAACTTCTTAGTCGTTTATAATAGGAGTTTCCATGCTCGTGCATATAGCTACTGACTAATCTGTTATTTTGTTAAAAGTGGAATTATTGTATTGATGTGAATGTAAGCAGACACCGTTGGCGTTGTTCTCGTCCTCCATCTGTGTGAGCATCGAGCTGATGAGCAGATTCTCGGCGCGCTGGAAGAGCTCACCAAGAGACGGGTCTTCCTTACCCGGGAGACTCTGGCACTGAGTCACGGGTGACATAAACACCGACAGGGAGGCCAAGATGATCACACACGCCGCCCTCATGGCAACCTCTGTCCTGCTCGCCAATATAAACACAATTCATTTATATAACTTAAATGTTCAAAAAAAGAATTTTATAGTTCAGAATGAGACAACACATCAAATCCATCACTAAGAAACTTCCACAATGTCCTATAATAAGTTGATATGGTTATCATTTAGTACATTAGTCTATATCACAGTTTTGTAGAGGGTAAAAAGATTAAATACTCATGCTGCATACGTTTCAGTTGATCTTACCTGTGGATGATGGTTTGTTGACTTGCAGCCTCCTGTGGAAAATCTGTTGATGATGAATAGATGTAGTCTATCTAGATATATAAGCAACTCGAGTTCAAATGCAGCTGTCCTCGAAACTTTGACAGTAACCGACCTGTTCAGGCCGAGGTTAGTGGTGTGAAGCGTGAAGTCGCATGAACTTTTTATATAGGCGTTCTCCGCCCCCGTCACACCGACCCTTTGACGATCTCAGAGAACTTCATCACTTTGATGTCATGCTTGCAGTAAACATTTAACCATGAGGGGGCAGCATGCTCCTACACCGGCTGCCTGTAGCCTACTCAGATTGGGTTCATTCATAACATTTTCTTAATGCTTTAAAGTTATTCTATTCTCCATTAAATATGCATCAATGTACTTGTATTGTACTTGTATGTGTCAAATTCTGTATGGGTATATCCCTCAAAGCTTCTCCTTCAAAAAAACTAAGTGAATATTTTAATTTTTTTTGTCCAGTTACCAAATTAGCCCATAAAAACACATTGACCTTTTGTGACGGACTGCCCCAATAGCGAAAATCAAATCATCACAATCACTAAAGTGCAGAAAGCGTAAGGTACAATAATGAAAATATTAGCCAACAGTAACCAAAATAAACAGATTGTAAAAAATAAAACAAATAATAAACAAATATAAAAATAAAGAAAAAATAGCATTAACCCAATAACTTTGGGAATTGAATATCAGGATTATCAAGTGTATTCGTCAAAAATTGATCTGATTGAGTGCAGTTTATCATTAAACTTACTGTTCAATGCAATGTATTTGACATTTTCTTTCCAGTTTTACATATGAAGTAGAAAGTATCATGAACTGCCATTTTTACAATATCTTTCTTAAAATAACTGGGTATTTAAACTACCAAAAACAAATATTTTAATAATATAACAAACTAATACATGTTATTTGTATACATGTTATAAGAAAAATCATGACTAAAAATAGCAAAAAGGACAGCGCAAACATCTATAAAACTACCAAAAAATCATGATGAAACCCATAAAAAGAGCAAAAAGAAGGAAAGTGCAAACATTTTCCACAATTGTAAGAATGAATTATGGGTGTTTTCACACTTGGGTCCTGAACTCAGACCCCTTTAAAGATGCACTGAAATCAAAATGTAAGTTTTTTCCTTTTATTAAAAAAATGTTAGCCCTAAGGACATCAATAAACTGATATGCTCCTAAGCGGTTAGAGAGTGTGACTCGTGACCAGAAGGCCGCCTATTCGATTCTCTATGCCGACGGATAACCACTAAGGTGCCCTTGAGGAAGTGCTGCAGTGATCGCTGCACACTGTATGTGTGTATGTGTGTTGACCTCTCAGGAATTGGAGCCTTCCCAATCGACGGCCCGCCAGAAATGCAGACCCCTGCGGAGGAAGATTCTGCCCCCCTTCAACAGACCGCTATGAAAACTAAGCGCCTCTGAGGGGGTGAGCCCAGGGAGACCATTCCTTCCGCGTCTCCACCAAAGCCGGGCATTATCAGGGCCTGGCGCTCACTCTCTCACAAAAAGAGTTTCCTCTCTCCCTGCGTTTTCTCCTCTCCTTGGATCAGATGGGAAAAGAGCAGGATTCCCCAGCGAATAGCATCTCTATCTCGGTATGGAACTCGGCTCTGTCCCTCTGGCAGCGCGTCTCACCAACGAGCACTCACAGTCGGTACTGAGCTCTCTGAAACGTTCAGACAGACACCAGAGGTCCCCCTTAAACTATTCATCATGACAGACGCCTCCCTGCACGGGTGAGGTGTTATGTGCAATGGGCATGCCGTGTCTCCCCCGTTTGCGGTGGCACATCAACTGCCTAGAGTTGCTGGACAACAAAAGTCTCATGGGTTAACGTTTGGCCTGTGCTTCTCAAGACTGGTTTTGTGGTCGAGGGTCACATGTAGTCAAATTAAAAAGTGTGCAGTAAAACTTCGTGCCCTGTAAACAGGGTGAACTTTCTAGTTGATATATATATATATATAGAAGATAAATTATGTTTAAAAACAGACAAATATATCTTAGTCTTAGAAGGCCTTGATTTGCCTACATTTTAGGTTAATGTAACAGGCCACCAGAAGCGATGTTTACCACCTCGCAAACCACTCAAATGCATAGGGGCCACATGCGGTTAAATCATTTGATGATTGCTTTTGATTCCAATCACTACAATAAGTCAAACGCACCTAATAACAGGTCTGACTTGGTTGAAAAACCAATCAAACTTTCTAATTCAGCTAGGGGTTGTGTTACCCGTGTGCTTTGCCGCTCAGCTAGTGGCACAATCACCCGTTCATTCAACACAGACTCATGGGAATTTGTGACATTGTCACAAACTGTATTAAAGCGAGATCATGGACACAAATGTCGCAGTTTTTATGTGTCAGTCAGCACAACCTTTTTTGTGTTACCCAGCACTACTTTCAATTTAATATATTTTACGGTATAACATATACGGTATCTTTAATATGTATAAATATATATATCAACTCACTCTGGGAATTCACCCCTATTTACAAGGTGGCTCATTTGAGTGAATTTATATTTCCTACGATCTCATTTGTATTTTTTGTTGTGATTAGACTTTGCCTAAGCTGTGACGTTTAGTGTAGGGGCGGGGTTAGGGTGGCCATTTATCATTGCTTTACCACCTCGTGATACTCGCATTTTTAGCAAAACTATCATGGAAACTGTGATTTTAGGGTTTTTGGGTGATGTGAGGTGGTTAGTCACCTCCTAAAATATGTATGGCTTCTTTTGTTATAAGGTTATAAAAATACAAATGTTCATACACACGCGATTGGTGCGTTGAAAGTCATGCTAAGTGACACAAAAAAAAGTTGACATGAAAAAGGTCGAGCTGACTGACACGAAAAAGGGGGAAATTCATCTCCATGAGCACGAATCAACAGATCCAAATTTAGTGCCCATGCCACCAACTGCCTTGAGACTGGGTTGGTTCATGACATATTGCTAACATTTACAGGAATAACATTATTTATGTGGAGTCCTTCGAATAAAGTATGTCATGCTGGAGAAAAGTTGAGGCTGAAATAAAGTAATGACACAGTGGAATGTGAATATGTGATTTTTAAAATGTCTCACAATTACTGCTGTCTGATATTGTGAATTGACTTTATTTTGCTGTTATTAGAAATGATTAGATGCGTCTGCAAAGCTGTCTTTTTAGACAAATGTTAGACAAAAAAAAAGATTTGAGACTAGTGCATTAAACCCTGATTTCCCTGAAAACAGACAGGTTGCTTGGAGGATCCATTTAATAACATCTAGCAATGAACGTCCATCTGTTTCCATTTGCTTGTTTCTAAAGTACATCAATAACTTTTTGTGTTTTACCAGAAATTACATCAATATGACTAGTGCTATTGATTTTAATTGTAGTTTAAGACAGTCTTCACTAAGTTAGACCACATCATCCACGTTTTTTATGGCAGAAAAATATTTGATAGCTACACATAAATATAATCTTATATTATATACTTTAAAGAAAGTCTTAAGAAATTGTATTCTTAAATATTATCAGCAATTTCCTTTTTTAATGTGAGTTCACCATATAGTCTAGAAAGCAAGCACTGAAAACTTGAGGGTTCTTTACTATTAAATAAAATTAATTTCAATAATGTTTACTTGATTTGTTCTGCTCGCATTTGTTATATCACATGCAATAATTATTGACATATTACAAATACAGTTATTATTGATATTTATTTATTTGATTACATTTTAAGGTATGAAAATTTGCCCCACAATTTTTGAGGTAGTTTTGTGTGCTGTTATTCAGTTCAAAGTAAAATAAATGAAGTTGTATATTGTATGCATGTGTGCATGTGTGTGCATGCATGCGTGTGTGTCACTAAAGCCATATACTCAATATTACTGTTGCTGTTCAATTCAAAGAAAAATGTAAGTATGTATGTTTGGGGACCTCAGGTCTTGACTTTGCTTAGGGCCCCCAAAATAGTAAACACAATGTTAAAGTGACTATAACAACAGCACCCTTAGTATGCTCTTTATAACAGGACTTTATTGTTCACTACAATGTCTGCGGTTACACAGTTAATAGTTGAAATCAAACCAATGTTTACAGATAGCATTAGTTAAAATGCTCCCTGGTTTGCCCTGCTACTGTTTGAAATGTAATGTTGAATTATGCCTACTGTTAACATAACATTTAAGTAAACACAATGGTCGAATTGTAAAAATGTTAAAAACATATCAAGGGGGATGGTGTGGTCAAGGATTTTTTGGTGTTGGGAAGTGGTGTCTTATAGCTAGCCTTACACAATAGTTAAACAAACTGTCTAATTTTAATACAATTTCATTAACAAATCTTTAGATTAACAAAAATAATTGAAAATTGAAAAGAATTTTCATACAAAAAATACAAAACATACATGCAATTTTTGTGTTAAAATATGATACTAATAAAAATGATTGACATTAATAAATAGGCTTTATTCATTAAATATTTTATATGATTGTCGTGTAGTATGACTAATAACCTTAAGGGGGCCCTGAAGTGTTTTAACATGAATTAACATAAAGAGCAGTGGATTTTAATAGACGTGTAAGAAAGGCCACCCCTCAGAAGTGAACTCTTCCAAGCAGTACCGTCTCTCCTCGTGAATTAGACTGTTCCATAACTTTCCCGGGAGTTGTAAGTAAGACATTAGTGAGTGAGTGTTTGTTTACATTTATTAAGAGTTAAATTAGTCAGAAGTGCTATTATTAACAGACTTAAGTACATCCTGCTGTGAGAATTAATGTTCTAACTGGACATTCTGTGCCCTTTAAATAATCCAAACCAAGTGTGAAATAAGTTTTTACATGGTCCTTCGAGTCGGATCCGCTGAGTGCTACAGCCATGTCTCACCCAGAAAGAGAACTACCCGTTGTGCAACCAAGGAGAAGAGTGAACCCACCAGTTCACCTCAGAGACTACCTGTTCAGCAGACCTGATTCTCATCGATAGCAGGATAAGTCACCTAGCTATGAGGGTGTAGGAGATGATATACTGCCAAGTTCTCCATGTCAGTCCAGATCCAGTTTACCTGTTACTATTGCCAAAGATCACAAATAGATTAGAAGAGAAGGACCGTGAGAATTGCAACAGCAAGCCAGCCAACTCACTGTAATTCTACCAGATAGACTTAGAAACATAGAACGATAAATAATATTTATTAAACATAATGTTAAAGATCTTTGGGCATAGGCCCCGTCCAATAAATGAATCATGGCAAAATGATTCCGATGTTCCTGCCTGAAGATAAGGCAGGGGTGGAGACGGGACTGAGGACGGGACCCTGACCTGGTGGTGGTGGTGGGGAGGATGGAGGTTTCACTCATGCGTTAGTTTCTGCGAACAAAAGAGAGGGCGAGTACCATCCTTTTATACTACATGCTGAGGGATGATAGGCTAACCGGTAATTGATTATGCTGTGAGGAGTCTTCCTGATAGAACTTGCGCGGAAGCTTACATTAATCTCAACTGTCCAAGAGATGCATCGACAGAATGTTGATGAGTTTTCCACTGCAGTGATGCCATCACCACGTTTTCACCCACCCTCAGCTCACATCCAGACTCCACAGCCTCACCATCTAATACCAGCTCCACGCTCCAGGCTGCCATCTGCTGCTAAGAGACAGCCGTTCTTATTCATGAACATGAACATGAACATTTCCACACTCACGTGTGTGACCTTCCTTTACAGCACAATATAGCTATTCACCACAGTTCAAGTATCTGGACTATTACCCGTATTCCCTGCGACAAGAGAACCAGAGGAGGCCAGCCCACACGGAATACACTTCAGGGCATTTCTTACCTTCATCTTCCCAGGAGAAAATCTATGGGGGTCCTGCTCCTTCCATCCCCTTACAGACATCTTCAGACCCCCAGACAGTTTTCAAGGCTGAGAATTGCATTAGAGAACATTCTACCTGACAGTGCCACAGAATACTTGCAGACCACCTGCAACTGGAGAAGGCCCTCTTGGTGGCGGACACTTAAAGCAATTTAAGGTTTCCTTTCACAAACACTATGAGAAATCTGAATAACAACCTCACCGATCAGCCTTGCAACGAATATGAGATGATGGACAGCGCTTACATATGCAGGGGAGATGAAACAGCATTCAGGGTGTTTGGACTGCAGGTGCACTTACTTGTCAGAATGTTGCAACAGCTAGGCCACAAAGGTAGTGAAGAGCTGGGATGTGGATCACACGTGTCTTGTCTACTAAGTAAACTGCCAAATGATCTGATGTGGAGTTTCAAGAGATATACCCACCCACTGCAAGTTGCTATTCCCACTTGCTTCAAGTACAGGAGAAAACAGCCAGTTTGTCTGTCACCCAAAGTAGGAAGCCACTGCAAACGTTCAAGACAGGGTGAGAGTGGATATTGATGGTGTCCACCGATATGCGACTCCTTTGCTTCATGTCAAGAACATGCCATGTCCCTATGCACTTAAAGAAGCTGTCCTGACGCAGCAAAGGGGGATTGAGAAACGTTTAGAAAAAGACCCCGAACAAGCTGGTTCCCAAAGGGAACTGGTCAAGCTAGTGCAAGCTGCTTATGTTGTAAAGCTCAGTCAGGAACAGGTGGACAACACAAAGGAGCCCTGGTCCAATCCACAACACATTGTGCACATACTGGGAAAAACTGGGAAGTCTTTAACTGCACCTTCTTAGACCAAGGCACAATCTGAATGAGCTCCTATTACCTGATCCAACACTTGGTCCGTCACTGCTAGCAGTGCTTCTGCGTTTCTGGGAGAATTCAGTTCAGTATCAGTAGTGACATCCGAGGCATGTTCCATCAGGTACGCCTCTAACCAAAGAATAAACCACTGCTGAGATACATTTGGAGACAAATTTCAAAGAGAAAGATTCTTTGATTTCTATGAATGGCAGGTGCCACCAACAATGGTGTTGTGCCTCATTTGCTTTTCAAAAGCATGTTCTCGATCACAGCCAGCCTGGAGAGGACACTTACTAATAATGGAGTCAATGGGTGTTAAGATCTGTTTGGTCATAAGCATTATAAATAATATCTTTCTCCGTGTTCATCAGAACAAAGAAATGTAAACACATATGGAACAACTTGAAGTTGAGAAAATGACGTAAGAATTTTCCTTTTTGGGTGAAGTATCACTTTAACATTAATCGTAGAAACACAACGCATTCTGTTCTCTTTTTGTTCTGTAAAAAGACTTGACTGAAATATTCCCTTTGACATTGTGAACAGCGCAAAAAAACTATGCAAGCTTGTGTAAAAACATGACTTTTGTCAATTTATTTAAATTTCGATAACATTAATACCTAATTCTTCCCTATTTTAATATCTTATTGCGGCATAAATGTTGTGTTTGCGTGGCAAATCTTATTGGGTGGTAAGGGGAGGATGGTGGTTGTACAAATACAATGCTTTTTGTCATTTTTTTTAACAAAGAGGATGCCACCCCCTCGCATCCCCATTTAAATCAATATTCGGGGCTTAAAGAATTTGCAGCATTGGTATTAAAGAATACATACTGCATAACAAACATAAGCATTATCCTGGTACCACGTCAAAAAAGCAATGGTATTTTTGTTAAGTGCAGTATGCTAGTGTCTTATCCTTTAGTGAGTGAGGTTTATGTTTGTACCCTAAATCTCATTTTGCTATTTCCGTGACATTCAAGCTAAATTAAATGTTGTCTAGCATTCTATTTTTTCAAGACACTCTGAAGAAGCCTTCATTTCCTTTCAGAATTACAATGAGGTATATAATGAGTCTAGGACTGAGGGGCGACTGAAATCTTATTGTTAAAAGCAAACATCATTCTTGCTAGGCTTCCTCTAAGCCCCTCTGAATTAATTATGCACTGCTCACAGCGTTTAAAAATCTTGACAAACTCCCATACAGTTGGCCAGCTGATGGTAGAATGACAGCAAGGGAATCACCATGTAATGGATTAAATCAGCCAAATTTATGCACTCTCATGTCCAATACTTCAACAGTCAACACCATTCATTTCATATGTACAAGGGGAAAAGAAGAGGAAAAGAAAATAGAGTTCAAATTAACTGGCTTACATTTTAGGAGGACCTTCCTTGCATAAGATAAATGTTTTAGGAAATCAGTGTGTGGTTTACAACACTAAATTTACTTGACTATTCGCTGTTACAGTGAATATTATGATCTGATGCATTTGATATTATATGGAAGAGACCGATTTTAAAGTCAAAGATGACTTCACTTTATTTTGGCTCTTTGAGACAGGCGACATTTAACACTTTTTCTTGACAAAGTTTCCTTTTATAAAGATTTCTACCAGTTGATTCTGGCTTTCTACATCGACTAGAAATGTGTGCTTTTTGTTGAGTGAAATACATCTTTTGTGTTCACAAGACAATAGACACAGAATCACTTATAACAGTGCAATTTATCTGACAAGCAAATTTGACCCGAAAGGTCATGCTGTCAGGCTGTAATTGCCGGATGAATGCGAACACACACAAGCATACACGCACAAACATACACATACACACACACACACACACACACACACACGCACACACACACACACACACACACACACACACACACACACACACACACACACACACACACACACACACACACACACACACACACACACACACACACACACACACACACACTATCACTGTTTAACTGTGAATCATGGAACTTCTATTTAAAATACAATTAACTTATTTATTTGTGCAAAACTCAAGAGGAAACAAGAGGGACAGGAAAATGCTTTTGAAGATGATCAGTGTATTTAGTTTTTTTTCTTTGTACATTTATCTCTTTAATTTATTCGAAAAAAGTTGCAGGAGAAAAATGGTCCAATTTTCCTTCTTACAGTATTTACCTGTGTGTATATGTACATGTTCTTTGGCAGTCTATAAGCACAGAAAATGATTACTAATATTTTCAGATGTATTTGGAAGCCTACACTATTGGGACCTCTAATAGTGTTTATTAGTTTTCTTACATAATGAGTTGGGCTACGATAAAGAAATTATAGAAAAACAAAATATTTTTTGTACTGATGCGACAAAGTTCTTCTCAAATAATTTGATTCATTCGGAAAAACAAAAAATGCTGAATATTTTATTCAGAACACTCATTGAAGGTTTGTATCTCGAGATCTACACTGTTGAATATCATCCCTGAGAGTCGACAGTAATGGTGATTTGTGCACATGCACCAGCAATCCATCCTGACTTTAACGCTAGTATTGCAAGACTGGTTGGCTCAGCCTCAGTCTCTTCATGTTCATTAAGATATAAATGTCAACAGAGGGAAAAACTTCCTTGTGTCTTCTAAGACAGTTGACATTTCTGTCATTCCCCTGAAATTGTAGTTGGTGTTTAAGTCTGTTAGCCTTAAATTCACTAACTGAATGCAAGTAGACTCATTAACTTTTGTATGATGACACAATGAAATAGGTCAAAAATATTGATGTGTCATCTTGCACTAATAGTTTTTGTTCAATGAAATACTCATTAAATTAGAGCTCACTTAATCTGACCAAATTTGTTCACCTTGTGATCTCCGTAAATATCAAATCTCATATATTTTAGCATGTTATTTTCACTTAAGATTCTCTTAAGTCATTCCACTAATTAAAACACAGTGAAAACCCCAAAATAAATCACACTTTTGTTTTTGTAGTGACATCCCATTGAATCAAAATAGCAATTACATCAAATATCAATGGCCACTACAAGGCTCTACTACTCATGGCCGTATAAGCTTACATTTATAAACTAATGCTGTAACAAATTTAATCTCTTAGCTTTAATATTTAATCACAAGAATTAAAAAATAAAAATAAACATTTGCGTTGTGTGAGATTGTGCATAGATGCCGAAATAGGCTTACAGATTGACCATGCTATAAGGAAAAGATAATGAAGGAGACAGAGTAATCTTACTAATTTACTGCATTTGCAGCAATAAACATCAAATTGTTAAGAATTGAAACACTGTTGCCATTGTGTTGCTACAGAATGAACTTAAATCTTAACTACCACTGAGGTAGCATTGTTTTGTCTGGAAGCACCAACAAATCTTGCAGCGGGACTTTTATTTGACATTGAAGTGTATTTATGCGTTCTGCGCTGTGGCTGATTTACTGGATAAAAAAAATGCACAGTTATGGGCTCATTCAATTCTCTGTTTGTCTGTGTGAGATGCTTATCTATTACAGGCTCATCCAGTTATTTGTCTTCATAAGTCTTCATGTGTTTGTGGTTCTCCGCCACATTGAGGCTCCCTCTTTCATTTATGTGTATTAATGATCTGCATTGTGTTGAATTTATTGAGAGTTATATAAACTTACTCTGCATTATTGTAATTTTCTATTGCTTTCCTATAGGTGCAATTCTGTTCACCAAGCAAAAAAATACTGTAAGTAGTATGTACTTTTTTTCAACACAAAAAATGATTTTGCTCAAATGTGCCCACAAGAATGTTTTAGAGGTAAATGACAGTGGTTTCTTAGCAATCACAAGTTTTAAATCATCATTCATGGCTGTGATTTACAGGTTAAGCTATTTTTTGTGAGCTATTTTTTTTAAAAAGGGTCTTGCCCACACTTCCTGTTTTATTCAGACACTGCATTGACATGGGAACACACAAACACTACCACACATACGAAAAGACAAGTCTTAATGGGCGTATCGATATATATAATGCTATTTTCGCTATTGCTATATACCACTGCAGTCTTTAATTCAGACATAAAACTCATGATCATCAATAACCAAACATTGGAGATCCTGCTTGACAGTGTTTATCCTTCATTAGCTGGAAAAAATCACTCTGAAACCATCTCAATGATATCGTTCTCTTTTTTATTATTTTTATAGTTGTGATGTGAACCTCTCTTTTGTCCTAAATTAAGAATAATTTTTACAGTTGTTTTCCATAGTGTGAACATTCCATTACTTGGGTTATTTCTTAATTTAAGCAATACTATTTGTGTGTTTATGGTTTCATAATGCTTAGACCATTCTGTAAAAATAGCTATATGGAGAAAATATAACTGCAAAGAAATAGATTGCTTTCAAAAAATATTTTAAAATAGCAGCCAGTGAGAACACAGAATAGGTGGGAAGTTGTGTTATCCTATTGGGTTCTTTGTATAATAAATATATAATAACTATACAATGATATTTCACAAGATCCTCCACGCTCCCTCATCACTCTCCTGTCTGCTTATACCCACACATATCTCCCTCATCCACTCCACGCAACATAAGGTCATCCTGTTCTTCCAATCTTTGTCTGGTCTCGTCGTTGTATGCTTTGGAAAGTTGGAAATTCTGCTGTCACTTACCTGTTGTTATGTCTTTAAATAAATCAATAGTTTTGTTTATTCCATCCGTGTCATAAAGTCTGAAAGTCAGAAGTTTTTCACTTTTCAATACACTGTTTTCCTGGTACCAGCTGTTATCATCATGGATTCCATTCCTGCCCAAACTCCATCTCCAGGTCTCTTGGCGGTCCATCCTGTTTCCATCCCAAGCCGTGTCAGAGGCCTCTCAAGTCCCACTCCAAACTCACTCCAACCCAGATAATCCAATCCAAAATAAAAGCTTTGTTCAATGAGGGGAGAAATAAAATGTCAATCACATCAGTAGCGAATCAAATCACTGCTTGCAACCCCATATTTCATTAAGCCAGGGGTGTCAAACAGCTCTGCAAAAATTTAGCTAAACCTGCTTGTAAGTTTCTAGAAATGTTGAATTGATTAGCAGAATCATATTTGTTCAATTAGGGAGGAGCTACATGGCCCTCCAGAAACCAAGTTTGACAACCCTTGTATTTTCATGTTGTATGTTTTTTAAAAACGACTTAAAAATCATAATTTGCCTACTGTATATGCAGTAGCAAACTGTGATTCTGACCTCTCCCCCTATACAAAACATTGGCAGCAACAAAATCAGTTGGCACGGTGGCCTATTAGATCATAAATATTTTTTATGATCCAATATTTTTTAGAACACGTCATAAAGTTGAAAACAAATTCCACCTATAAAGAAGGATGGTATGACTGGTAAATTTTGCGTTGCTTTGAAACTAGTCTCCCATTTTTTTACTTTTGCTTGGTCCCCTAAAATTTCAAAGCTATACCACCCTTCACAGAACTGAAAGCCTCTATTTGACTTTATGCACTGTGAGTGATTGGCGTATGACATCACAGTACCATGAGAGCAGACTGCTCCCTTCTTTACGATACTTTACTGTCATACTTTGATCAATAAACGAGTCAAACAAACCTATTCTTCTAAGAAAATTGTAACAAGAAATGTAAAATCATCTTAAAAGGTTCCTTTACAATAGTTTAGATCCCCTCCTAGGGCATCTTAAAAGTAAATACCAGTACCTCATTTATTTCTAGAGTAAGTTCTCTGAAAGTTTCCAGATACACCAAACACTCCCCATACATAACATATACAGACAAGAAGACAGCCTAAATTAGCCTCCTCTGACTGACAGACCATGTACAGGCTGACACACACTCTCAGACTGAGTTGCTTGTTATCCAGGAAAGTTTGGTGATAAGCAAATGCCTAATAGACAAAGAAAAACCTTTTCTTGGCTGGCACACTTCTGAAATACATAGAACTGAGTAACACACAGACATCCCTTCCCTCATGAGTGGATGCCAGTTTTCTGTAATTTTACTGACAGTTTACAGACAGAGGTCACCATGGCAAATTGTGATTGACACCTGCAAGGCGGGGTTGGGATGGTGTTTTTGCATAGGTCAGGGGGTTATGCAATGTGACATGGCTTGAGTCACAGCGGCAAACTTTACCACACACATGCCAACATAAGTCGTGACTAGAACACAGAGAGACTGATATATTGAAAGTGAATGAGACTTTGGGCTTAAAAATAACATGGAAAGATGAGAATAAGGAGAATCTTTTGTGAGGTTATCAGATATAAAAGAGAACATTTCAGGGAAGACTAAATTATTTTCAATGCAAAAATGTTAGTTTGACTTTGGCCGACAATTTACTCAACTCAACTTTATTTACATTGCGCATTTTAGAATTTTAATTGTTACAAAGCAGCTGTACATGAAACATATTGACTATAAGCAAAACATTAAAGTTATACAAGTAAAAACAACAAATGGAACACACACAGAATACAGACAAGCATACACAGGTCCATAAACATGCACATGCATAAAACACAGACACACAACTCCACAGTCGTACACGTACACACAGCGTGATTAACACAGAGAAGCACACAATTTGATAAAGGAGAGAGAAACAGAGGTTGAATATTACATGGACTATACATTTCAACATGTATAGAGATGATTTGATTCTGTCACAACACTCTTTAGTGATCACACAAACTATTACAGCCCTTCCAGAAATGTATTGTGTCCCTGTTCATATTCAAATACGTTGACATTAACAGCATGGTAAATTAAAAATAAAGAATATATGTGTGTTTGCGTGAGAATGGTAAAGCGCTCTTTTATCCTTCTTGGCTAACCAACCAATTACAGTCTTCAAAAGACATAGCAACGTGGTCAGCTCCACCCTAGGATACAAGTTTTTATCCTTTCCTTTCCTGAGTTGCTCTTAGATTGATCGTGAATCACTTTAAAGCTAAGACTACAACGTAGACGTTAAATTAAGAGCTTTCTTAGAGGATTCTTAGAAACTTTCTTAGGATATTGTCAATAGGAGCAACACTTTGCTCTAAGATTTTTCATGAATACGGGTCATGATTAGTATGCTTTGAGCTATAACCCTATGACCCTTACTTATTAGCAGCCACTTATTAGCATAGAACTTGAAGAATAATATATTTACTGTCAATGAATGTTTGTTTAGTTTATTGATTGTAGTTTTTTATTAAGATGCATTCAATTCATTAAAAAATCTTATAGTAAAATAAATGGAGATGGGTGATTTTCTGTTTCAAGGCTTTTTTCGGCCCAACATTTTTATTTGGGTGCCTCACTAGATTACAGTATATATATATTTTTAAATAATCTTAAATAGAAAAAGTCATATTGTTTAATATTAACATCTGAAACCCTAAAATGCATGTGGTTTTGGAACGTGCCTGATGAGTTTTATTGACAGCTGTTTTTTTATCAAGCCTATAGTCTCACATAGAGATGGTCTGGGAACTTTGGCCACTTTCATCGGCCATGGCCTGGCCAAGAGGCCATGTGACTGACAGGTAAAGCAATCAATTGCTTTTCTTTTTGTGGTGCGCCATGTTTAGAGGTGTGGAAATGTCCCCACAGCAACAGACAAATGTAAATTTACGAACGTTTTAAAAGTAAAAAATTCTGCCATTCTCCATAAACTGTACTGTACACAAATTTGTGATCGCCTCAGTCCCCTTTAAATTTCATATGAAACAGCGGCAGACATCGGCTCTTTCCCGTTTTTTAGCGTGTTCTTCAATCCGGAGCCCAATCACTGGACAAGTGTTAACATAGTGTAAACCTTTTTCAAAGGAGCGATGTTAAATCAAAACTCAATAAAACCGTTTTACCTTAAAACACCTTGCATTGACCCAGGAGAGAAGTCTTCCATCACCCCGCAGGTACAGCAGCTCTCGAACATCTGAATGGTTGTTTTGTATGTTGTTCTGTTCTGTAGTTTTAGTTTTGTATATATCAAACATATTGTTTGGGCCTATTGTTAATATATACATTTTTGATTATTGAGAGACTGTGTATATGCATTTTTCTGCAATGTGTTAATTTTTTTAGAGACACTTTATTTTTTGGCATAGATTATTTCCCTGCTGAAACATACTGCTCTCCAGCACTAAAGATAACACATTCATAAACACCCCTGAAAGAGTTTGTGTTTGTGCGTAAGCATCTCAGCCATCAGCACTTCCAGCAGGGGAATAGTACAAGGGGTTGTCTCCATGACAACAGCATGAACACAGGGGTACTGGTTGCTACACTAGTTTTTTAAAGGATAATATTTCTACATTTTGCTCTAAGTGTAATGTTCCCATACTAATCAAAATCATTCAAACCCATTATCAAATGATGTGTTTACATAATGAAATGACTTATTTTTGTATATTTCAATTTAATATACATGATAATGTGCATTACAGCAATTTCGCAAGTTTTAGAAACTTTAACTTCGCATCATGCGGAAAATCGTTCACTCTCTGTAAAACTGATGTAACACTTCTGTGGCTTATTGCTTCTTTTGAGAATGAGCTAAATCCCAGAGCTCTCTGGTTGGTTACTCAAGTGTGTAAACTTTAATTCTGATATCAGTAATGGTTTAGCCTGGCCATTGAGACGAGAAGATGAGATTGATCTTTCTTTTACACCCTGAAAGAGCTTTTATCGGAGACAGAAATAAATAGAGCATTAAGCTAGGGTCGAATTTGTGTGCAAAGAAAGAAAGACATATGCAATGGGAGAGAATTAAAAAACAATGAAGATGAAAGTGTTTGGTTTTAGGAAGAGTTTCTGCGTGGTGAGTGGGAGTACACAGACAGAAATTGTTTGTGTGTACATGTTAGCTAGTGTGGGTGTTATATCGTGTGAAGTAAGGTCGCACACTGTAATCATTTCCTTTTGGAGCGGGAGCTAGGAGACATCTTCTGAGAACATTGAGAGACCAAAGCATCGTGATACAGAGTGACTAAATAAGACCCAAAAGAACAATGCAATATTGCAATACACAGTGTTTTTCTTACTGTGGGGATTCACGCGAGGTAGACTACGAGATATTCACAATAAGAGAGATATGCACAACAAAAAAATATCAATACAATTAAACCATATCAATTAAATATGGCTTTACTACAAATAACATTACTATTTTTAAAGTCAAACATTGTAGTTTGGTTATAAAAATGGTCCTGTCCCAACATTACAGTAAAAATGAAGATCTTTTCAGCTTTTCCACAGATCCTTTGATTGATCATATTACACGTATCTTGTGTTTGACAATTAATGATTTAATGAATGTATGTATCTTCTATTAAGCTGCAAATGTTCATTACATAAAAGACTTTCGATATGGCACAAAGATACTTGATACTTTTATTGGCTTCAAATTCCCATGCTTATGTCTTAGGAACCTGGTCACACCAATTGCATATAAATAACACGCTGTTGCATCATCGTCTAATACGTACGCCAAATTGCGATTTTGCGTGCATATGATACGCCAATGTTTGTTACCTGGGTGGAGAGCCGCCATTTTAAAACGTACATGAAGAGGAAACACTGAAATAATTAAAATAATACTGTTAGGTTTAGGTTTAGAGTTTGGGTTAGAGGTTATAATATGCACGGACGCTAACATTAGGTTTAGGGTTTGGGTTTGGGGACAGGGTAATGAGACAAATAGCGGTTTAAAATGCCTATAATTTAAATATGCATGCAAAAATAGGCATATTTATGCACTAAAAATCGCAATTTGGCGTCCGTATTATACGATAATGCACAGCGAGTGTTATTTATACACAATTGGTGCGAATGGGCTGGTCTTAAACAGCCGCTAACACACAACCTTGTTGATTCATACATAGACTAGCAGTGGTTCAGCAGATACAAATTCCGCCGTGTAAATAGTGAATCCGCCATGGTGCAAGCGAAGTAAGCTTTTCAAGGGAATGGGAGATGAGTCTTTGATTGGTTTATTACACGTTATTCCCAAAATAGGCACAAGCATTTTGGGACATAACCCTGGTGTGCAGACATTTTTTAAACTTGCAAAAGTGGATCTGACTTGACCTAAGTGCAACCTTCACCATGCGCTTCAGATCATCCTCTTAGTTCGTAAATAGCGCCCAACAGTGATTAAAACTCAAACGAGTAAAAATGAGTCATGTTAACAGTACATCATCCTTTACAGCGTGGGATTCCAGAAAAAGGAGAATTGTGCAGTCATACTTTACAGCTTGAAGTTTAAAGATAATTTTGCGTTTATTTCTTGACCCAACCTCAACCGTCTCATAGTTTAAATGTAAATTTGCCGTCCGACATCCAGTTAAAAAAACACTCTCTTCTCTACTCATGATTCTCTCTGTCATTGTGTGCCATGTGTTTGACAGTTCAAGCAATCACACAAGTGATTGACACCGCTGTGTTAAACACTCTAAGATTGAAGCGGTGTGGGTCGAAGCGCAACCGCCTAGTTATACCCGAGCATTCAGACACCACAGCAATCGATGGAGGACGCGGTTGGAGTGGAGGCCTGCAGAGAGGCGAAGAGAAGCCAGATCACACTCACTTTGAGAAAAACACGCTAACCAAGCACAATGCATTAGAAAACACACTAGCTCTAAGATTCACTCACGGCAAGCCATGTTAAAACTACACTGTATGAATAACATCTACAGCCCGAGTGTTTTACTATGCATTCATTTGTGTGCCTATACTATTTTGTTCCGAAATCTGAAACCACTAGTAAAAATCATTTAATTTTGCATTCTTTTCTAATATAATCCAACATTTTTATCACAGATATTAGTATCATCTTACAAATGTGTTGAAGTTTTTGTCATGTATGGGACAGTGCACATGGTGAAATGTGTTACACACTTAAAACAGAATTAAATTAGTATGCCCATTTTTTACTTGGTTATGTCACAGATTTGCTTACGTTTAAAGTGTGCTATTAATCGATTTCCATGCAGTTTTCATCCAATGACAAGTTACTGTTATATCTAAACTTTGTTAATCTCTTAGTTCAGTTGCTATCACTTTAAAAGTAACCAGGCATTATTTTCTTAAATTTCATTTAGCATTGTTTTGTGTATGGGTTTCTTTGGATGTGTTTGTATGTATTATCTGGTTGATGATTTGATCCGTGCTGGTATGAACTGGTGTGTTTGGAAGAGCATTAATGGCTCTTATCACTGTTGCTATTTTCAGTGCTTGTAAAGTATGTCATGAGGGCTTTATCTGAGATCTGAGAGGACAAGGGCTCTTCATTAATTTCAAGCAAAAATCTGAGCTAATTTAGTGTCGAATCATGTCTAGAGACTGGAGATAATTCACAATATTGCTGGAACACACATAGGACGGCTGTTAAACTGTCTACCTTGAATTAAAGTATAGCAAATATATACACTTATTCTCATATTCAGATTTGAAGTGCAACTTAATAGACAGCTACAAAATCTACCAAAAAATGAATGTCCTACTGAGCATTTTTGTCTTGTTTTCTAGTACAAATAAACTTCTTAAATCAAGATACATTTACTGAAAGCAAATATAAGAATAAGATAAGTTTATGTTTAAAACAAGCAAAGAAATCTGACAGTTGGGTGAGAAAAATAACCTTGAATTTAGTTTTCTACCACAAGTGGGGTAAAAGGCACACCAGTATGTGGCAAAAGGCCAAGTTGGTAGGCTTTTTACCCCACTAGTGAGACAAATATAATATTGCGTTTACAAATACATAACTCTGGAATTTCACCAATAAAATATGCAACACTTTGTGTTTTACTAGGAAATTATGTTTATTATCTAATTATATAGTCAAGTCGAGCCATATTTATTTTTCTGTTTTGTTCTGTTCTGTTCTGGCACAACACTAGCCAGCAGTTCTAGCACATAATGTGATTAATACCTTACATTTTACAATATAAAGCCTTAAAGTCAATGTCAACAGTCTTAAATTACAAAAATAAATATTATCATGTTATCTCAGCCATTCTCATCTCTAGAAAGTAATATTACCTCCCACACCTTCTGTGGAATAAAGTCTAGGTCGGATTGCAGTAGTTATTTTCTGTCTAAACCAACGGAAACTTGATGGTGCCTGCAATAATGTGTTAAAATACCCATCATATAGCTAACTAAAATTAACATCTGCACTATATTTAAAACAATTAGTACTGCCTTTTATCCTTATCTTGAACAAAAAGTTATGCGTCCTAAAATATGATATAAATATAATAATTGTTCCCCATATTGTTTTTGCATCCCAGACAGAAGCTTCCCAGAAGAAGCTTTTTCCACAAGAAACGACACTCAGCATCTTAAATTTCATTTTTATCCTTCCTTGACCATGTGACTAAACCTAACATAATACATTCAAATAGACCAATTAGGAGTCCAGCATGCTGAAGCAATCCTCGTAGATCCCACATGTGCCGTCACTGACTGTCCCAAAGCAGGATTCCACACCCATGCAACGAAGATTAATTATCTGTCGTGCCATCAAAGGGCTATCTTCTTGCATCAAATGCAGAAGACTCCCTTGATCTCCCACTCTCGGGCGGATGAGCCCAGGATGAAGCTAATGAAGAGATGTTCACACAAACATGTTCAGTGCCTTGGACATGAGGAAAGGTTACCTTTCTCTTGCCATGAGCAACCTTCTTCAGTCAACATCCATTATGCGCTGCCAGTAATGGTTGTATCTAGGCGACACAGTAGTGTCCATCCAGGATTTGGTGGTTCATGCCGATGCCTCCCAGACGGAGAAGAGACATTTATAAGGTTTACTTTTGAGTTGGCCAACTATTTGTAAAGATGTGCAAGGTCTAACCTGTTATAAAACACCAGATCATAACTTCTGACTCCATTCCAGTAAGGAGGAGAGTGTATCCTGTTTCAGTCAAGAAGCAGAGTTTCAGACATGAAGTTGAAGACATTCTGAGAAAAGGTATAATATAACTATCTACTTCTCTGTTGGTGGCTCCCGTGTGTGTAAGTCCTTAATAAGGATAGAGGCATATGGTTTACTGTGGATTATCGGACATTGAATCCCAAAACTCCATAAGATAACTTTACAAAGCCTCAGATACGACATGTCCTTGGATCTGTCTATCAAGCTACAATTTTCAATACCCAAGATCTCAGAAGATCGATGAAAGTAGTGTCGAGAAAATCACATTTTTGACTAGAAACAACTAGGATGAGTTTGTTCTGCTACCTTTTTGGTTAAATAATGCTGAGGCAACATTCTAAAGGTTGATGAACCAAGTTTTTCAACATCTCATAAGCAAGTGTTGTTTCATGTACATTGACGACATTGTAGTGTTGGTCAAAGGATTGCCAGAAATCTCTAGAAGATTTAAAAGATGCCCTACAAAAAGCCCTTGTTCTCGTAGCACCAGATCCAAATAAGTCGTTCAAAGTAAGGACGGATGCGAATAGCATTGGTCTTGGAACAGTACTGACGCAGGAGACAGAGAAAGGAGAGAATGTAAAAGCTAATGCATTCTGACTGCTTCGGGAGCAGAAAAGTCGTATTTAGACTTAGAAAAAGAATGCCTTGCTATGGTTTGGGCGGTTGAGAAAAAATGCGACAATACTTGGCAGGAAGATCCTTCAGAGTTGTTACAGATCATGCCGCCCAAACCTGGGTATTTTACCATCTACGGGCAACGTCATGACTCACTAGGTGGGCTATCCGACTTGAGAGATTTGTCTTTACCGTGAGGTTTCAGAAAGGAAGAAGCAATGTGGTGACTGATTCAGGGTCTCGTTCAATATCTGAAGAAATGGCACTAGGAAGTGTTGCAGTGTGCCAAGCTAAATATGTGAATGGAGACTTGCAAATTAACTTGAACTTGATAGAAGTCAAGAAAGTGATCAAACGCTGCAGTCTCTGTGGGAAGAGGCTAAGCTTAGCCTGATAAAATTCCTTTAATAACTAACATCCTTATAAAAGAGATCTTTGATGTTTATTGCATTTATAGTCCTGTAACTGTAAGATCTGCATTATTGGCTGGAATTGCACAAAAGATTTTCACCTACTATTGCACTTGTGTATGGTAGAGTGACAATAAAGGTGATTTGATTTTTACACGGTGGGGAATGCCTACTTATTTGGTGTAAGACCTAGGACCACAATTTATCTTACAACTTCTAAGCATGGTTAGACATACATGCCCCTCATGCTTCAAACCCTTGGCCTCTAAAATGGTGTAATAAACCAAGAAGTAACACTCCCGTCAGTCCCTTGCCTGTTTTCACTGTTTTTTCCCCCCAATGATGTCCTTTTACCACGCTCCCTCACCTGTCCCTCATCAAAGTACAATGACTTTCACCTGCACACCATTACCCGGATACTATATGTTCTCCCTTGCCCACTGTGTCTTTGTCTATTCTAAAATGTATTGGTGTCTGTTGTGTTCTGTGAATCGTGGTTTCCCATATTTTTGGTTTTATTAAAAGTTATTATTTGTTAGCATCATGTTGTGTGGATTAAATCCATTACACAGGGACACTGGTGATAAACTAAAGCCTATATTTGTTGTTAAACAATGTGGATTAATTGTTAGGCAATCTCTTAAACAATCTAAATGTACGTTTGCATTTAGTCATTTAGCAGACACTTTTATCTTAAGCGACTTACAAATAAAGTAACAATTGAAGCAATGAAATGAAGAGTGAATACATCTGAGTAGAATGAGAACTTGTGTTCATTAATACATGTTGGTGATGGTTGGATGTTTCATTTTAATAGAGAAAGCTATTGTGTTGTAACGGTATTCTGATGGAAACTATTGGTTTTCATTTTTTTTCGGCAGGTTTATTTTTAAAAACACCCTGCTACGTTGTATGAACGTTATTTTCTGGTTGCAAAAAATAAAACCTGAAAAGAACTTTCTGAGAACATTAGTTTTTATTCTTAAAAGGGAACCAAAAACTTAAGTTCTGTGTTTACAGGCTCTGAGAGAATGGGAATCACAGACATATGTAATGTATTCTACATTTGAGTTGGTCTCCACGCAGGTTACAAACTGTGTTTTTAACCTTCATAATTGCTGATAAAACACAGCAAACTTGGAGCACAGGTAACCCTGAAGCTCATAACAAATGTTGGCAAGCACAAATATTCCAAAATTAACTTATTCACAAACTCAAGTTAGTGCATAACGTGAAATGCAACATAAGTCAGAAAAGAAACCAGCGATGTCCTGTACCGATAAGAGAAGTTCTGAAGTGAGTTAGACTGAACCAAGTATGTGACATGCTTGCATGATTGAAGAATGTAATACAGTTTATGTAATATATCTTATTTCTCATTCATTGAGTCTCACTACACAAGCATAATTCATAATGTGGCATGAGCCCATAGCGTTTGAGTGTCATTGGTGTCAGAGGATTTTATTGGTTGGATGTACTGAAACAATACCCTTTACTGAACAAATCAGTTGAGTTGAAAGGAGATTGAATGAACTGGTACATGCCATTTACGTATGTTTAATATTCTCTGTGTTGCAACAATGCATGTCCAGTAGTTACAGAACTTATCTGAAAAATAAAGGTAATGACCGGGTTTAATTTAATTGTAATGTGAATAATGTCAAAATCAAGGTATGGAACATTTTATTACACTTAGTTAACTAGTTAAACCAGTTTTTTGATTTAGTTGACTAAAATTGTTTAAATATTTCGAAACAAAAACAATGGGGATGACTAAATATGACTAACACTAAATAGCATTTTCGTCAAAAAACAAAATCAAAATTAGCAGTGGTAAGAGCATGGCACTAGCAATGCCAAGATCGTGGGTTAGATCCCAGGCTTGGCAGACACTCCAAAACAACAGGAATAGTTTAGTGCAAAGTGTCTGACAAATGCGTAAATGTAAATTTTGCTTCGACAGAATCTGGAGCTTTGCCTTCTCCCTCCAGCGTGGCCTGGAGGTTGAGGGCCTCTTTTCGAGCTTCATAAGCTCTTCACTGCAGTGTCATTGGATATAAGGAAACCTTTAGGAGAAACTTCCAGATAACTGGTGCTGGTCAACCTCAGGGGAGGCCGACAAAGGTGCATACAGTTGTGGTAATGCCAGGTGCTGGAGGAGCCCTGTCGCTGCAGGTAGGGGAGGAGAGGAAGGTGCCCTGCTCTTAGGAAATGGAGAGGTCTCGTCACCTGCTGTCAGACCTGTTACCAAGAGAACTCTATGAAGCCACATCTTCAAGGATTACCACAGGGCATCCTCATCATCAGGTCTGAGTGCAGGCACAGAGCAGACCTGTTCTTGCCTGGTCTCTCCAGACTGCAGCACCTCTCACTTCAGCTGAACTGTCAAATTGGTGCCACATTATCCTTCTGCTCCTTGCAATTTTTTTGGATATGGTCATTAGAAATGAATGATTTACAGTGTGATGGGGATGCTGGGCAATCAACCCTGATAGCGGAGTAAATGAAAACACTATGGCAAATATATTATATATATAAAATAACCTTTCACAACCCAGTGAAGACATTCTGTCAGTTAGCATAGTGGGTTAAGGCATGATATGTTTGGGCATGATGTTGCAGGTCTACACAATCATTTCGAAATTACAAAAAATATCCAGGGCTGGATTTAGTTTGCAAATTAAATTATTTTATAACATCCTATAAGTCCTACTAAATGCAATTTCAGAAGTGCTTGTTTTATAAAGAACAGCGCTTTACAAAGAACATAATGCAGTGTTGTAGTCCCTGTATAGAGTTAATAATCATCTGTCGAGCTATCAACCAATTAATCACCACCGCCATGGATAACACATGGTCACATCGCACGTAAGAAGGTATTCCTTAAGCAATCTCCCAAAGTATTTTGGGGGGGACACACCTAGAAACACAGCTCTGTACACTGGCAACTTTTTGCATCTTTGTATGGATAGGAGAGTGGAGAGGGAGACAGGAAATTATGGGTTGAGAGAGAGGGAATTTTGGCCAGGAAAGGACCACAAACCGAAATTTGAACTCGGGTCGCCGGAAGTGCTACTGCACAATATGTCGGCGCACAGTTCACTGGACCACCTGGCGCCGACAACATAAACATTTCTGATAAAAAAACACTTAATTTGTTTCTAGAACCTAACATTCCTTTACAATAACAGCAAAAGTAACACAAGTGCAAGCTTTACAACTTACCCCATGTGTGAAGTTAATTGTAACAAACAAAGGGTTAGTTGTAACGCTTGCTATAATATTACATAGATTATTCTATATATGAACTGGAGATGGATATTGTCTATAAAGTTATTTACTCAGTGGGGTTGGTTGTACACTTAACCCTTAATAGCCATTTAAAACACCCATGACACAATTCACCTCGCATTCATTTGTGCCCCACTCACCACTACACTTCTAATAGTGTAATACGGCACATGTATAACAGTGTTGCAGTTTTAGAAAAACCCAATGCATTTCCAGCATTGATGAAAGTGTCACCATAAGAAAGACAGGCACATTGTCCTTCTTTAATTCCTTTTACAGTTTCTACCCAACCACCTCTGCACAGACCCGCATGGTTGACAACTTATGATTGGCAATGTATTCAAATCCCAAACAAAGCAACAAATGACTGCCACAATTGCACATTTTTAAGTCATATATACATTATAAAAATAGTTTTTTGTGCAAAAACCTAAATCAGCAGTTATATGGTGAAGCCTAAACGCAATACGATAGAAGTTACAACAAACACAGCTACAGTATGAGGTCAACAAAGACAGCCTATTCTATCCACCATCTGTTCATGTACTTACAGTGTTTTGTCTTTTCACCACACCATGTTCCACTTACTCACACATTCCCATTATTTAGAAACGACAGCTCTCATTTGTCATGAATGAAGATGATTTTGTAACAGTAAAATGATTGGGTCTTTGTTACTGTAGCCTGAGATTGATCCAGTGGGTCACCTTAAGAAAGTGTTTCAATGGGGATGGGGTGCAGATGGTCCTGTAAAGCCAAACACAATTGCTTGACAGATGGCTGCACATGTTACTGAATAGAAGCATTGCATTAGAGTTGTGATGGTTTGGTCACTGTTAAAGCAGTATTGAGCTTTAGAGAAGGTAAGCTGATTTTGATGTAAAGCAGCGCATGCAAAGCAGCTATAATGGCAGGATGAACATCATTTAAAATTTTACTTTTTTTGAACAATTACTAAGAACTAGATTGTCGGACATTCCTGTTAAAATACAGAAAATATAACAAGTCACCGCAACTATTGCTGCTCTAGGTTGTGTGTGGAGTGCTGGACATGGTGATGTAGCAGCCCAGTTTGAAGAAAGCGATTTCTGAAATACTCTGGTCTGTATCCTCAGTTCTCTCTGTCTAAAGTCCAAATTTATGACCACAGTCATAGTTCTCTTTGACTTGTTTGGCTTCTACCTGCAAATATCTTTGCACAGTCTGTCTGGACAAGGTTAATACTCTTAACAGGACAATCAATATCAATGTATCTAAGTAGGTGTGTGGTTTGTCTGTGTTTTTGAAAATCAGGTTTGAGTTAGGTTGTACGTCTGACATATCAGAGTCTGATTTGAATTATTTCCAAAATCAGCCAGTTGGAAAAATCCGAGTCCAATTCAAAATGGATGAAATATCTGAAAAACCATGTCTGATTCAATCTGGTGCAATTGATTCACATCACAGAAGACTTAATTCAACATGAATAAGGTTTCAGTGAGGAAGGTAAAGTGGAGGCAGGCTTCTTTATTAAAGGGTAAGGGTGCTTCTGTTATTTCTGTGTGTCTCTGACATAGCTCAAACCTTCATTTATTGAATGAGGCCTTGCTGTGTTTATCTGGCTCTTGAGAAAGTTTCTGGCGGATATACTTCGTCACTTTAGAATTATAAGGTTCTATCTGACATTTTTGCCAAAATTGAGTTATTCACATTTTCTTATGTCGTGAATAGTGTTGTGTACATTTTGGGGTCTAGTCCCACTCTAACTTGGTTCCATGGGTTACTTGTGAGTTGATCTAAATTTAATGGTCAATTTTTAAGTGGAATACAAGACATGACAGTTGAAATAACAGACAAAAAGGTGAACCAGCACTATTAATGCACACAAAGGACCAAATCAGCTATCTTTGATCCTCATTTTCATTTTTTTTATTAATTATTAAACTTTCATTTACAGGACAGGGCTTAAGCCTAGTCCCAGACTAACTTGTTAGAGGTGTCTTGATGGAAAACAACTATCAGTGCAATTGTTTTGTCTCAAGATGCACACAGGCATGTTTTCTTTTAAATATCCCAATTTAACGAAGCTTTGTCCCTGTTTAAACTAATCTTTGACCAGGAAACTGATCCAAAATGTCTTTAAATTGACCATATTAAGCCTTCAATGTAAAATGTTCAACAATGTAATTTATGGGGTATTAATAACATCACTAAACATTAGCTTTTAAAATTAACATGTTATTTCAGCCATACTTATTTCTAGAGATAAAGCCCTTTCGGGTATCTACCTAAAATTAACATCTGCTTTAGACAAATGATTTAGCACTGCCTTTTATACTTAACTTGAACAAGACTAAAAGCTATCTTTCCTAAAATATAAAATAAATGTCATAGAAAGTATTAAATGTAACTTTTAATTAGTGCTGTCAATCTATTACAAAATTTATCTGATCACACGTTCTTAGTGTGATTGATCACGATTAATCCGAAATAATATTAATGTTTTTAAATATGCTTTTACATTCACTGCAATCGGATAGGAAGAGCTCACAAAAGTGATAAAAGCAGCTACATCGTCACTGTACATGTTTTACCCTATTCCCACTAACCTACTAAAAGAGGTTTTTCCTGCTGTAACTTAACCTCTGCTCAATATTATAAACCAATCACTTGCATTGGGATATGTCCCAGAAGCTTTCAAACTAGCAGTCATCAGGCCCCCTATCAAAAAGCCACAACTTAATCCGGTAGAATTAGCTAACTTTAGACCAATCTCAATCCTACCTCATTATCCAAAATACTCGAAAAAGTAGTCTCCAGCCATTCCTGCAGGAAAATAGTTTACAGTATATGAAACATTTCAGTCAGGATTTAGACACAACCACACCACGGAGACAGCACTACTTAAAGTGACAAATGATCTTCTCATAGCATCTGATCGCTGCACCATCTCTCTTTTAGTACTACTGGACCTGAGAGCCGCTTTTGATACTGTAGACCAAGTCATTCTGATAGATAGACTAGAAAACAATGTTGGCATTGGTGGTCAGGCATTAGCTTGGTTTAAATCCTATTCATCCAACCGCTACAACTTGTTTATGTAAATGATGAAATGTCACATACATTTCGGGTTAAATTTGGAGTGTCACAGGGATCAGATTTAGGGCAGAGATATTAATTATTACACCAAATGAAAAAACCTGGGTATGTTGCTAGATAGCAATCAGTCGTTTGATAGTCATACCTCAAATGTGTGTCGTACAGCATTCTTCCATATTAGAAACATCACTAAACTGCGTCTCAGTATCTCTTTGAATTATTTTCAGATTACAATCCATTTCTCACTCTGCGGTCGCAAAACTCTGATCTGTTAATAGTTCCCAGAATGTCAAAATCTTCTTAAGGTGGTGAATCCTTATCATACTTGGCTCCTTAAATTTGGAATAGCCTCCCCTGCCAGGTTACGGATTCAGACACACTCTATCAGTTTAAAACTCATCTCTTTAAAGGGGTCATATGACACAGCTAAAACGAATATTATTGTTTGTTTAAGATTTAATATAATGTGTATACACAATTTAAGGTTAAAAAACGCTGTATTTTCCTACCGTGCATGTTTGTATCTCCTCTTTGCCCCGCCTCTCTGAAACGCGTTGATTTTTTACAAAGCTCATCACTCTATTAAGCGAGGTGTGCTATGATTGGCCATTTAACCAGTGCGTAGTGATTGGTAGAATACTGCAAGTGTTTCATGGAAATCTAACGCCTCTTACCATATTCAGAACATCAGGTTCCAAAGCAATTGTACTGACAGGTTAGAAAAAGTCATCGGTTCTTCCTTATATCAGTTCTAGCCCGAATCTGATACGGAAAATGAAGACGATCAAGCCGATACATCAACTTTGCCAGCGTGACTTGAGCAGGATGTAAAGGATTGGTAAGGTTCTTCTAAAAAAAGATTATGTTAATTCGTCAAAAACTATAGCTTACTGTTTTTCCTTTTATAAACGATGTTAAAAAGACATAAACAAAGAACCATAGACATCATACAGAGTTTGTGTGAGATAGAAACGAGCTTGCATTACAGCAGGGAATGGTAACATAATAAATAACGCAAGTGAGTTGGCCCTTCTTGATCAACCAGTCTTACGCCACGTCAAGTCGCGACTCAACAAAGACAATATACCCCATTATAAACAGGACATTTGACATTTTGCCTCTATCTGGAACATTATTACTGATTATTAGGACTAATGTAGTCTTTTTTCACATTGCACGCGTGTCTGCATTTGCAGATCACAAACACACGACAAAAACTCAACCCGCGTTAGTCCGTGGCGAATTCTTTTACAATGAAAATAGACTTACAGGCTGCGAATCTGAAGTGCCTGTCATTGCGTAGTTTAAATGGTTGGAATGGCCCCACTTTTTAAACGGGTGATTCGCCGGAAAAAGCTGATTTTCTTTGTCTTTGTTGTGTTGTAAGTTGCCCATGCATGTATAAGACACATCCATCCATCCATTTTCTACCGCTTATCCGAACTACCTCGGGTCACGGGGAGCCTGCGCCTATCTCAGGAGTCATCGGGCATCAAGGCAGGATACACCCTGGATGGAGTGCCAACCCATCGCAGGGCACACACACTCACTCATTCACTCACACACTCACACCCTACGGACAATTTTTCCAGAGATGCCAATCAACCTACCATGCATGTCTTTGGACTAGGGGGAGGAAACCGGAGTACCCGGAGGAAACCCCCCGAGGCACGGGGAGAACATGCAAACTCCACACACACAGGTCAGAAGCAGGAATCGAACCCCCAACCCTGGAGGTGTGAGGCGAACGTGCTAACCACTAAGCCACCGTGCCCCCCACGTATAAGACACATAAAATAAAAAAACATAAGTGTCGGTTGGAAAGATGTATTTAATATATAAGCGAATGCTCACCCAGACCTGCCTGAAACATCTCGTGTAACCACACCCCGGCAAATCTACGTCAGTTCGTAACCCAATTTGACTAAGACCGCCCAAATGTATACGTAACTGTTAACAGTCACAAAACTACGTACTACCCAAGGGATTGAAGAAATTAGGACAATCTTAAGCAGACTTTGACTCGAGAGGGTGGCTCTGCAAATTGTCCGGCATTCTTTGGGGACTGATGGTAAAGTGTATACAGTTTTGAAATGAATATCTCAAAGTGATTGCAACCCCGTGACTGACTTTACCGCATCCTTTACTGACAACTCAAGCCTGTGTGCAAGGCACTTGGTACTCTCCAGTAAAGTATAGTCTTTTTTCAGCCTTGTGATAAGACCACTTTCTCTGACAGTCATCACAGATGTCCCATCGATTGTTAAGCAAATCAGATGAGACTTGAGATATTCATCATCCAGGTCAGCTTCCAGGAGACTCTTTTTAAGAGCTTTGTTTGTGGCATCAACAGTTGTTCCATCACACCATCCGTTCTGCCATGGGAGACGGGCGCTCCAATCACAAGGCACTCTCATCAATAAATAGGAGAAATGTCTTCTCATAGGTCAAGAAAATACAGTCTCATGAATAATAATGAGACATCTACACATCATCGATGTACTATAGTCACATCTTTTGACGTTGGCTAGATGAGGATTTTAAACCCATTAAAAATAGCGCTTAGGTGCGTGGCCCTTTAGACACATAAGAAGAAGTACACCGATCGCCGCTCTCTTTTCCTTAGTGGATCGATTTGATCAACGCTTGACTTGTAGGGCTGCTAAATATTTGCGTGTGTGCACTATTATCTTGACTAACTGAGTCTCGTTTGAATTAGGATCGCGTGAACTAAAGCTAAGCTTTATCAAATAAATTATTCTTTATGAATAATTAATTCAGTTCTTTCAAGTCTGGTTTCGGACCTTAATTCCTGCTTTTTTAAGCAACTTTTATGAAACAGCCCTCTGTCCTGAGTCTCCTAGTTTGCCTTGGATTTCCAGTGCTTGTAATGTTAATCAATTGTGCTTGCACAAGGATTCTCTTTTTTGGCTTTGTCTCTGCCTCATCGTTACAACATCAGTGTACAACATTGTATAGAGAAAAACTATGAATAAATACTGTATACTCTCTTTAATTTTGTAAAAAAATCTAAAGCTGCTTTGCAGCATTGAAAATTGGGAAAAGTGTTATTAAGCAAAAGATGTTTGTAATGCAACTGCTTACGTATGTTAATTTATTTAATATATGTACATAATTTGTTCTCAATATGTTGTTACTAAACATTTCTCCATAATACAGAAGCTGTGTTGTTCTGCTTTACAGAGCCCTATTTATTAAACATAAATAGTCCTGGATTTCAGTATTCAATTTGTTTCAGCAAATTGCAGCATTTCATTCGTCTTTCGGTAGTCTTTGAAAAGAACACTTAGATTTTGTGCTCAATATGTTTGTAAAATCAATCACACAACAACTTTTCCCCGTTCTAAATATAGTACAGATAGCAGTAAACACTGCTGGATTCAGTCTTTCTGCCACTCAGTGGGCGGGACTCGCTTTACATTTGTGTACGGTGACATCACGTGCATACCCTCTGTTACAAGATTAAAAACACACTTGTTTAGCTGTGCATTCACAACCTGAGCACTGTGCTGGTTTACATCAACTGCACTTTTATTTCTAATTTATTTTTATTTTGCTCTTATTCTTTTTATATATACACTAACATTTTTTAAATCAATTTTATTGCTGTTTTATTGTTTCTTAAAAATCTAAAGTTTTTGTGATCTTAAATCATTTGCATTTTAAAGATACATTTTATTTCTTTCTGTCAATCATTTTATGTAAAGCACTTTAAATTTCACTTGTGTATGAAATGTGATATACAAATAAACTTGCCTTGCCTTGCCTACTTTTTTAATCTTTGAAAAAAAAATTGGTTTGAACTGATTGTTAAAATAGATTTGTTTTAATGAAATACTGTATTTGAATTATAGAGCTGATAAAAATGAATATTTGATCAATAATTTATTTAGATGAAGGTTAATGGAAAGTTTTTATATTTTATAAACATTATTTTGTCACTACGTCTGTGCAAACACTGTAGGGACACAGATAAAAATGTGCTGAGCGAGAGCTGTGCCGACAGGCAAAGTTTACAAGTGATGTATTGTTATTTTGTGCAGGAAGCCATTCAGCAAGCTTTTTCCATGTGCATCTATGCCAGAGCGAGATGAAAAAACTCCCAACTTGCTTGCCGTGAGCTCTCCAGGGCTATAAAATTATACATTTGTTATCCCCACATATACAACTTATAAGTTTATTTGGTTGATGTCCAATTTATATTATTGTAACCATATTGTTAAGTTCACAAGAGGGTGTACTTCTGAAAATAACCTCCTGTATGGCACCCAACCGCCACCTATGCAATGGGCCGGCCCTGAAAATAATAATTCAACATAAAACATTTTTCCTACAAAATAACAACAAATACCATTAGGAATACCATGTGAAACTATCATTACTGTAATTTGAACCTTTGAAAATGAAGGCTAAAATCTCTCAGAATTTTTAGTTGTTGTTGTATTATTATTATTTTACACTTTTATGCAAGCAGACAGAAAATTAATTGATCATTGTATTGGTTGTCAGTACTGTGGATTCACAGACAACTGTCTTTATAAATTAGTGGCTGTAAGTGCAACTCTAGATGAAGCGTGTTTTAATTGGCTCAGGCTGATTGAGGATTATGGACTAAGCAGCTATGAGGTGATTGAAATTAGTCTGGTAATTCAGCAACGTTGTTGTACTGTCAGTACTGAAGGTCAGCTTCTCTTACTCTGCCTATTAGCACACATCACACCTCTCAGCTGGTTGCAACAAATCAGTCATTTAACATCCTACTGCGGTGACTTTAGCTGGGGATGCTGTTTCATTAGTTACAAAATTCATCATACAGTATTTTTCTGTCACTTTAGAGCAATGCATAAGTGACATTGAAACATTTGTCATTGAGAAACAGCTACAGTTAAAATAATTCTCACTTGGGTGAAGTTTGAGTGTAAATGTGTTTCTATGCATCTACATAAAATATGATTGTTATTTTTTTCATTAGATGTGCAATTCTGAAAGACTCACAGAAGTAGTTTATTACATATGATTCTTAAACCATAACTAAGAAGGATTTAAAGCAATAAAAAGTCATTTTAAAAAGTCATTTAAAAGTCATCCACACACAAAGAAAACAATATTGCTTTTTGGAAAATAAAGACAATATTCAGGATGTGGATTATTCTCGATTTGCAGTGCCCATCCACAAAATCTGCACTTAATTGTTGCCTACTTTTTTCGATTGTTTTGTTCTTATATACATTATGTAACATATGCAGGCCTATTTATTTTAAAGTATAATATGATTCTATTCTGTTTTCCTTTATTCACAGAAGCACTGCAGGTGCGTGATGTGTGAATCCTCATATTGTGCTGTGTTTATGCTACTATTTGCCCATGTGAAACTAAACAACTGGGAATAAATATTTATAATAAATGCATCATCTTTAAGTGGTCACAGATTATCCATGAATATCACGAGTGTGTAGCGGCATTTCAGGGTAGTAACTTTCTATAAAAAATGCTGAACTTTCCATTATTTTGTCATTTCAGTTGTAAGATCACTTATTAAACTATAAGAAAAATATACTGGTCCAGTTCAGAATATTATGGCGTAGTCATTTTTACCAGATTTTTTTACCATGTGATACCGGGCAAATCTCCCCCTGTTACAGGAGATTCTTATTTCTTTTTTTAAATGTTTAGAATTAATAGTCAATGTAATATTTACATTTTCTAAGTGCTTATTTGGCCCTCATTTTACCCTGCAACTTCAATGAGGTATTACTTAACAAGTTTTATTTAAAAAAAGCCATCTTGTGTTTATGCCACATTGCATTTTCTATACATTACATTCACTGTAAAAGGGACTTCAATTCAATATAGTCAGTTTTTTAAGTGATCTCATTTTGCCATTTCATTCCCTGCAAGTAACTTGAAAAAAACATGTATAGTTTGTGTTGATTTTAATTCATTAATTAAATAAACACGGTGGACAGAGGAAAAACAGGGTGGACACAATGTTAGCAGGTTGGACAGTAAAAGGAGTACAATTTTGTTCTAAACTTGATATCAAGAACACATCATGGTACTTTCATGCAATCTCTTTTCTTGAGTTCTTGAGTATTGGGACCGGACTATGACGTAGAGCGAGAACACAAGGACACAAGACACCCGAAGAACACTTATTGAGAAATGGCCCTTATTTCCTCATTTGTTCCCATTACCCTCGTGTGTTGCCATAGTTACTGATTTGCCCCAGGTGTCTCTTGTTTACCCTCGTGTTTGCCTCTTTATATTGTGTTTCAGTTGTCCTTTGTCAGTTGTTGTATGTGGCATGTGGCATGTGGCATACATAGTTCCCTAGTGTGTTTTTGGTTTCCTTTTTTCATGTAGTATTTTTGTTTTACTTTAACTTGGTTTCTTTTTTTATTTAACCATTACTGCACTTGTATCCTCTCTCTGCTTGTTTTCTGCCATTCTTAACAGACAAACTGACCCAACTATGGATTCACCAATCCAGTGATGAGTACAAATGGTGTTCTACGGAGAAAATTGGTTAATAAAATAACACAAGCTTTGCAAAATTGTATTATTATAATCTCTTTCTTCATAAAATATTAAGGCCTGAGCACTGAGGTGCAGGCAGCAGGTCTTTCACAGCTGGTGAAATTAATCTAAACATGCTCGAGCACTCACAAAAATTTGCACACGCATCGTAAGTTTTACATCTGATAAGGGTTAAAAAATGAGGTGTGGCCAAATGTCTCCATAGCGCCACCTAGAACAATTTAACAAAGTGCTCCTCACGCCACGTTTCATATACAGTACATGCACCAAATATCGTAGGCCGATGAAACACTCAATTCCTTCAAAAAAAAAATTGACGTTTTTGCCATTTCCAGGTGTCATACTTTGTATCATAGAATCTTCTCCTAGAGTTTTTATCAGATGAGCATAATATTTAATCAATCTAAAGTAAAAGCCTTTGCGATGTTAAATTGTGAAAATGACTGCCAAAGTTCACCATGAAAAATTTGCTTTATGTTAAGCATAAAATGTCCGGTCTGCCCCAAACTTAACATGTTTGATAAGAGTCATGACCTGCAAGACATGTTATATATGAAAATATTAAACTTTAGTTTGCCACGAACTGGCAGCAGGAATTCTGAAACATGTAAAAAAAAAGAATTCATGTAATCTTACTGTATATATGCATATTGCCCAAAGTTCAGCCAACAGGCAGCACGGGTGTGAGGGCCTAATACTCGCTGCTTGCAGCTTTAATCCATATTATGTCTTGGTTGGAAAAACACTGACATTCTTGATAGAACGGCAATAAAATCACAGATTTACCCTGTGAAGATTTCTTCTGTCGTCTGCACAGGACTTCGCTTTAGTATTATTATAATCATTCTTCTGATTATTATTGATAGTATGTTTATATTTATAAAATATTTTCACTTGCACATCTGTGTCTGGAGCCTCAGGAGCTGAAACCCGTTTATGGTTATACATATGGGATTCCCAGAGTAGACTGTGCTGAAGTTACAACATGTTGTTCTATCAGTAAAAATATGCGCTGCATAAATGTTCGTTGTGAGAAGAGTATTGAGTTTATTGACTTTAAATCACATAAATACATCTGAGCCGACCTCAGTTATAAAATTATGAATGTTTTTATGTGCCCTCTAAGAATTGTTCAACTTTACGCAAATGAATGATGAGCGACTTTTGGGAGCATCTACAAAGGGGAGTAAAGCAGTGTTTGTTTAAAACTGTTACCAAGGAAAGGGAAACTAGATAAGGCTTCTAACGATCCCATGAAAGAGACGAGCGACACGCACCAACAAATGCATTAGAGTGTTCAAGACTTGCAGCAGCACCGGCGAGTTAACATATGCAATGTAAATGAAGGTGCTGCCTCAGACATTTCCCTTCTGAAATTTCGAAATGCACAACAATTAGCCTCATTGGCATGCTGGTCACCTTGGTGATGTCAGCTTCAGAAAGTTTGAGGGGATCCTGACCTTCTCAGCCCAAGTCTCCCTGTGCATGATCTGAATACGATCATGATAAGCTATAGAGTAAACACATTAATTAATTAGAAATTAATTTAGCAAACCAAAAGCATTAAGATTTGGAATTCAAGAATATCTGATATTGGAAACAAACAGCACATTTCCTTATATAACGTACAAAACACAGAACAAATGTTATAATTAACTGGATGTTGAAAAAAATGTTTGGGATTTTGAGGGTTAAAAGCATTTGTGTATTGTATATCTGTGTGGGCCTGATCTGGAAAGATCAAGGTTATTAGTATGTCTTAATAATTATATGTCTCTCTTACCTTAATGAACCACTGCAGACATAAAACAACTGTTTGTCAGGAAAAACTATAAGACAAGCTGTTGTTACACCTCAGTTGCCTCTGAAGAGAGTCTTTGTATACTGTGAACATGTTTTCTGTTTTCAACATGCAAGTAGAATTCAGCATAGAAATAAGTGTCTATTTACCTTGAGTACAAAAAGCCTGCCTTGTTGGTAGAAACTTTTGCACTAACTCCCCCCTGCAAGTATCAGATTGGAATAGGACTTCGATGTAAAGTGTGTATAGCTTTAATGCTGGAGACCTGATTTCAAATCAACCTTTTGCCGAAATCTCTCTTTGTCCTTTTTCAATCACAATTCAGAAATGAAGGCATTTTTTTTTTTTATTAATTTAAAAATGAAAATTAAGTTTTATTCATAAAGTTTAGGTTAAGGGTAAGGTAAGGTTAGGAGTAGGTGTAGGGCTTTATTGTCTCAATAAATTATCATCCTTTTGATAATTGTTATAAATATACTGTAATGACTTGCATTCTGTTATTATTGCATAATGTTTAATGCACAACAGTACATAGTCTGCCACTATTTATAAATAGCAATAGCATATAACTACTATTTACACTTAATCCAAAGAAAATATAGCTATTTTCAGTTAGTATCAAAAGCATATCGCTAAGAAATGCTCTTATATTCACTTAGTATAAACAGATCCTACTGCTATTGACACTTAGCGTAAATGGTGCCTGCCGCTATTTTCAATTCAGTGTAAATAGTTATACTTAGTACCAGTGTTGGGTAAGTTACTCTTAAAAAAGCACTGAATTACTAGTTACTAATTACATATTCAATAGTGTTGTTACAAATTACTCTCTCCAAAAAGTATTTAATTACTTATTACTAATTACTTTCTGTATTCTATATCTACCTTGATTAATTCAAGGATAGACATGAAACGACTCTTAATTCATTCAAATAAATAATACAAAACTACATAAAGTACTCTTATTAACAGTTAAAGTTTAACAAATGTGAATAAGTTATATTAATACGTGCATTTTAAAGTTAGACTTTGAATTTTGATGTCAATTCCACTATTGGACACACATATATTACACACAGTATTTAGTTCATTTACATCCGAAGTAACTGTAATTCAATTACGAGAAAAATAAGAGCAATCATTTACTTTACTTTTTAACAGAAAAGTAATTAAATTACAGTAACTAATTACTTAGTAACTAGTTACACTGCTAACTAACAACACTGCTTAGAACAAATAGCCACTGTAGAAAAAAAACGAGGCGATAAATCAAACAAACAACGAATTCAAGAAGAAATGCAAAGAGCGCTATTTTCAATTTTTGTATCTCTAATTCCAGTATTCAAATATGAAACGTATCGGACATTACTGATATATCACGAAATTGTCTGTTGTGAGCAAGAGTCATGTGAATCTGATAAGCAAATGCTACTTTTTGTTTTAAATCCTGCAATCACAAGCTCTTCCGGTTCCCCGTTTTAAGTATCCAAGTAGTTAAATACTGACTACTGCCACCTGCTGGTATGGAAAGTAATTTTTTCTCACCCTGATGCAGAACGAACGTGCTACTTGGTAGTGATGGAAAGTCTGGTTCTTTTCCGTGATCTGGTTCTTTCAGACAGTTCATTTCAATAAATCGTAAAAATTTGACGGTTCACCATTTCTTTTACGCCCTAGTGTGATGATGTCATTTGCAATGACCTAATGGTCTCAAGCCCATCATCTCGGCCGGCTAGGAAAAACACTCAATAAATAAAATTCAGCATTCAAATAAAGAAAGTCAGGAATCATAACTTTATGCAGTTGAAACATAATGTGTTTATTAAATAAACTCACGTTCACAAGATTATCCCCTTATTTAAGTCCTCAGCTCATGTGCAGCTCATGTCACAGCAGTTTAGTTCAGTGTACTGTTGGAATAAATGAAACTCTGGGATGTTGATTCATTAATTGATATTGAGGGACAGTCATACACACCAGAAAGTGAGTAACTGAAGTAATTTGCGGATAAGTGCTTACTGGAGATGCGAACCATTTCAAACAATTCGATCCAATTTTGTGATAAATGTGATAAGGAAGCATTATATTATTGAAAACAGTATGATAATCATTTATGTATAGTATATTATATCCAGTATTTGACATACTTCATATACATTTCTGACCACTTTTAAGCATGTTTCTAACTTGATTTTAATTTAGTGCGGATTATGAACTCTACCTAAAGTATGAATTTAACTTTATGTTTTACATTTTTAATGTGCTGTGTGTACAGTCATCATCAATTGAAGGTTCTTCGAAGTGACACTAAAGAGAGCGCTCATGTACTATGTAGTTCGAGGTTGATGAACAACATTTGCTAAAATGGATATGAACATTTGCTCCCACTGTGATGTCCCTTTCTACACAGTACAAATTAGGGTGTTAGGTTGACACACATTATAATTTTCAAGAGGCACTCACTTATTTTTTCCTAATTATGTGCATGCTTGATCTGGACTAACTCTCATACGTAGACACTTAAGGGCCCAGCCGCATAAATGCAGAGCAATGGATATATGTGGACTGACGTGTGTATAGAAGAATAAGAAGTGAAAGAAGCAAGAAATAGCTCTTCATTCTCCAATGATTTTTAGCAAAGTGTGGCCTTCTGATCCCAGGGTCCCCAGGCTTGCCTGCACAGACAACCCAGTCACAGCCTCCCACGTCTGGGGATCAATGCCAGCGTGTACACCCTCAATCTCTTAAACACAACACCCCACCCCACTACTTGGCTAGCCTGTTCTCCATTAACACCAAGTCTGCGGCTAAACAACTGTAATTGAAGAGAGCCACAGGGAGCGTGTATGTGTGTAGAGACTAAATAAGATAGAGAGCCATCCTTTAACACTAATGTTTTCCATTATGTCTCTGCTGTGGAAGAGAAAAACAGACTGTTTTAGCTATGTGTCTGTGTAGTTGGATGTTTATAGTCAGGTATCACAAGTTCTTGTGAAATGGGACACAACAGTCTACAGATTAAATGTTCATTTGCAAAATAATTATTGTGTATTAATATTTTGAGAAGTATTCACCCAGGTTTGAGCTCAATCTTTTCATTTCTTGACAACTGTGACCCTGGACAACAAAACCAGTCTTAAGGATCAATATTTCGAAATTTAGATTTTTACATCATCTGGAAGCTGAATAAGTAAGCTTTCCTTTGGTGTATGGTTTGTAAGAGGGGCGATATTTGGCCAGAGATACAACTATCTGAAAATCTGGAATCCAAGGGTACAAAAAAATCTGTATATTGAGAAAATCCAAATGAAGTCCTAAGCACAGCATATTACCCACTAAATAAAGTTTTGAAATATTAACGGAAGGAAATTTACAAAATATCTTCATGGAACAAGATCTTTACTTAATCCCCTATGATTTTTTGCATTAAAGAAAAATCAATAATTTTAATTACTTAAAATGGTCCTCTGCTCTGCTAAGACTGTTTTTTGGTCCAGGATCACAATTTGTGTGGCAGAGCTGACCATGGTTTTTTAAGGTTTCATTTGGTTTAAAGTGATAAGTTTAAAGTGACACTGCAGAACTAATAGGTGAACCACAAACCCACTGAGAGAGAATAGACTATACTACTAAATAGGTAGGGACGACACGGTTGTAAAAAAGATTTTATTTTTCGTTCCTAGAGGAATTACCTAATGTTTTGTAAAACTGGTTTCCTAAACACACCTGGACAAATAATATCAGAAATACTATATTACATTTTTATTAATTGTGTTACTTGGCTAAAACTTATATTGTAAAGTCAAAAAAACATGACAAAAAACAGTACCGTAGATTTGCATTAATGGAGACATCATATGAAAACCCCACTTCTTCTGTGTTTAAGTGCTATAATCGGGTCCCCGGTGCATCTAGCAACCAAGAAAACGTGAAAAATAAGAACCCAGTAAGTTTGTTTTGGTGTTTCCCTGCAAGCATGTGAGAAATCGAGCCGTTCAGAATTCGCTCCGGTTGTGATGTCCAAAGCAGATTTTATTATAATGTTACCGCCCCTTAATCTACACATTTCCACCCAAAACGCTCCGGCATTGTTGTTTTCACAAGCGACAGCGGTTTACGTGACACCATGGCTAAAGTGTGTGGACAACATGCAATGTAGTGGCTGCACAAAGTCCAAAACTAGGAAGAGGGAGGAGTGGATTTATTTTATTTAAGTGGAAATCCCTCAGAAACCACAAGAAAAAACCTGCTTGTTTGCGCGAATCACTTCAAACCGGAGTGCTTTTACAACCTGGGAGAGTACAAGCAGGATTAGCTTCAAAGTTATTCCTTAATTCAGGAAATATAATTTAGCTAAACCATTGCCATGGCAGTACTACACGTGTGTTTTGTTGATGAAGAGGGTGTGTGCTGTGACTCATTATCATTTAAAGAGACATGCACTAAAACGGGTTGCTGTGAGCAGAGCTGTTTTTGACGAGGCAAGAAGGGTTTTATTTACACAACCATTGAGTGTTTTAAAGCAAAATATGTTACAGACATTTCATGAAGAGCCTAATAAATCATACCAATTTGTTGAAAGTGGTCTTATGAGGAGACCTTCAAGAACATTCTAGTTATCAAATTGTGTTTATTTCTAATTAGAAATGTAACTGTAGCAGGTAGAGATGTTTGTTTATGTGTACATTTCAGTGCATATAAAATAATGTTGGTAAATATGGAAAGTGTGTTGCACATCTCTTTTTCACAGTATGGTGTTTTTAAGTGGTCAGGCGGTTTCCGTTGATCACACTCTCCCTCCATTTCGGCTCGGATGGATGTTTGTACATTTTGGGCTTAAATGGAGGAGAGTGACATAGTTGTTTACTTGTTTTCAAGTGTCAACGTTCCTGCTATATTTGGAAAATTTTTGAAAAAAACTAAAGCAAACAGAAGCATGTCTTCTTGGAAAACAGAAAGGAATGAAAAAATAACATAGGGGATAAAATTCTGCAAAAGCGGTAGATCATTAAACAGATAAAGAAGGAATGGACAGTTTGGGAAAAGAGTAATGAAAGAGGCTTACGTCAATGTAAAAAGGTAAACGAGAAGTGAGGCAGGAGAAATAAATACTTTACTCCAAAATACTTTATTACTCTAAATCTTTAATTCATTGCCTTATATTAATGTATTGCCAGCTGTATGATTATATGAATATTATTAAGTTATATATTGCAAGGAAATTATATTGGTTTTGAAACCCAAATGACAATCACTTCAATATTACTAAATTGTTCAAATATAATACTTAAAAAACAACATATTTTAAGTATAACAAGTGTGCATGTAAATGGCATAAATATATATATTTTTTGTTATATTTTTAAACATGATAATAGCATTTGAAAAAAATAAACAGAAATATATACATGCTATTATCGTGTCATCAGTGGCCATCTAAAAGTTAGTCTGAATTTAAAAGATCAAAAGAAAAAGCATTGCTTTACGTGTCAAGAGAAGACAAAAACAAAGCCAAAGGGGTCTAATTGATTTGTTTTTATTTGGTTTTTATCTTAAAACTACTTCTGAAAATGGATAACGGTTTTCACATTTTAATTGCTTGGGTATATACCTTGAATGCTACTGCCATCTACTGGATAATAAGCAGATTCTTTAGTTGATTGGACCCAATCCTGTATGTCAGGCACAAACTGTAATGTGGGCTTCACAAAATGCTTTACAACATGTATACGAATATCGTTAAAATGTGATGAGCATTCTTAGTAATATTATTGAGTGAGAATCTTGTGCCTTATTTTCGAACAGAATGGATTTCACACACATTTCTTAAGGATTTTCAAAAAGATTTATAGAATCACATAATGTGAATAAGCCCAACTGTTTCTTATGTCAACCCCATAAACTGTTAATAATAACAATCTCAGTCAGTCCAATCTTTTCTTTGCTTTTACTTAATTTTTCATGGTGTTTGAGAGTGTCTTAAAAAAACCTTTGCATAAGTGTTTTATGACTGTCAAAAAATGTGATAACCCAATTTATGCATTTGCAGCTGTATACAAAACTATATACATTACAGTTCAAATAAATATCATATGAATGTTACTTTTCAGATAATGTCGCTCCAAATAAAAAGGATATGTGTATATGGGTTAAAACGGCATCAGGATCATTGAATCAGATCGACCTTGAAAATATTTGTTATATTTGTTAATGAATCATTCAGACTCAAACAACTCAAATAAACTATTCACTTACAATTTGTATATCAATCCAACTTATCCGGTATCAGTGGCGTGGCCACAGTGCCGGTCACGGTGCCATAAAAATTGATGCATTATAATTTTATAGTGCTTTTATGGTCCAAAACTCAGGCTATTGTTGTTTAGTTACTGTATATGCTTATTTAAAACAATTTCAATTTTAAACAATTTTGGTTAAAAAAGATATCTGCCAACTTCGAACTGCCAACCAATACGCAAACAACAGCTGACTGTAACGTGACGTTTGTCAAGAGCCTTACAACAATTCAAGAGAACAATAAGCAGGCGACAGGTGTTTATGGGTGTTTTCCCTGTGAGCTAAAAGGCCATTTAGGGGAAGAGAGAACAAACGACAAAATTGACATTTTAAACATATTGCCCAAAACTCACACAGAGTCTGCTTTTCCTATTTTATTCATGTATAAACACATTAGGCTTTACCATGATGCATTCCTTAAAAAAAATCAATTGTATTCTATTTTATAAGTTGTAAAGCAGCTTTACATGACAAGAAAACTAGGAAAGAATTTAGATGGAGTACATTCGCAGCACAGCCGGAGCGAGTGCATCTGTCAGTCAAAGGGATTGGCATCATCTCTGCACTGATTCCGTGTGACTGGAGCTGGAGATTAAATGAACATCAGAGGTAAGATGAAAGGGCAGACAGAGAATAGTCAACTGCAGTTTATGAATTTCTAACAGCTCGTAATTATTTGTGTTATTTGAATTTGTTGTTTTACTATTAAACTGTAGACACAGGATGCATTCTGTAAAATCTGGCTAAAGATATATTTTTAATGTGATTACTTGTGTCAAAGGGTCCATAGAAATCTTATTACAAAACTAAACAGGGCCTTGGCATCCAGGACAAACATAAACATTCTTTATATTGGGTCGGTTAACACGTTCCACGTGACCATTACAGCAGTCGCACTGAATCTAAACAAGACAATGACATTACACCATATTTTAAAGCAACACTCAAAGAACCTTCAAAGAGTAAAGAGTCCTTTGTATCTTGTGTGGAAGGATATTGGTCCCCACATATCAAGCATAAGCCTGAAAGGTCATCTTTGGAAATAAAAGCATCAAAATAATGTAATCAATATTGATGAGACAAATGTGTCGGTTTAAATTTTTTCATATTATATATATGTGTGTGTGTGTGTGTGTAGCATCCATACCACTCTCTTGTAACAGATACAGGCCCATTTCTTTGCAATACATGTCAATATTGGGTGATGTGCTTCCAAACATCAAAGTGTAGTTTGCATAGGCTATACTTGTATTGCGTTTAATGATATATGACCGTACCTGTCAGCATTTGAGACCAGTGATCCCAAACCGGACTAAAGATCACCACAATCACGGGTCTCAAATGTTACAAGAGTTTCGATGATAAATAAACAAATGGGAGACTTGTGGATATCACCCAGCACCCGAAATAATATCAGAACACTTCAAAGCAGCCTCCACTATTCGCAAACAAGGAAAATTATATATGAGCACCAAATCAAAGAGATGGTGATTCGCACAGGATTAATATCACAGAAAACCTCTGCAATTATTACAAATGACTAGATAATAATCATTCATGTGAATAGTGCTCAGGGCGCATCAAGAGATGAGAATGTTTTACTCGAATAACAGAATGTTTTACTCGAATAAGACTGCTGCCCCATTCCCACCGGATCCAAAATTGAAGGCACAGCACTGCTTTTTCATTTTAATCTCTCAACAAATTCAGTGTCGACATGTGCCTTGTTCACGAAGGAATCCTGTGAGAAATGAAACAAAAAAGTTGTTGACATTTTTCTTCAGAGGTGGTGTTCAACATCGTTGTCAATGTCGTCTATTGATAGGTGCATTCCAGAACCTGGCGTTCGCTGGGCCTGGTGTCAATAACAGATGCAATCTCAGTAACAAGGGCGTTTTCAGTTCTAACACTAACATGATGTTCGTGTGAATACGATTCCCTCATATATAACAAAAGCTTGGGTTAAAATTGTGATTTTAATTCATGCCACATTTAAAGTGCATTTTCTACATTAGGGGGCCTTTAAATTCAATGCTCCCACTAATTATAGATGGCAAAAACATATATTCTTGGAAATATTATGTTACATCTTTATTTGGTCAGTTATTATAACTAAATTATATAAGTTATATTTCAAGATACCAACCCCTGAGGTCCCTTGTCCCTTGGTCTGCTGTATACCCCAATTCGGAGGGTCTTTCCTGTGTTCCTTAACACAGCCAAGATGGCTGCCCTTGAGTCTCCTCATCTCCTCAGCTGTTACGGCACAAGGTTGTGACTTTTCAGGAGGGGCGTAATGCCACCATTCCTGCCTGCCTTTTCTACCAGACTACCTTTCACAGAATCCATTGTACCTTCTCAGACATATTTGATTAGCACTCACATCTGATTATCCCTCATTAGTTGGACAGCTTTATATACAGCCTCTCACACCATGCACTCATTGTCAGGTATTATTCTTGTTGTTGTTGTTGCACCCAGTTCACAACTCTCTGTGGACTATGTTAACTGTTACTTGTGGATATAAGATAATAATTGTATCGTTATTGTGCATGTACAGTATATGTACATGTACCATGAAACTTTGGTGGGGGAACCTCCAGATGCCTTCTCTGTTAAAAAAACTCTTATACAATGTCATATACAGCATACAGAGTACACTGTACTATACAATAAATACAAAATACATAGATAATACACAATATAGGACATTTAACAGGAGAAACACATGTGAAAAAATGTACACATTATGTGTATATGCAAAAAACATGGTGGTTAATTGTTTGGTTACGCAAAGTCAAAATAAAGAGTAGTTCTAAACATAATTGTGTGGGCTCTGTTAATGTGAATGTGTATTTCACTAATATAGGGTTTCAATAACCAGCATCTTTACATAAATATAGATTCCATATCTGCAAATCCAGTATTTTGATCTAATTACTGATAACTAATATTGAATTGAATCGAATTTGAATTGAATCGAAACCACATAAATAAGAATCGAATCGAATCACCAATTTGGTTTCAAACCCAGCCTTTTAACCAATGTTACCAGATACAACCTTTGATTAAAAAATGTTGTTGTTCAGCGTTATTTATAACTAATGCATAAAATAATGTTAATAAATTTTGTAGGACTATTGTATTGATATGTGTCCAGATGGATTCTGGTTGTGAAAGGTCTAGTTTAACATATTGTGTGTGTTTTAGTCAATATGAGAATACAGTTAGAAAAACTTGATCAATGTTATTTTTGCATTGATTACAGCATCTTTTTCTCTATTGACCTCAAGAAAATCCTGATTGAGGCTTATGTTGTATAAGCGACCTCTCACCTAAACCGCTTCATTAGACACAACTTCACTAGCCCCCCTCTGTCCCTCTTTTCCATTGAGATGATTTTTGGCAGAACACCATCTACCCCTCTGTTTCACTTTTAAGCACACACATAATTGCTTAATGTCTTGAAAAGTTACCGTATTAAAGAAACCACGATTAGGCAAAAGTTTATCATGTTGGAGTGTGAATTGTTGAGAGCAAAGGAAGCTATGAACATAGTCTGGAGTTTGTGGATGATTATGTCTTTTGGGTCTTTGTCTGTGATCAGTTGGAATTGGTTGGTCACATGCCTCGTTGGCTAGGCTCTCACAACTTTTTAAATTCCATTGAAAGAATTCCCTCATTAGTTTTCCAACATCGTATTGTTGGTCAAATGATTCGCTAGGAGACAAAACCTCCTCATGGGCTCTGGCACTCTCTTCTTTCCCACACACTAAATAGTTCACACTAAGCTTTTGGATTTTTCGTTACGCAAGATTCTCTGCTTGGATTTGAACCATGTGGATTTCCAAATGCATTTCATTGCAGATTTTTCAGGATTTACTTTTCACGATACCTCCATCGGTTCCATTAAGGATGTATTTATGAGCTGGGTTCATCATTTTCCTTTTTAGATTCCGGAGCACCTCTTCAGCAATTTTATCTTGTAATATTATGAATTGGCTGTGGTTCAAGAGCCTGTGTAAGCTCATCACATTAAGTTGGAACAGCTCAATTATTCAACTTCAACTCCTAACTACATATCTACAAGCACAGAACAATAGTTGGATGTAATTCATGCTTTTACTTTCAGTCTTAACGATTTCTCCAATGGATATCATTCTGAACTTGATAACACCTGACTGCTCTCCGTCCAACTCTCCAACCAATACTGTAAGTTCATTGAGGGTTTATAAGATTTTAAGTTTTTATACATAATTGTTTTTTCCTATAGCTCAGTGGTTGTAGCAAGGCGATAAAAACGGCATGGTCATGGTTTCGATACCAGAGATTTTACATAAACATGAATGACCTTCTTTCTTCTGAAGAACACAAAATAAGATGTTAACATACTCCGAAACAAATTTATAGTATAAAAAAATGTAAGTTGCTTTGAATAAAAGTGTCTACCAAATGCATAAATGTAAAATGTTTAGAATTATTCTTTTATATATTACTTGAAACAATGCACTATAATTATAGTATATCATTTAAATATATCACATCAAGTACACTATCAGTTATAATGAAATTAAAATCTAATTTCAACAAATATGATATTATGATAGTAATACCATGTTATTTTAAATTTTTAAAGAACTATAACCTGAAAAATTTGCAATAGCATAATGTGCAAATAGAATTTAGGCCTATATGTAAATTAAATTCAAGTATTTGTTACAAACATGCCTTCGGGAAAAAAAAACATTCCTTTGCATTTAGAGATATTATTTTAAGATATGTCAGTGCATGTTGTTTTCAGTTTAGACAGCATGTACATTTAGTCATTTAGCAGATGCTATAATCCAAAGCGATTTACAAGTTGGGTAAACAATGAAAGCAATCGGGTCAAACATTAGGACAACAAAAAGCATAAGTGCAATAAAAACATGTCTCACAAAGCCTACTACAGTGTACAGAGCCAATTTTAGTTTATCTAAGTTTAAATAAGCTTGCTTTTTTTAATAGATATTTTAGAAAAGATATAGATATCAGAAATGACTGGTCAGGTGCTGACGGAAGAGATTTTTCAGCCGATTCTTAAAGATGGCCACAGAATCTGCTGATATTGTAGCAGCAGGCAGATCATTCCACAAATTTGGAACCGATCCAGAGTAGGTTCCTGAGAGCGATTTTTCATCTTTTTGGGATGTCACAACAAGACGTTGTTTGTTTGCAGAGCGTAAGGCTCTCGCAGGTACATATGTCTGTATAAGTGACTGAAGATAAGGGGGTGCCAAACCAGTGGTGGTCTTGTTGGCCAGGAGGAGAGTGTTGAATTTGATGCGTGCGACTATAGGGAGCCAATGTAACTTAATGAAAAGAGGAGTGATGTGTGCTCTCTTCGGTTCATTAAAGATAACTCTTGCCGCTGCATTCTGGATCATCTGTAGAGGTTTGGTTGTGCAAGCAGGAAGTCCAGCCAGTAGCGCATTGCAATAGTCCAGTCTGGAAAGAACAAGAGCCTGGACTAGGACCTGCATAGCATGCTCAGATATGAAAGGTCTAATTTTCCTGATATTGTAGAGGATGAGGGAGAGAGTGTATATAGGTTGCATCGGAATGTGACCAGTGGGGAGACATGTGTATTGTCTGGGGGACTTAGGTCGAGATCAAGAGTGATTAGGAAATTATCCGACGAGTGCAGCGGGTTGACCTGTGAGTCGTGGGTGGAGCAGTAAAGTGTGTAGATAAGATCTAGTTGATTATCAGACTTGTGAGTTGCTGATGTGGGAACTCGCTTGAGGTCAAACGATGCAGTCAGGTTGTTGAAGTTGGCAGCCTGCGTTTTTTCAAGGTGGATATTGAAGTCTCCATTTTAGTCTAGGGCAAGTCTTAATTCCTTGTTTTAGTTAGGAGGCCAAATAAAGCAAGCACTACATGAGATGCAGCTCAAGGAAGCAAGAATAGAGGGGAAAATGCCTCCCATTCCCTATTGCCTTTATAGGTGTGAAGATATCCAGATTAAAATTATTAATCATACATAGTCTAGCCTACATAGCAAAATATATGCAACAATACATTTAATAAAGGATGTTGATGAAAACTTCACTGTCAGGAGCTAAGAATTATTTTAATTAAAACGTTAAATATTTACATTTAGAATATCAAATTATGTGCAGTTCATTAACTTTGAAGTACATAAAATATACAAAAACATTAGTAAATAAAAATAATAGTGATCGTAATCAGAGTTGTTTTGTCCTTAATTCAGAGGGGTTACTTCAAATGGTATTTTTCAAGCATTACAAAAGAATAGCATGTTGACGGAATGGGGAAGAAAATTTAATAAGGTTTAGAAATGCTTAAATAGTATGTTTTTCTCAAAGGTTTCTTCCAAAAGGGCTTTGTGAAGTGTATGGAATCAATATAGCATGCATGTTATGTCATTCATCACTGGGAATACATCTATCGGCTAAGTTTAAAGGGGTCATGTGACACGGCTAAAACGAATATTCTCATTTGTTTTAGATGTTGTGCAATGTGTATACACTATTTAAGGTTCAAAATTGCTGTATTTTCCACATACCATTCATGTTTGTATCTCCTCTTTGCCCCGCCGCTCTGAAAAGCGAGGTGTGCTATGATTGGCCAGTTAACCAGTGCATAATGATTGGTTCGAATACTGCAAGTGTGTGACGGACATGTTACATCTCCAACCATATTTTGAACATCAGGTTCCAAAGCAATTGTACTGACAGGTACCCCCAACTTAGTGGTGTAAACATTTGAGTGGTCTTAGTCCAATCATACCACAAACTAACGTAGATTTGTGGGGGTGTGGTTACAGGAGGCGTTTCAGGCAGGTCTGGGAGAGCATTCGCTTTTAGATAGAATACATCTTTTGTTCAGACATTTTAATTTATGCAGTTTTACGTGTCTAATACATGCATGGGCAACTTATAACACACCAAAGACACAGAAAAACAAGTGTTCATGCCATATGACCCCTTTAATAAAGTAAATATGAAACAGTTACATTTACATTTGTAAAAAACAAAAGGATAATTATTGAAGCATCAAGACAGTCTTAAGGGTTAGCTGAAGTATCAGAACACGCAGTGCCATTTGAAGCTTTATGTCACCATTCCTGCCTGTGCATTTGTGAACCGGACTATATTTCTCATAAAGCATTGAACCCCATCAGCCATTTTGATAAACATCTGAACATGATCTTGATTTTTTCGTCATCCTGGGCTGCATTCCACTCCAAATTTGTATTCCCTTTCCTCGCAAAAGTTTTCTTGTTGACTCGGAGGGGCATCATTGCTACGTTGCACGAGTGACCACTACTGGCAGAACTTGTGAATGAGGTTTAAATGGAACGCACTTAGCCCTCTCAGATAGCAAAATTGCTTTGGCCCAAACCTGACACTTTCATACAGCCCACAAATCCCAAGAAATGGTGGCATTTGGGCGGTCCGCTCCTGTTTGGCAGATCTGGGCTATAAGCAAACCGTGGCAATGCCACATGTAAGCCAAATTCAAACCAAATAAACCAAAACTGACCCTAATCTGGCCAACAGTTTGCTTTTATTCTGACCGGATGTAGTTTTTGAAAGCTGGTGACGTCCAGCAGCCAAGTGTCTGGAACTGTTGCTTGGAGAGGACTTTTTGAGCGGCTGTGTTTGCTGTGCTTATGTGAAAGGAGTGGCAGGAGAAATGGTCTACTGGAAAAAGGGAAAGGAGTAAAACGGATTTTAGGTGTTTGGAACAAGAAGGGAGTGTATTCATACAACTATGTTAAAATTGCACATAGCCTGTTCGAGATGTATTCTGTAGGCCTTATTATCGCTTATGTATAACATTTGAAATTGTATTGAAAACACAAAATGAAAATATAGAGTTTTCAAATTCCTGTCGTGTCACGCACCACTCGTGGTACGCATACTACAGTTATAGGATGTGTTCCTGGTTCCAGTTGATCTAATTAATGCAGCCTAACAATCCCTTAGGGGATTTGTACTATGGAAGTGTTGTGTATGCAAGGTTGAAGAGATGTGTCTTTGATCCAGATTTAAGCTAACAGAGTTTGTCTGCCTCCTGCACTGTACTAGGAAGACTGTTCCAAAGTTTAGGCGCTATATAGGATAAGGATCTACATCCTGCACTGGATTTAGAAATTCTAAGTATTACCAACTGACCGGAGCCCTGAGAGTCTAGTTAACTTGAAGGACTTTAATGCCATAGAAGCTCACTCAGGTACTGAGGAGCTAAACCATTTATGCCTTTATAGGTAATCTGTAAGATTTTACTGATAAGTAAGATAAGTTAATGCATTGCTTACTAAGTAAACAGTACAATGTTGACAGAACCTCGCTAATATGCTCATACTATTATGTTTGTGTAGGAACTCCAGCTGCTGTATTTTGAACTAGCTAGAGCAGGGGTCGTGAAACTTTTTTAACCAAAGACATTTTTCCAGTTTTGGTTAATTTATTTTTGCAAAAACTATAACATGTTTCAATGTCTTCAATACTAATAACTTTATTTATGTCCACAGTCTCACTTGTGGTCCCTGTCTTTACCTTCAATAAAAGAACATGTCCACAGACAAGGCAAAAACAGTGTATACATCTGGGCCTCTAAAAAAGTATTTTCATGGCTTATAAACACTTTACAGGTGTGAATTAGGCCTCAATTCAATTAAACTTCATTATATCTAACATATAACCATTTTAAAAAGTGCACGTTCATACCACTGATCACAAAATACTGTATATGTGTCATTGCATTGCAATGTTCGACTTCTTGAAATGCTGCATGATCAGCGAATGTCTGACATCAGAGTACCGCGTTTCGAAAGCAGATGGAGCTCTGCTCTCATACAACTTTGATGTCATACGGCGATCGGTCTGCGCAACACCTCATAAAAGCGAACTTAACTAGAGTTTTGCTTATAGCTTTTTAGTTCGGTTCAGAGGTGGTCAAGACACTTACATACCGGCATTACAACTACTCTGTCAACCTTGATAGCTGTATGGACTTTATATGCGAGAAAGACTGCTGACACGGAAATGAGGAGCTAAACACAGCGCATCCATACTGATGCTTCACAGTTTGCTTCCATCTGCTTCCATGTGATTTTAAAACTTTTTACATGTGATTACGTAGCGCGGCAACAAGTTCCGTATCATACGCCATAGAAAGCCGTAACTTTCAATGAGAGCATGACACTCGCTCTTCTAAAGACCTCACTCTCTGGGTAAAAAGCACGTGAATTTGGAGCCTTTTGGCTTTCGATATGATGCTGGGCTGCCGGTGCGAGAGGTTACCATATAAACATTGTTTGCCGTTGATTAGCATCATGGCGCGGCTTGCGCATAGCACTGCATCCGTGTATTGCCCAGGACAACCTGAAATATTCATATATAAATCTGAAGTGTTTCTGTGTGCATCTCCTGTGGAACTGAGCCCTTCACATCTGCTCCTCATATCTAAGTGCTTTGACGGAAAGATTCTGACCGACAACCTGTCAGACAGTGCATCAGTACTCGGTTGACCCGGTATGTCGTTGGTACTGGGTCTTAAAAATAAAGTACCGACAACTTTTTGTGACCAAACTGGACCCGAAGCACCGGGACTTTTGACAACATTACCCAGATTCCAAGCTGATGCAGCGGGTCTAAAGAAACATCCATCAATAGTTAAGGAATATTTATTTATGGTGGTTTTCGTTCCAATAAGTAACCCTTCTGTTTTGTCAAAATTTTGCAATAATAAAAGTGACGTGAAAAATTTTGTGCAAACGGGAGAGTGACTTCACTCGTCCAGACCGGTCATACAGTAGGTGTCAATGAGCTCTTTGCACGAATTTCTCGCTCGAACTGAAATTTTTCAACTTTCACTGAAGACGCCCGATTCACGTTTGGTGTGAACCCAGCATAATCAATGCTTTTGTTTATGTAATGCATGGGCTTTATGCATGTGTGCATCAGCTCTTACCCGACACTTTTCCCGTGGGTTCTTGGCTCATTCTGTCTATCATTATCACCATTAATAATGGACACTGTTCGAGAAGCTCTGATGCTCATAACACTTTGTTTTGATGAACATTTCTGGTATGAATATTCAGCATAATCAGCCACTAATTACAACGTGCTACATTCTCTCTGCAACCTCTGCTCCAACGGAGCGATCTCACCTCTCATGATCCCCCAACATCACAGAATTCTGTTCTCGCGACACTACTACTCAATTTTAAGTCCTAGTGTTTTTTTCTTTATTTTTTACAGTATGCATGAAATCCCTGATTTGTGTTAGGTCCCACGGTTTTGCAATCCCAATGCAGTCCTCTATAATAATCCACACACTTTCAGGCTCTATTTCGTGCTCTCACTTTGCCCAAACTAATCTCATGCCAGATAACAAGCGAATACTAATCCTGTCGTAAATTGACAGTAGGGTAAGAACGCAAACAGACGGAGGGGGTTCAGTGCGCGTGATCATGACACGCTTTAGTGATACTCTTTTGATGAAAAAAGCGGTAACACTTTTCACAAATAGACCCTTTTATCGGACGAGCGCATCTGACCCTCAGTTGACGTTTGGTGTCGCGCCTGTTGCCAGCGCCTTGGTTCCACCTGAGGGCGCCATGCTACTCTGTGTTCTGTCTATGTTTTGTTAGGACTCCAGTTGCCATCATGCTTTGTCTCATTATCATGTATTGGTTTTACCTGTGTGTCATTACCTGTTTGTCCCATCATCTTTGTATGAATAGCCCTTGTGTTCAGTTGTCTGGTGTGTATCATTCTTGTATGTTCTCCCTCATGTGTCGCTGTACCTGGATTTACCTTTATGTGTTCTGTTTGGACTGTTGGACTATATTAAACACCATTTGCTGCACGTGGATCTGCTTGCAGGAATGGGTGACTGCTTCATTGTTTTGCAAAAAGACATGGAAAGACACTTCCAAAATGCCCCGTTGCTTTTTTTTGGCCATTTCTATTTGTTGGCCCTCACTGCTTCCTTTTGCCTTTTCTCTTCAATGCTGCATCTAGATTGAGAGGCTGGATGGCAGTCTCGCTCAAGCTGCGCTGTCTGGATCGTTTGAGGATGATGGATCATTGGTGGGGTCAGAGGAAGGCAATCTCGATCCCCAGCGCACACAGCAGGCAATTGCGCAACTGCAGCAGAAGATTTTGAAACTAAAGGAGCAGCTGCGCATCGAGCAGGCAGCTCGTGATGACAACGTGGCCGAATACCTCAAACTAGCCGGCAGTGCCAATGACAAGCAGCATATCATCCGTATTAAACAGGTGTAGTAAAGTGATTGTCTTTATTTATTGTGTCTGTTGTATCTTAGACATCTTTTATTTGTTCTGTTGTGTAACTTTATTTTCTGTCTTCGGTGGAGCCGAAGACTGTATTTGTTTGCAGCAACAGTGTAGCCTTTAATTTGCAGGTTATAATCCAAAATATATGTCTTTGGTCCAATAAGTAATATATCAGTTTTAATGGAATTTAAAAGGAGGAAATTACTTATCATCCAATGTTTTATGTCTTGAATGCACTCTGTCAATTCGGATAGCTGAAAGGATTCAGCTATTGTGTATATCTCATCAAGACCAGATAAGTATCATCTGCATAACAGTGGAAGCTAATTTCATGTTTTCTAACAATGTTGCCAAGGGGCAGCATGTATATGGAGAATAGCAAGGGTCCTAAAACCGATCCCTGAGGTAATCCCTAATTTACTCTCGTTAGATTTGACAATTCCCCATTTAAATGGAAAAACTGATAACTGTCAGACAAGTAAGATCTGAACCAGTGTAGTGCCTGTCCCTGAATACCAGTGAAATTGTGTAGGTGATCGAAAAGTATGTTATGTACTACAGCAGGAGTTCTCAAAGTTTACATTCAAAGGTCCAAATCTGAATTCTCATCAACGTCAAAAGGTCCGGAATAATTTGTATAACAAACTTTGTTTTATAAACATGCTTATAATTTGATACAATTCACATTGCAATTGCCACAAAAATTTACCATATTAACAAGGTATTAAAAAAAACTACAATAATATTACAGAAATGGTATTATTAATATAATGCATTACTACTAACTGAGAAAAATAATAGTACTATACCCATTTTTGCCCAACACTGTTCATAAGGTTGTATGTCATACCTTAAAGGAGAGATCACAAAATGGAAAAAGAATGAAAAAACTATAGTCTGGGAGCTTTCCAGTGATAAGTAGTTTGTCAATATTTATTTTGTATTAGAAGAGAATATTAGGGTTTTTTCTTTGTAAAAACATTTTGGGCCTACATGCATTTAAACAAACACTTTAACTACATTTTAATCGAGACTTAGTGCTTCCCAACAATATAGATTGTCAGTTTACGTTTGGCATAGGATAAGCAGTTAAATTAAAAATGTTATTTTGGCCCACCTGTGGGGCCAGTTAAGCAGTTTTTAACTAGAATAGTTTGTTGTCTTTTGGGCATAACTTTTAATCTACATGTTTTTTGTCCAGTTTCTTTATCTATTTGCATGCAAATTTGTGGATGAAACATTTTTTGCCATGCTCTCCATTTCTGTCTGTCCCTCTTTCCTTTTTTTTCAGACCACATTTGTTGATATTTTTCTTGCTTTTCATATCCAGCATACCTTTGATACTGTGTTTTAAATGCCACAATGGCTCCCTCTTCAGGTATTTGAGAAGAAGAACCAGAAATCCGCAGCCAACATCGCTCAGCTGCAGCGCAAGCTAGAACACTACCATAGGCGTCTGCGTGATGCTGAGCACATCGGTGTTCAGAGGCAGCCCAAAGATGTTTTGCGGGATATGCAGCAAGGTCTACGAGATGTGGGGTCCAGAGTCATAACTGGCATCAGCGAAGGAGTCGTAGATAGTTTTAAAGGTGGACTGTCAAGTTTTACTCATGCCACACATTCTGCCGCTGGTGCTGTGGCCTCCAAACCTCGTGAGATCGCCTCATTAATTCGCCACAAGTTCGGAAGTGCTGACAACATAAATATTCTAAAGCATGGCATGGAGGATATTGATAATGGCATTACCACCGCAGCGTGCTCACTGGGATCAGCTGGTTGTCAGCTGCAGTCGAGCATAAAGTTTGGAAGTGATGAGGATTGTTCAAGTGCTACCTCTGGATCGATGGGAGCCAACAGCGTGATGGGGGCTCCTGGAGGCCCACCCAGCTCAAGGTGGAACTCGATGGAGAGGGCACACAGTGGCTGTTTGAACACTTTTATCAAGGAGGTGGAGGATCTGCGCCGTGCACAGGCAAGGCTAGAAGAGACAGTAGAAAATCTGAAGGGCAGTTGTCTTAAAGAGTGTACGCACCTGATGCAGGCATTGCAGGAGGAGAGGTTTAGGTATATGCATGCGCGCACACACACACACACACACACACAAACACACATACCAGAGATCATTACTTTTTTAAAGCATTTCCTTTTTTCTGTTTTGGCGTTCAGTCTTACAGTAAAATTGCAACTACCATCACTGTGGTATCGCCAGTGCATTCATGATTTAGCAGTATGCACTGTTAGATCTGATCAATTCCCAAAAAATTGCGATGTTCAGACATTTACACTTATGCATGACATGCATTTTAATTCGCTATGGGATGGGAACGGGTACTTGAGTACTTGACAGCGACGATCGGTCATGGAAACGATGATTGTTTGGGTCTATGAAAATATTTTCTTTCTTTCTGATTGGTTATGATCGGGTGGACTTTTTTGCTCCACAAAACCTTTTGCATTGTTCAAAGCTTTTTTCATCCAAGAGCAGCACAAGTGAGAAAATAATAATGGTTAGCAAAAATTAGCATGCGGTGCATGAAATCTAATACTTCACCACTTTAAACCTTGAATACAACTTGAATCAAGATGTAATAAGGTTATGTGAAGTTCAGTGGACTTTATCAGGCTCCTACATTTACTTTCAGCAGCACAAGGGGGGTTAAGTTTTAGGATTTTAAAGTTTATGTTTAAGGGTAGGTTAGCTGATAACCTCAACTTTCGGCTCCAAAAACGGGTATATAAGTAACCATGGCAACTTGCTCTTTGAAGATAACCTTCTCCAGAGCAGGTAATGTTCCAGGGTTAGCTCGTTTCAGAGAGGTCACTAAGCATGGCGTGTCCTTTTGATGACCTCCTTGTGGACGTGGAAGCACAGATTAAACAAGGTTTATTTGACTCGGCATTCCATTGTAAATGCCTGTATTCTGAGTAATCAAAGTTTAAATTAACCAACCGAGAGTTCAGGGTTTAGCTGACGATAAAATAACCCTGTTTTCTGGGATACCCCCCAGAAATTTTAATGGAGGTGGCTTTAGAGGGTTCTACATACGAACGCTTTATACGATTTCTACGGCATCATGGGGGCCACAGCACATGCGTCAGATGTGCATATTCACAATATTGTTGTTATAGGCTTATGTTTAGAAACAAACAGTAAAACAAACGATTGCTTCCTGCTATCAACCACTATCTCACCATAATCCCAGAGACACAGATCAAATTACACATTGTGTTACATGCTTATATTGTATGCATCATGTGAGGGGAAAACGATGACGGATGATACACAGGCAGTCGTGTTTAAGCTGCACCATGCGTGCTGGTCAGTGCCCACACAACGGCTATGCCCATGTATCCAGTGTGAAACAGTAGCATACCGGACACGCATCTACTCCTAATGCAAGATATCATATCACATATGAATGTACTTCCTTGTTCTGAATTAAATGCCCCTGTTCTGCTAATCTCACACATCCCACAGTCTTAAACGGATCAACGCCAAAACTATATGATGTTTTATTTACAAAGTTCGGGAGGAGCACACACCCGGCTGGCTTGCTATGACCAATCTCAGCATTCAGATAATGAATCCAGCAGGCTTTCCATTAAGCAATCTCACAATAACTAAAAAACTTGGTTCAACTTTATTACCTTTTATGGAAAAAAACACCCCCAAAAATATGTTTTCTACTCTCTAGCTCCCCAAGACATGCCCACTATAAGGGAAGCAATGAATATTCATATAAGCGCCACCCAGCGGAATCAAATATTTCAGGAACTGAATATATTGTGACACCGGTCGTCATGAAACTGACATGGAACAGAACCCAGATGCAGACAGCTCTTCAACAAAAGACATTTTCTTGACATAGTACAAACATAACTCATAATCCCTCAAGAGGAAAACAAGAACAAAATACTTTTACTTAACAAAACTTAAGACACAATCAACATAAACATGTCATATTCTCTCAAATAACATATAATTGTTCTGGCTCCATATTTGTTTTAAAAAGTCATAAACATCTCTGATGTGTCCTGCTGCTGTCACCACACAACATCAGCAGCAGGTGACGCAATTAGGAAATCCTCCTTGAGGCTAGACCGTCTCATTTCAGTTCAGTTCTTTGACTTTTGAGGCTACTTTGAAGAACAAGTCCTCTCTTTTAAGTCCACGACCTTAGAGGGTTGCAGCCCCCGAATTGGATCACAGCTTCCATCTAGTGCAGGCTTTTCCATCAAACCGTCAGTGAAGCCGTTCTCGTGGTGATACTGATGGAATATTGTATGGTTCTCTGCCAATCCGATTCGAGAACCAGATAGAACCGTTGTATAATTTCCTTAAACACATACAGGATCCATGATTCCCTATAACCAATCCACACTTTTAAAAGTTATCATTTTAGATGTAAAATGTGTAATTGTGTCCTTCAAATAAATTCACACCAATATCTTCATTTGAATAAAAATCATATATTGCCAATTGTTTATTCTTCACTCAAATAAATGATCTCTAATATTTATACACAAATAAGCAGATACATACTTTCAGCACATGGAATTCACCGTGCCTCATGTTAACACCAGTGTATTATCTGTATGTTTGAAGGTGTGAGCGTTTAGAGGAACAGCTAAATGACCGTAGTGAACTTCATCAGAATGAGATCTTGAACCTGAAGCAGGTCCTGGGCAGTATGGAGGAGAAGATTGCATATCAGTCCAATGAGAGGATCCATGACATACAGGTGCTGTGTGTGTGCATGTAATGTGTACATGCTGTTCGTTGTTAAGAACCACAAACAAAAACAAGCAAGCTGATCTCGGAATGAAAGATATGGATATAATATATTTGTACGGTATAATAGATATGGATATGTTGATGTAATTATATTAGGTTGGCTTAAAAAACATTGCCGGTTTCATTTAGGCTATTAGCAAGATATCTTTATGGATTTCGATTATTTTTGAGTAAATACTTAATACAGAAGCATGACACCACAAAGAGATATATTAGATTGCCTTTTAATAGTGAACTTTTAGCTTGTAAAATGAATCAACAATAGTTGTTCTAAGAATGGAATGCTGGTGTACTGTGTAGTATATCCTGTTGCATGTATTGTCGATGTTTATTATATACAGGTAATTGTTGTCACATGAGCGTGTTTACTCCAGTAAAAGTGTCAACTAGTTATTATATTGGGATTACTTTTGCTAGTCACATTATTAATAAGTCAAGAAAGAGATGTTAAGACTGGCTGATCCATCGGCTTTATTACTTAAACTGGAAAATAACATTACATACAAAACCCAAACCGTCCAATTATGTGCACATTATGCAAACTGCACCGTCACTATGACTAGTATGTCATTTCATGCAGCCTATGACTGTGATATTATATACAATGTTGTGCTTCATTCTCACATTCTGTCTCTTAAAGAGACAGTTCACCCAAAAATGAAGATTCTGTCATGATTTACGCAACCAGAGACTGTTCCAAACCTGTAATATTTTCTTTGTTCCCCTTAACACAAATGGAGATATGGTCTGGTTACTGACATTCTTCTAATTATCTTCATTCATGCTTATTGTAACAAAAAGAAATGAATAGAGTTTTGGAACAATCTTTGGGTGGGTAAATGATGACAGAGTTTTCATTTTTGGGTTGACTATCTCTTTAACTTTCTCTTATGTAGGAGGCTCTGGAGGCTTGTCAGACACGCATTTCGAAGATGGAGCTCCAGCAGGTGGTGCAGTTGGAGGGTTTGGAGAATACTACAGCACGCACTCTGCTCGGCAAAGTTATTAATGTACTGGTGGCTGTCATGGCCGTCGTGCTTCTCTTTGTGTCCACTGTCGCCAACTGTGTCATCCCACTGATGAAGACCCAAATCCGCTCCGTTTCCTCACTGCTTCTCTTTTTTCTCTTTACTGTTCTTTGGAGGAACTGGGACAACTTTTCAGCACACATCTACCATATTCTGCACACTCCTTAATGACCAGCCAAGCTCTGATGTCTTTGAGACCATTTTCTTCTAGTTCGATGTTGCATAAAAACTGCTGTACAGCTGTCAAGAAAGTTTGCTCACACTGGGCCTCATTTATGAAACATTCGTAAACAGACCATCCTAAAACTCTCCTCTGGATTCACAAATACTTTGTAAACGTCAGATTTAATAGTTAGTTAAATTCGTGTATGTTAATGAATTCCAGTCATTCTGAAAAAAGGGAGCACATGCATGTTCATTCAAAATTAGCATAATCCATAATACAGCATAACATGAATTATAACTACGCAAAATGTATCTAGGAATGCTGTCAAATATTCTATACACCATTCTCAGAGTTGGTAAGTTATTGATGCATAAGGGACTAATAGTGTATATGCCTAACAATAAATTAATAAAAGAAGTGTCCACCAAAGTGTTTTATCCTGCTGAAATAATGCCTGGTGCTCTTCTGAAAACAACCAGCTGGTGTCTCTTGACAGCGCTTTGGAGGCACTGAGTTTTGTCCTGCCGCTCCTCCACTATGATTGGACGGCTGTGTATGGACAAGCTCTCCATTTTACCCAAAGTTAAAATACAAAGTAGACAGGGCAAAAGATCTTGTGAAATATTATTATGACACGTAGTGCATTAAAATACAGCGTCATCAGTTTGTCTAAAAGAATAGCCTTCCCACATTTAAATCTCTCATTGCCCTGTGGCTTATTACTAAGGCGCTGCATAACGTTTCAATATTAGACCTTCACCTTTGTCTGATCACAAATGTCAGATATTTGTAATGCTTTTTGTAAATGATGTAACTTTGTATAAAACCCCCTCTTGTCAAAACTTAATAACTTGATTCTCGTCTGAGGAAGTTAAAGACAATGTCAGTGACATTATAACAAAGTTTTGGGTAAAACTAGGGCAGTAATTGTCAACTAAATATGAAGTTAGTAAATATTTGCTTAAATTTAATAGCAACTTAGCTAGTGATGTTATTTATCAGATTTGGAGGATATCACTAATAATAAAAGGCTGAACTGCAACATCAATGAGATAACATATAAATATAAAGAGCATATATTCATTCACGGAGAAAATGGATTGAAGAAGGTGAGCAAAGCTCTGTTTATTTTTTAGATTAGAAAGAGAGCAAGCCAAATACATAAATGAGCAACACACAAATACATGTACTGTGTAAAAGTATGTTACAATAAGTATATCTATTAAATGATGATTAACACAGAAGCACTTTGGGATGATTTTGAGTAGAGCATTTTTGAGCACACTGTACAATCCAGTGATGTCTAAGGACCTGTGAGGCCTTAAGGGTATGAGGCCTAAAGTAAGCCATTCTGTTCCATATGTGAAGCCAGTGCACTTTTCCACAGTTTATGGAACTCAATGACCCAGTAACATTGGGAAAAACATGTTTTTCTACGCCTGGCTGGTACAGCGACCAAATTTAGGCAGTTTCCGCCCCATTACGATGACTACAATCTTATATCCTGATACAGCACAATGAGCAAGGCCTCAAGTGTGACCAGAGTTAAAGATGAGAGAAAGAGGTGAAGAAAATAAATATGTTAAGATATGCAACAAATTGAAAAGATTGGTTTATCGTTATTAGAAATGTATCATGTTGCTATACTATATACAGTACTATATATTTGTATTCTTTAATAATGTATGTTCAGTCATTTGATTTTTATTGTACTGTAGTTTTTTTTTTAGTCATTTAAAAATTAAACAAACAAAAAAAACGAAATAAATGAAAAATCATGGCAAGTCACACATAGGAGTGATTGGGTTTATGCGCAATTATGTCCTCCAGGTGACCTCGTAATTCTGTATTACACCGTGTCTACACAGAACGCGACACGACAAAAGACATTAGAAACGCATTAGAATCTATTATAATTTAACATTTCGTCCACACTGGAGGCGGCGAGGTCCGATACAGACCGATAAAGAACAGGCAGGTTGTCATGTTGCGTCGCGGCTGTCGCGTCCGGTGTAGACACGGTGTTACGAAGCTACTCCAGACTCAGAGCACCCGTAGATCTACTACGATATTCAATAGCTGCTTATAGTACGATTGGTTTTAAGACGCACTTGGCCTTACGATACTTTTGGGAAACGCAGCCCTGTTTATATTGGAAAATGATATGGTCCAGAAAAAATAATATCTCCTCTCAAATAAGTCAAAGAAATATATTTAACTATTCCGTAATATATATCCTACCAAAATGTTTCTAAAGAAAACATTTGGAACCTGTTTATACACCGAATCCATTTTTTGTCATAATGACACTGCAACACTTATTCGTTTATTTTGGTCGTGCAACTGTATTCAGCAACTTTGGAAACATGTTTTTTTCATCAGCCCAATAGCTGTTCCTTTTTCCTTTTTGAAGATGACCAAAATGCTTGTTTTATAATCAACCTAATTCTTTTTTATGTATATGTTCTTAACATAAATGTAAATTTTCTAATTGCAGACCTATTTTTGTAGTCTTTTTACAAGAAATGAAACAGTATTTAAATACATTTACATTTAGGCATTTGGCAGACTTACATTTCATTATCCTATACATTTTACATAGGTATTTGCAATCTTTGGGATCGAACCCACAACCTTGCTCTTACCACTGAGCTACAGGAAAGCTAATACATTTATGTTTTCTTCTAACACGAAAGCACAATGAACTTTTGCACAGCTTATAAGCTTTTCAATTTATTTAATTTGTAATGTGTTTGTCTTTTGTGTGTGTTATGCCCTCTCCCGTTTTTATTCTTTTATTTATTAATGGTGAGGGGGTTATCTTGTTTGTTTTGAGCCATGGTAATGTTTTTTTCTTTCCTCTCTTTCATTAATCTTACTTTTTCTTAATGTAATGCTAAGTTTATGTTGTAACATATTGTTATAACAAAATGTTCAATAAGGCATTCTGCAAGAGTTTCATGAATGAAGCCCATTGATTGCATTTGGAACACTGTTTTTTATATTATCTGTGTTTCTCATATAGGTATTATTTTAATTATATATATATTTTTAAATTATAACAAACAGCATCAATCTACGGTATTTTTTAAGCATATCATTGGAAATCATATTAATAAATGAGACTGTTGTCATTGATTATAAGCTGTTTATTTTGATGTATAATCAATCACACGATATGTTTGATAATGTTAATATCTGTTAATGTTAAAACTTAGTGTCTTTTTATAAAAACTCAAGGGAACTGACCATGAAGCTACAAGAGGTGTTTTACCCTGCCACACAATGTTTATGTGTTTGTGAACTATTTAAACCACTCTAGTTTTAGTACTTAAATAGGCCTACATCTATGGGGTCAGATTTGTTTCATTATTCTGAATAAATAAACTACGATTCGCAAATAAATACAGAGAGTTTCACAAACGATTTTTAAATCCACAAATGCACAAAAAGCAAACCATAAATATATGTTAGACGTTCCACAAAAATAAATGGAATTCAAAAATAAATACAACGACATTTGCAAATAAAAATTATTTACAAATGTATTTTATTGATATATATTTGTGGATCGCTTTCTGCGCATTTGTGGATCGCTTTCTGCGCATTTGTGGATCGCTTTCTGCGCATTTGTGGATCAGTGCACGCATTTGTGGATCAGTGCACGCATTTGTGGATCAGTGCACGCATTTGTGGATTGCTCTCTGTGCATTTGTGGATCGCTTTCTGCGCATTTGTGGATCGCTTTCTGCGCATTTGTGGATCGCTTTCTGCGCATTTGTGAATCGCTGCACGCATTTGTGGATCAGTGCACGCATTTGTGGATCAGTGCACGCATTTGTGGATTGCTCTCTGTGCATTTGTGGATTTTGAAACATTTCTAACGTCAAGACGTGCGCACAATCCACAAATAGGTGGACTCCGCCCACTATCTACGCAAGCCAATCGGTTAACTTCCGCTTTTGTTGTCCAATAGGCCACGTTCTAACTTCAGCCAATCACGTTTTGCTATGCACTAAGATTCAGGGAGTTAACATGGCGACTAGTGGCGGTCTAAAATCTGTGTTATACTAAGAAATGATAATGGCCTCTTCTTTATACTATGTAATGATCGCTTGTGTTCTTATACATTGTCCGTATTGTTACATATATGCTGTATTTAAACGTGTATGACTTGATAACAGCGTGCACGGACTGGAGTGGAAAATCCCGGTGACTATGGAGTCAGGACTGATATGGTCTGCCAGCCTTTTTATTGTGTTTATGTTCCAAAGTGCTAAATTCCGATTTTGTCATTCGATCAAATATGATCTATTACTGCATGGTTAAGCAGTTATTTCGATCCAAACACTCGGCGCGTGCCTCCTGTCAAGTTTCGCGGAGTTTGCAATGCGCACTGCAGCTGTCGGTGTACTATCAGTATAACGATTGCAGAATTAATGTGGGGGAAATCATCAGCATTTTGAATTTCTATGTCATTCATAATTCAAAATAAAACCTAATTTATACAGTCATCTCGGTTTATCCCATTCCTGAATGATCTCTGCTGCTATCGCTACACTGTTCTGTTTACTGTCTATCTCTCTGCCATGACAAAGGATGTCGATTCTTTTACTATGATCTTGTGCACACAATATATTCTTAAATTCAACCCCAAAAGTAAATGATGTAAACCTATACAATTTGTGTTTTCGAACCTTACCATAGTAAATATTGGTATAGGCTACAACTGCAGATAATCAATTTACTGTAGATAATAATAATGGATGTGGCAGTGCTCTCAGTAGCGTGTTAAACGATAAACGTCTCCATTTTACCTGGTGCTAAATAAATTATTATTGTTGGGTTATAATTATGTATATATTGCTGCCTTTTAAATGACATATAGGACAGCTTTAAAATACTTTTTATTTCCATTATTTAATGGCAAATAAAAGCACAACAGGGGCATTAAGAATGCAAGGGAGGCAACACAACTTTTTCTCCGATGAAAAAAGTAAAAATATGAAGCAAAATATGAAACTGCCAAATAGAAATGAATTGAAGCCAATTGTACAAATGAATGAGTTCTCCATACAAACGCACAAAAGGCACTGGACATTACTGGGCATTTCAGTAAAGCGCATTTTCATACAGAGATCCCCGAAAATATGCGGAAGGTGTCCCGGGATGACGGGATCGGTTGATATTGGTTTACAATGCCAGTGACCTGCAATTAAAAGGCAATTATTTTGTTTTACTTGATTTTGTTGAGAAAAAACAAGCATGCTCAGGTAGGCTCGAATCAGTCTGTTAACAAAAAAATGGCTCTTCCGCGTCATGTACATCAAGAGACGTACTTTTAAAGATTGCTAAATGTTTAAGTTAATTGAAGTGCTCTAGCATTGTAATTTTGTGTTGATCGATGAAGTCATTTAAAACTTGCTCCATGTAGAGGCGACATAGCCTATTCTCTCTCAATTTCAGTGAACATGCTCGGGACACATACAAACTCCGAATACTAAAGCGGATATTTCGGACTTCTGAGCGAATCACTGGTAGACTACTGTTATCACTGCAAGAACTTTACTCATCCAGAGTGAGCGAGTAAAATGGAGTAAAATGAGTAAAATGTAAAATGACACCCAGCACACTATCTCTTTGAACTGCTGCCGTCTGGTCAGCGCTACAGAGCCCTGAGCACCAAAACAGCCAAACATAGGACAAGTTTCTTTCCTCAGGCCATCTACCCCATGAACAGTTAAACAGTTAAATGTTCACTGTGCAATACATATGTGCAATACTAAACTACTCACTCACACTTATATTTATTTATTATACATATGTTACTGATTTAATATATAATATAGCTATCCCATTACCTTACACAATTTTTATAGCACCTAATAACTTGTATATATGGCACATGCATAAAATATGGCATCCGGTTCTCTTTTGACATGTATTGTTTTTCATATGTGTATTGTCTATTACATATTCATTTTTATTATTTTGTTACCTGTGTCTTGTCACTTTATGTGAGCTGTTATTAGTAAATGTATTATACTACTATAGTATTTCTATGTGGGGAATTGTGGATAGACTTGTCCCACATGACAATCTTGCAATACAGCCTACTTACGCTGCTGCCACTAAAGACTACGCTTGCTATTGATAATGTATATAACAGGTATCATATGGTTTTGTCATGGCAAAGAGTTAGTTAGTAAACAGAACAGTGTAGCGATAGCAGCAGAGATCATTCAGGAATGGGATAAACCGAGATGACTGTAGAAATTACGTTTTATTTTGAATTATGAACGACATAGAAATTCACAATGCTGATGATTCCCCTCAGGTTAATTCTGCCATCGTTATACTGGTAGTACACCGACAGTTGCAAAAAATCGGAATTTAGCACTTTGGAACATAAACACAATAAAAAGGCTGGCAGACCCAATCAGTCCTGACTCCCTAGTCACCGGGATTTTCCACTCCAGTCCGTGCACGCTGTTATCAAGTCATACACGTTTAAATACAGCATATATGTAACAATACGGACAATGTATAAGAACACAAGCGATCATTACATAATATAAAGAAGAGGCCATTATCATTTCTTAGTATAACACAGATTTTAGACCGCCACTAGTCGCCATGTTAACTCCCTGAATCTTAGTGCATAGCAAAACTTGATTGGCTGAAGTAAGAACGTGGCCTATTGGACAACAAAAGCGGAAGTTAACCGATTGGCTTGCGTAGATAGTGGGCGGAGTCCACCTATTTGTGGATTGTGCGCACGTCTTGACGTTAGAAATGTTTCAAAATCCACAAATGCACAGAGAGCAATCCACAAATGCGTGCACTGATCCACAAATGCGTGCAGCGATTCACAAATGCGCAGAAAGCGATCCACAAATGCGCAGAAAGCGATCCACAAATGTGAAGAAAGCGATCCACAAATATATATCAATAAAATACATTTGTAAATAATTTTTATTTGCAAATGTCGTTGTATTTATTTGTGAATTCCATTTATTTTTGTGGAACGTCTAACATATATTTATGGTTTGCTTTTTGTGCATTTGTGGATTTAAAAATCGTTTGTGAAACTCTCTGTATTTATTTGCGAATCGTAGTTTATTTATTCAGAATAATGAAACAAATCTGACCCCATATACATCATATTTATAATAAAGATAAACTATAATTAGAGTTCTGTGAGTTATATTATGTGTTTATGAGTGTATGAATATCATTACTGTACCTACAACATATTAAGCTTAAATTAATCTAAAGTTAAACAACCATTCTGCTTTTGATTTTCACGCTTTTTGATCCCACGTTACTTTAAAAGCAGCTAATCTAAATAAAAGGTCTGCTCGCAGAATATAGGTAACGTTTATATTAATTTGTCACTGATCTGTTATTTCTCCAGCAGGTGGCATAATTGCACTTTCATTCATTGCAAGCAGAAACTGCTTCTGAATATTAATCAATTTACGCCAAGATAACCAACTTGGACACGTCTTAATATATATATCACATTTGCGCCGATCATACTAGTGGGATTCTACTATGACTACATTTATAATGTTAAGGTAATGTGATCTAATGGTAATATTTAATGTCCCTCTGGTGTGTGTAAGCCACACATACTAAAGTATGCTATTTTAAAAATACTATTCGCTTCTGTTTAATATGAGCATGTTTCGCTCTCTGTGCTATAGATTCGCAAACAGACTCCACTAAACTGAACAGTGTTGCGCAGAAAGACTTACTTTAAAGTCGTCCATAAAAAGACTAACTGAATACTCACATGTTGAATGCGTAGTTTAATTGTTATATGTCATATTTTGGTATTCGGTCTTTGCGAGAGATTGAACAAGTTATTTTACCAGAAGATGTTGTGCGTGCGGCGTGATCACTGTGCGTTATCTGACCGGAAACAGATCGTGATTAGTTCAGGCAGTTTAGCAGACACGGATTGAAGAGGAGGATTTTGTGTTTGGTCTCTCACCACTCCCCCTCTCATTGTTTTCTATTTCCTTTACATGCTTACTTTATTTCTCCTGAATTTCCCTTATTTTAAATATACTAACACTTAAAGAAAGCATTTTAGCAGTTTGCATGTCCCAGAAATGCAAATGAGGACTTTTTTTGTTTGTTTTGTAAACCTTGAAGAAATCCAAATAAATACATAAAGTAAGCCAGAAATAAACCAGTTATCTAACAATTTACTACTAATCATTTTCAATAACATGAAAAAAATATACCTGTTATAATAAATATTATTTAATAACTAAAATACATTTGTATAATTTTTATATTATTCAAAAGTAAAGATTTAATAAAAGATTGTGTTTTGTTGGATTCTCAAATTACTACATTTGTTCCCCCATCCTAAATATGCTTGTTGTATTTTAGTGCAATTGATTTAGTCCTATTTTGGACTTGATGAGTTCAGGAATCATTTATTATCTATTGTGGTTTGTAAAATAAGGTGCTTTATACAAATTGACTTGAATAAAGTTTGATTCTCTGTCCGTTATTCGTATCCTTATAATTTAATAATAAGAAATGCAGTGTTTTTCTGACATATCCATACAAGAAAGAATCTAAGTGCCATAGGGCTACAAGTTATATATAGTTCTTATACTTCTTAAATTGACAGACCTAGCCTACATTCTGCCTGCCTTAGAAATGTTTATAATAACAAAGAACATGACAAATTCTCTGTAAAATTTTAATGTTGTAATGTCAGAGAGGAACAGTAGCCATCTGGTAGCACTTTAACGGGTCTTACTGTGCCTTCTGCTCCTGCAGCAGTGCTCAATGTGAATCTGTGTGACTAATCTGAAAGATAAAGAAACATGAGCCTCAGGTGAAAGTTCAGCACCAGCAATTACTACATTTATATATCAGCATAAGGTTGTAGTTATATGTCACAAATTCTAAGGTTTCAAATATTTGGTGCAAATTCTGAAAGTCCTTCAAAAGACTTTTATATCTTAAAGTGATATGAAACCATCATTGCACCACAATGCCACCACAACAAAGCTGTCTCTTTTATGGACAATATAGATACATCTGTTTGTGATGTTTACTCTGTGTGTTTTTAACTTTTATTGTTTCTTCTCATGGAGGAGTTTTGAAACATCCTCAAAAATCTTAATTAAAAAAAAATCTTTTTTAGCTGAAATCTTAATCACATCACAGTGGTTTTCAAAATTGTAGTTTTCACCATAGATCTTTTCTTTTGACCTTGAAACTAATTTTGGTTGGCATGAGCCAATTGGTCTCTGTTATATCTGTAGTTTAATTAAACCGGTGCATTTAGGTTCATAATTAAGCACCTTTTAGGCTACTTGACGGGGCATTTTACTTGGTACTTATTCAGTATGCCATGGTCCATAAAATTCTATATGGCATTACCCTCTAATACCGTTATTGTACCAGGGCCCCAGCATAGCAGTAAGTATAGATATAAAAACAATGGGGAGAATAAGTTTCTGAGCATAAAAGACTCCGTAAATATAAGAGTGCGTAAATGTAAAGATAATGGTGTGAGGCTCCTCTCCTTAAAGGAAGCGGGACTCTTCAATCACGTCATTCCATGCTCAGGCTTTCAGCAGGAAACAGCTTTTCCTCCCGGATAGTTGCGCTCTTTTCCGCTCGCTCAATGCTACTCTCCGTTCAGAACCCGCGGAAGCCAGCGAGAAGGAAAAATGCCTCCTTCTATAACCGAGAAAGCGTCTCTTAAACTCTTTTACACCGTATTTTTGACGGCTCTCCAAGCGCGCACGATCGGTGCTCTTCAGATTCAACAGGCGTTTGCGTCTCCAAACGCCACTAATAACTTCGTAGTGGACGCGGTTTCAGGTAGAGTTTACCTGGCCTCAGTGAATAGCCTGTACCAGCTTAACGCGACGCTCGCGCTAGAGGTGGAGACGCGAACCGGACCCGTGCGCGACAACCCGCTTTGCCATGCGCCGCAGCTGCCGCAGGCGATGTGCGAGTACGAAAAGGTGTTCACCGACAACCACAACAAGCTTCTTGCGCTGGACCGCGAGCAGGGCGTTCTGGTAACGTGCGGTTCGGTGTACCAGGGCTTTTGTGAGCTGCGAAGTATGGAGAACGCGTCCCGAGTTGCAGTCACGTTCCCACAGGAAGGGTCCACCGTGTTCCCAAGCATGCTCAATATCGTCGCCAACCACGAGAACGCGAGCACCGTTGGGCTTATCTTTCGGAGTCACGGCGGAGCGCCCAAGCTGCTAGTGGGGGCAACCTACACGGGCATGGGGACCGAGTTCTTTCCCAAAAACCACAGCAAAGAGGACCTTCGCTTCGAAAACACACCAGAAATCGCCATCCGCTCGCTAAACACCAAAGACCTCAACCGGCTGTTCACATACGACATCAACCCCTCGGAAGATAACGTGTTTAAAATCAAACAAGAAGTTAAGCAGAAAAACAAGCTCAACTTTGTTCACGCTTTCATTCTCAAGACTTATTCATACATCGCTATTAACAACGACGCCAATATAGGTCTCAAAGAAAGCCAGCCCAACAGCATCCTGGCGCGCATCTGCCTGGATACGGATGGTCCCCGCCGGTCCTCATCCACGGAGAGCCGAAAACTCACCGAATCGTATATTCAAATGGGAATTCAGTGCGGATCCAATGGGAATATATATAACCGACTCATCTCCATATATCCAGTGGACATCAGAACTGACAGCTCAGAAACACCCGAACCTTACCTTTTTGGGGTGTTTGCAAGGGCGGGCAGGCAGTCGGCCGTATGTGCGTTTCGGGTGTCGGATGTGGAGGAGATGATCCGTCAGGGCCGCCGCAACTGCTCAAACGGTCCAAACAGCGATGTGCAGGTTCTCGACAGCGTCATCCAAGGCTCAGGGGCTGAGTGCGAGGCCAAAGGGACGATCGTGGTAAGCTGCTTTTGAAAATTTTACCGTAAACTTGATTTAATTACGCGTTGACAAACTCGTATTGAGAAATCAGAGTAGCTAGTGAATATCCAAATATATGTACGCAATATTTAACATAAATATATTGCGAACCAATAATCTGTTTTAAGGATTATTTATTATAAAAATTGGTAAAGTGAAATTTCAAGTACAGTGTTCAGAGTGTGACTTGCAAGTAGACGTTGTGGAAGGAGCGTTTGTGATCAGCCATACCCCGGAATTAAAGAAATGATTTATAGAGATAACATTCATTTCATTTTAAATTTGATGCGCATGGAGGACACGTCGCCCATAGTCTACATGGTGTTATATTATAACATAATAATTAAGCCTAATAACCTTCCAGTTTCAATAAAGATTTATAGCCTTATGCTTAAAAGTTTGTTTTAGTATATTAGTAAAGTAGTTTTATGGAAATTAAAGTCCTGAGGGCCATCTTAATTTTGGCAGCCTTTTATTGATGTCATGTCACATAAAATAACACAAATATGTCAAATCAGAGGTGCCCACGGATCACGGAACGACTTGAAAGAAGGGGGCCCATCAAACCCACCTATAAGCACTATGAGTTTTTTTGCCATTATGGTGCGTAGCTTCCAAAAAGGTAGTCTGCAGGGGTGGACTGGCCATTGGGAGAGCGGGCAAAATGGCATTCTTCGAGTCGGTGTTGTAATTTCTGTCTTCCTCAAATTCTTAACACTGCTTATTATCGGTGTCAAATTGTTTGGGATGGCCAAATTCAAGATTTACCATTAAAATGCTAGTCTGCCAATTTCAGGGAGGAAGTTAAAGCTACAAAAGTTATTGAGCCAACAGCAGTGAGTGATTCTCTTTTCTTGTTGTTCCATCCTTGTTTGATTCATTCCAGCGGCTTAGAGCAGCCACTTTAGGACATTACACCCACTTAAGACACAAACTACTAGGTTTATGACATAACGTGATGTATCTTTCTATAAAATATGTGTACACTATGTGAAAAATAATAGTTTGCACGCTGTAGAAAACATGTAACATATGTTATGCCATTTAAGAACTGGTCTTTTGACGAAAATGACGAATATAATTGAGTAAAGTGCATAAAACTCTGTGTGGTCTTTCCTTGATTAGGCACTATCATTTTGGGAATGATTAACAATGTGTTTTTAGACAGAAGAACAGCCCTTATCCTGCATTTTAGTATACTGTGCACTCCAAGTAATGTTTTATTACGTAAACATAACATTTTATGAAAACCATATGACAATCTGATGCTTATTTAGGACATTCTTTGTTGTCTTGTTTTCGCTTTTGTAATTGTTTCGCTTTTATGTGTCATAAAGGTTCAGGATCCTCATCTGTTCATCATTTTTATTCAATCACTGTAATTAAAACCGTAGTGTAATTACTTAGTGGTGGTGTTTGCTCAACCGTATCTATTACAGCTCATCAGGCTTAAGTTTAGAAACATCTTATTGGAACAAACACCAAACTCTGTATTATATTTTATTTGGCACAAGGCACTTTTACGTAACACAGGCTTTCCCATGAACACTGTGTGCAAACCTATGCTCTCAGTCTATGTTATAACATCACATTATTCCTACTACACCACATTATCGTAATTCAGCATTGCAAATTGATGGTTAAACTTAGTGCTCGGATAGACTATTTATTTATTTTTATCTGATGGATTACATTCTGAGAGCACACGAGGTCACAGCGCTGAGGGGTGAAACTCGTGAGAAAAACCCACCCATTGAATTCTTTTTCTCTCCCCCGCTTCAGTTCCCGTCACCCTGCAATGAACCTTTCACTTCTCTGCATTACTCACACCAACTTCATATGACATAGTAACTGTTGCTCTAATGGAGCTAAAGTGGGATAGGCTGGATAAAGACTACAGTCAAATGGAGCGCCAAACATCCAGACGTTTGAATAAACAATAGATTAATCAGTGTGTTCGGAAGGGTCAGGATCCTCTTCTGTTCATAACGTTTATTTAATTATTGTAATTCAAATCACAGTGTAATTGCTTATTGAAGGCAGCCACACACTCAAAAAGGACACGTACATTTTTTATGTGTTATGCTATTTAACACATCATGTGTTGATTTTGTGTTAAATAAATAAAAGGGACAACACAAGGTATGTGAAAAGTAACATAAAATGTGTTGTCCCAGAAATAACACAGATATATGTCATCACTTTTATTGCTTATCAAATTTAAGATTAGATCCGTCTTATAAGAAGACTGGACCTTGTATTCTATGCATAATAGAAAGAACAGAACATGTCATTTCTTTCTTTGTATATTGAGGTAAAATATTTCACCCATATTAGAGACTTAAAGGCGGGATGTCCGATTTGTCAAAGCTGTTGTTGATGTTCAAATCACCAAAACAGGCAAAGCCCTACTCCCATCTTTCGTCAGCGCTCGTCTCGACTATTGTCCATCCTGTGCACTGTGCACCGTACTGCTGATTGGCTACAAGGTTGTTTTTGGTACTCGGTTCGACTTTGTCTAAACAAGCGCAATTCAGAAATGGGACACCCCGCCGTGTAAGGACCTCGTTCACTCATATGCTCAGTTACCTATCCCACCCCAACATCCTTTTATTTTCTTAGCTTCAGCCGGAGCAGTTGAATTGTGGTGCCGCTCACCTGCAGCATCCCTTGGCGCTGAGAAAACCTCTGAGGGTCCGGCCCATCTATGAGGCTCCAGGGCTCAGCTCTGTCGCTGTAGACAGTGTCCATAACCGCACCGTGGTGTTCCTGGGGAAAAGTAATGGACGGCTATGTAAGGTAAGAAACATGCCTTCTCTTGAAATACTTGAATTCTCTTACATACACATCTGCGAGTAATTACAGTGTACAGATGTACGTACAGCATTAGTGTCACACACCAGTGAACACACAAGTCTTGCATGTGTCCTGGTGGGTTCAGATGTTTAATAGTATTTACTAAAAGGTGTTTGCCTGCCTGGGAAACCTCTTTAAAAGCATTCCTATCTGATCAGGTGGTCCAAACCCATTGTCCTCCTAGTGTCTTTTTTTCTGTGTGTTTGCCCTTGTTCTTGTTTACACAGAAGCTCAGTTTTGTTAAACACAATGTTTTTTAAAGGTTTTATTTCCTCAATTGTGCTTTAGACAGATTTACACTTACCTCACCCTTACGAAAAGATAACCATGGTTTAAAACAAAAACTAAAAAACATGCTTTTATTACAGTTTGAAAAAAACATGGTCACTGTAGTGCCAATAATAAATAGGGAAGGACTTGTGTATAGCTGTTACTACGATGCATTTTGGTCAATTGGATCACAAGTGGACAAGGGAACCTGGGCCCGTATGCTTAAAGCTTAAGAATCCTCTGAGAACGCTCTTAAATTTAGCTTAAAAACTTCTACGTTGGAGTCTCAGCTAAAAACGATTCAGGAGATATGTGAGAGAAACTCTGAGCAAGAAAAAGACATATACTTTTTTTAGTGAGGAGGCGGGGCTGACCCCTTTGCTACATATGACACAGTCTTTTAAAGACTGTGATTGGTTGGTTGACCAAGAAGGAAAATAGTGCGCTTTTAAGTATAGGGTTCATTAGTTGTGAAATTGCACATGTCTTTTTTTCTGTTTTGACATACTCATGCACACACATGCACTATATATATACTGTATATATTTAGATTTCTTTCTTTTTTTATTTACCATGCTGTTAATGTCAACGTATTTGATAGAAAATGAACAGTGACACAATAGATTTCTGTAAGTGCTGTAATAGTTTGTGTGATCACTATAGAAGGTTGTGACAGAACCGAATCATATCTGCTGCATAGCTACATTTCTCTGGTTGCTGAATAAGTTATTGTAGTGATTTCTTCTATTTCTGGCTCTATGGCATTTCTGTCTGTCTTGGAGATGTTAGTGTGTCTCTAATCAGATCGGTCACAAATATGAACCCTGCACGATCTAATGTGTTCTGTCTTAATAACTCACTGTCTTTCAATTCAATGTAATTTTATTTTATAGCGCTTTTACAATTTTCATTGCATCGATTCCAAGAAAACCAAGATAAACAAAAGTTGAACACACACAAAACAATACAAAATCTGATAAACCTTTATAGTAATATGAAAATTGTCATGCATTGCAACACATTTTTTCTCACTTTTTGTGTTTCATCCATTTTCTCTGCTGCTAAATAAACTCTTAAGTCTTTTAAAAGTCCTCCTCGCCACTCCTAAAATTTTGGACCTCTCAAGGGTTAAGATGCTTTATGAATTTCTTTTTTCTTTACTAGGATTTCTTCTGTGATTCTAAGAGAATTTTCTTTGAATTTTGCATTAGTAGCAACTCTTTGAGCTAAGATTTTTCATGAACACCTGAACTCTTGGAGGGGAGGGTTTATGTACAGGCTTATATATGGCCTTTTTCTGATCTTTTAATCAAATGGACAAAATAAGCGCTCACAATTTACATGAACGCGATCAGAGATGGCAGGTAAACATACCAAGAACAGCGGTTTTCATTTCTGTTCTGACAGACGCAAAAAATTGCTGAAACGCTGTAATAGTGAGAAAACATTGTGCTTGATAAAGTTTTTGTCTTTAAACCAAACTTTTAGGTCTTCAGCCAGCAAAGTTTAAATCCTGTTAGGTAGCGCACATATTATAATGTTTACGACTTTTGTCCGTAGGCAGGGAGTAGGTAGTAGTGTTGTAGTCAAGACCACCTAAACCGATACCAAGACCAGCAGGTTCCGAGGCCAAGACCAAGGCAGTCAGAGACCCAGGGCCAGTTGTATAAAATGCTTAGACTAGTCTTACAAGTTAGTTATCTAATTTTTTTTCTCCAAGATTGGTCAGAACTTCTACAAATCTGCAAAAGTAGAACGGTCTAATTGAAATCTGAAAAGTAAGACTTATTAGTCTTAACTAAGGGCTAGTTAGTGAGATTAGTTAAGACATAGGCGGTTTGTAGAAACGCACAAAAGTTCTTATTTGTTCTAGATTTGTTTGGAACTAGCCAAATTGAACAAAAACACTGTAATTGTGTCTGAAGCCACTTATTAACTCATGGTTTATTAAATAAAGATGTAAAATCTTTATCACGTCCAGATCACGTCAGATGTTATAATATAAATTAAAAAGATCTAAAACAAGTCAAGTACTTTTTTGCAATCACATCTTGGATATTGTAGGCTTTTGTATTCATTTTCTTGACTGATTTTTTTAATACAATCCTTCATTTATCTCTTACCGACACAACAGTAAGGAAAGAAATCAAATAAGAAATGTCAATGATAGCTTTTACATCCGATCACATTAATGATGTTAAAACTTAAATCAGCAATGTAGTGTAATTCCCACAGCTGTGGTCTTGAGATCACTAAGTCCAAGAGACCAAGTCAAGAGCTGAGACCGAGACAAGACAAAGACCATCAAAAATAGTCTTGTGACCTGTCTCGAGACCAAGACCGGTCTACAACACTAGTAGGCGTTCTTTTGTGGCTGTTTGAATGCATTTTACAACATCAGCGTCTACACTATAAACCCCTTCGGGTCAAATACTTTTTCGACCTCTTGAAGTGGTCAAAAGTTGACAAACTCAAAACATTTCACACTTCATTACAACTGTATTAAGCGCCTGCCGTTTGTGAACCGATCAACCAAAACACATGTTAGTACCAGGTGTAAACAGGGCTAAAGAAGTATGCAGTACAAGGTTGTATGGATTTATTATCAGTGTCTTTTCTTTGACATGGCCAATCAAATTTTGTCTTATGACATAATGTTTCTGGTCAATACAATAATTATATTTCTCTTTATTGGGCCTTATTTATGATGGCATCATAACCTTTGAAGAATATGAATTTAAGAATTTATGGTAAATAAAGATTTTATTATATAGATTTATTGAGAGGAAATTTTAAAATGCGTGCAAAATTTAGCACAATTTTTGTCAAGCTTTGGCATCCCCTACAGGACTACATTGTTTTATTTAATTAATCCCCCATATCCTTTATTTTCAATTTCCAACTTAATAATATATGGCAATATCCTGCAGTACTTTATTACTTGTTCACAGATTGCACAAAACATTTTTTTCTTCCTTCCTTCCTTTCATTTATTATTATTATATGTTTTTAATTTGCCTGGCAATCCTAAAATTCTTTTAATTCACTTTTTCTAAAAAATGTGAGATCATTGTCCTTAGACTTGAACTAGCACATGGTAAAAGCATGTTTTGTTGCAGTATAATTTATTTAAAAAAAACATTACATACACAAAGTTAAATTTATTATTAGATTTTATATAATATTTTTTTACTGAACACACACTTCACAAAACGAAACCTTTGCCAAAAAGGTATGTATGTTGCAAAACTTATGCAAGCAGCAGAAAGTAGAAAAGAATCCTTAATTAGGACAGAATTCCAGAGAGATGCGTCATACTTAGTTAAATCACCTTTTAGTAGTTATTAAAAAGTCTAAAATCCCCTCTCTATGGCCATGGAAAAATGCTCTTCAATCTGTTAGCTGTTTGTGAGTAATGCTATTACTCAGTATTTAACTTACGGATATGGAATATGTGGCTGCAGGGGGGCTCGTGTAAAAAAGGTTTTATGTTTTCCTGCCAGACTGAATGAGCGTCTGCTCCAGATGTCTTTGTGGTGAGTATCTGCTCACGTAAGACAGTGTGTGTTAAAGACTCTTGTGTTTACATAATCTTACATTTACATTCATGCCTTTGGCAGACTTACATTGCATTATTCTATACATTTTGTTTCTAAGTATGTGCAATCCCCTGGGATCGAACCAATGACCTTGGCGTTGTTAGCGCTATGCTCTTACCACTGAGCTTCAGGAAAACTTAACCTTAAACTTATTAAATGCTATGGGCTACAGTTGATATTATGTTTTACAACGTGTTAGGTAATTATTGTAGCAAATGGTGGACTGCAAATTTATGTGTTTTTGTTGGGGCTCAAAAAAGAGGTTATTTTTATGTTTGTAGGATAACATTTTTACATAAAGTCAACTTATAATGACAGTCAGGGTTTTTAATCGTGTTCTTGGCTGTAAAAATAGCACAAATAAATATAATACAACAAAATGCAAATTAACTTCAACGTGCATGTTTTTTGGGGGGTTGGTGTAAAAGTAGTTTTCAGAAAGTAATTCAAAATAAATGAATATAGACAAATCCATATTAGAGGCACTAAAGACTGCATGGTTTATTTTATATACAAAGATATGATTATATTTTATTTAATAATTTTGTTTTTAATGTATTAATACTTTTCAGAATTAGTCTGAAAATTTGAGTACAGTGTGCCACATAGTTCTTCATACATTTACACACACTATCAAGAGTAAAAGTTTTCTGTGATTAGCCCTGAAAGGGTCTGCATAATGTGTGTATGTGCGTCTGTGTGTGTGTGTGTGTGTGTGCTTCTGCGCATGTGTGTGTGTGCGTGTTTGTGTGTGTAGCGGTGTGTATACCCAGCGGGTGGTTTCATGACAGTGCTGATGGTTTTGGGAGTGTGTGTAATGTGATTTGGGATAGTGAGATAAGCTTATTTCAGGATCTGTGTTAGTTGAATCAAATGAAATTAGATCTCAACCTCGGCTCATGTACCCGCTCACAACCTAACCATCAACCCACTCGTTCCTCTCCCCGTCTGACTGGCCATATATACATATTCATATAATACATGAACATGAATGAATGGAGGCAACTGCACAATGCACAGTACAGATTAAATGACGTTTTGTATTGTATTATTATTGTGTTGTATTATCTTAATTCAATTACATTTCGACGGCAAAGGTTATATCTATGATGCTGGAATTGCGCAGCATTTCATTTCATATGTGCTACAACAAGTACGAATTAAAATCGACTATAAATGGGAAGTCAGTCTATTAGTGGGAATACTTTTATAAATACTGATAAAAATGAAGGTTTTCTGGTGCATTCGTGACAAAGTTGAAGAATTGCATTGCGTTGTGGGAACACACAGCAAACCTTGACAAACGTTCATTGTACATTATGACTAATGTAGTAGGTTTTCGGGGTTTTTCACCCAAACAGACATTTTAAAACTTACCTAAGTATTATATTTACTGTATAGGTAGGTTGGTTGGGTGCTATTCCCAATATAGCCAAGATATAAGTGATTATGAAGGGTGTAAACAGTGTTTTAATCTTTATGTGTTGTTCAACAGCTATCTCTGCTGGCTAACCTCTCTGTTGCTAATATATGGTCATCCAAACTCTCTGCTAATGATCCAGTGCACCACATCATGACCTTTGACCCCAGCGACAGGAACTATATGTACCTCATGACAACACATCATGTGAGTATAAAACCTTTTTACAAAATCACTCAGAAAGTACAGTTTTGATATTATTGTAAACATCTTCAAAACAATGACACTGAAGAAAACAAAAATCATCATATGTAACAGCCAGCCAAAAAAGGTGCTAAAATATGTCAAAGCTATAAAATGAATCAGTGTTCACCATTGTACAATATATCACTCTACAGCAAAAAAAAAGAACAATAAGACATTCAAGGTCTTGCCATACTGTGAATCACAGGCGCTGATCCCATTGGCCTGAGAACCCATGGAAATACACAAGAAAAGTCAGAGGGTTTCTCTTGGCAAGAAACACAAAAACTTGCTTGTGCAATGGACATGTTTAAAAAGGATGTTTTATTAACACATTGTTTGTGTTATGTAACACAGTGGTTCTCAACTGGTTTGGCCATGGGACGCACATTTTCCCATGATCATCAAGCCATGACCCACTTTTTAGAATATATGACGTCATATGTAATTTGTTTAAAACAACAAAATAATATATATATATTTTTTTTTTACTAATATGACTTTTACTGATGGATTCAAGGCCTATTAGTTAAGGCTATTAAACAGCATTCCCAATGTAGTTTTTTAATCAAAATTGTTGGTTTGAGCCACCAAAGCAATACAAACATAAACAAAATAACACAAAGCCAAAATAACATGTCATTTTGGGGTTATGGAAACAAGAGTCACAATGGTGAACACACAATACTAACAGGAACTGTTAATGAAAGACGAATATGAATATCATACCTTCATATAAATCCTTCACAGCTTACACACAAAGTACCAGTTATGTGATTTTTAAGTAACGTTACTTTACTTTTTCACACGTTGCATGCCAAGCTCGTAGTTTATTTCGCGCTGCATTTACGTAGGTATAGCAATGTATAACGTCTGACAGGACAGGATAGTTCGTACTCTGAGTTGAAAGACTTTTATTTTGTAACAGGTTAAGAAAATAACGATAGAAAGCTGACACTGACATACAGCCTGACAACACCTCACCTAGAACGCAGATATTGAATTGGGACAGAGAGCACTCACTCAGATATCTGCCAACAGCTTTCACGCACGTCTTTCAAAATATAAGTCTCATCACATTTAGAATTACGTTTTGATGTTGATATTGTTTCTTAAGACTGTACTCTCTGCGTCCCACTTGTGTGTCACAACCCACCAGTTGAGAAACACTGAATTAACAAATTTTGTGTTGATTTTGGGTGAAATAAATCAGAGGTACCACTCAAGTTGTGTAAAAATAGGGTTCTAAAATAATTCCAGTCGAGTGTGTCTAAACTTTTGGCTGGTAGGCTATTTAAAATGTGCTTTCATAATCGGCCTGTCTGTTGTTAATTTAGCATGCACACTGCATTCATCAGACACAGACATCAAATCGTTTTGGTGTTGAATTTGGCACTTAAGGTGATAATAAACAGTTCTATGTGCATAATCGTATGGGTGAGAACATTGATGGAAGGTGTAAAACTGAACATATGACTGGATAAGCAGTGTGTGAGTGTGATACTCATGAGAACAGTAGGAAACGCCTGCTTGCATCTCTTCACCTGACTTGTAAATGAATGTGAGTGTTTTTTGTATGCAGTGTTTAGAAAAACTTGGTGATGATGTTTGTGTGTAACACTGTGTTTATCATTGACCAGCTCTTGCGGGTGAAGGTGGCCAGTTGTGCCCAGTACAGCTCCTGTAATGAATGCCTGAGTGTCAGCGATGCCTACTGTGGTTGGTGTACTCTGGAGAGAAGGTAAAACAACTTGCTTTTTAAAACCAGCTGATGGTGATTTGGTTATTAAATTTAGCACATCATTTCTAGGACTGTTAAATTAAATCTGATTTTGTGCTCTCTTAATCTCAACGTACATGTGAGTGCTTTTATGAGTTTGTATATTTAATGTAGATGAAAGATAAAAAATAATGTAAATAAACTAAAGAATTTTAGGGTCTTTAAATACAGAGGTCTTCAATTTTTTATTATATACAAATGAACGCTCGTTAATTTATACAGGAATTATTGATCTAAACAGGTAACAGCTGTGCAAGATGAAATAAATATTTATATTGAAATCAATTATCAATATTTGGTAAAAACATGAACCCTTTTGTGGTGGCAGTGAGAAGCAGCAGCAGTACATTATTGAGCAAAACCTCTTCCAAATCATCATCAAAAAGCGTATTTTACTGATGGACATAGTCCAAGTTATAAATACTGTAAAAATCCATTGCACGTAAGATTGTGCTGTGAAGAATAATATACAAGTTAAGATAATATAGGGTTTACCCATCATAGGAGAGGCTGATTGGCAGCGTGATGCGATCGCTTTTCTCTCACACATGTGCAATACAAGCATATAACACAGTGTCTCTTGCTTTAAATAACATGAAACAAGACTATAGAGGGTTCACTCACTGTAGGAGAGATTGATTGACGGCATAATGATGGTTATGATGAGAGTAGGGTTCAGTCAGTACAAAATTACGGAAAAAATACATGCTGATTACGTGTGCTGTGTGAATCCGGTCTTAGGGCATGTTCACACTTGACTTCTTTTTTGAAGCTGCCAGCATCTGTTTTACATTATAATCCTATGGAGTAAACCGTGTTATCCAAAAAGCGCTTTTTTAAACTCCAGCACCAGCGTCTTTTCTCTGCAGCTCAAAGTGTCTCTTGAGATAGAAAAAAGTTCAACTTGTCTGAAAAAAAAAACGCCCTACGTCAATCACCTTTTTCACAGCTAACCAATGATAGAGACCTGTCGTTTTCATAACAACATCCAACGAATGTGAGGCTCAAGCTTGAAAATGAACTAAAAAAGCTTTTTCAAGTGTGAACACAGCCTTATGCTGAATAATTTAGAAGGGACTGATTTTGCATGAGAGAGTCCTGTGTAGATAACTCACTCCCCGGCTGAAAAAGAAGATCATGCCTGTGCACAGTGTGGTCCACAGCAGTTAGATTTGAGCCCTCAGAAGGGGCTGCAGGGAGTCTGGAAGTGTATTCAGCCCAGGAGAGTTAATGTGCAGCAAATGTGCGAATTATTAAGACACTTTGTTCCTGGGATGTCTATGGACACAATTCTACAGTGGATTCTCAGCTGTCTTCATAGCTGTGGGTAGTTTTCTGAGGGGACATCAGAATATGGCTGATGTGGGATGTGCCGTGGCTGGAGAAAACTGACAGCAAAATGTAATTGCTTGTAGGACTTGGCCTATGCACACACACTGGTCATGTTTCCATCTAGATATCGGCAAAGCAAAGATGTGCAAAGAAATGTTTTCGAAATTAACTGTCTCCAGGCTGTTTCCATCCAGTTGTCCTTTAACAGATAAAATGGTGCGAGTAGACACCATTCCTAAAAATTGTATGTTGCTTAAGATTTGTTAAATTTTATAAAAAACGTATATAACAAACTCTTTTGCATCCCAAATATTTGTAAAAATAATTTAATTTGCAATTTTTGTAGATTAACACGTTCAAATATTTAACCCAAATAACGCAGTATCTGTGTGTTTTGTCATCTTTTGTCTAGAGATACATTATATAATTACACTCTTATTCATGTAAAGGCTTTTAAACTATTTAAGCGTGATTGGAAACAGTTGCTTTGACACGTTCAGTATAGATAGACAGTTCATAGTTGTGGGACGCGCCAAAACGCAACAATACAGCGGTCCCGTCTGGTTTACAGAGTCACGGGCTTAAGGCTGCGTCAGTCGATCTCTGTCAGACAGAGCAGCTCCAGTATTAAGTTCTCTTTTCGTGCTTGAGTGCAAAAACACACACGATTATGCCAGAAAGCCGTTTCGTCTAACATTTTCGTAAGCACAGATTTCAACATGTTGAATAAAATCCTAAACGAATGCAAAGACTTGTGAAAATGGGAGTGGTGTCAGATCTGCGTAAAGAAACAGCTCTTAAAAGGGCCGCGTTCTTAAACCTACTGAACTAATGTTAATCAAAGAACCAAAGAAAAGAGGAATTCAGTGTGTTTTGAAGCTTGAATTCTGTGTTTAGTTAAGAATTAAGCATTAAAGACTGTAAATTGTTTAAAACCTTCATTCAATTTCTGTATATTTCCTACCTGTTAGACATGATAGCTCTCAATTATACTGTACTTCAATGTTGAACAGCTATAATTAATGTAAAAAAAACATCAATTAAATGACCACATCAGTTGCAGTACTAATATCAGAATGTTGGCTTTCATTCATAAAATGATGTTGTTAAAGAAATATGTTGTTTCTACATTAATTTGGGGATTAAATGTGAAATAATAAAAATGTAAAAGTATATTTAAAATTATTATTATCTGCGATTAATCCCTGAAAAAGTGTGATTAATCAGATCAAAAAATTTATCGACAGCCCTAATTCCTATAAAATATTTTAAATATGTACTAAAATATTTTTTTAATCCAAAATTGTAATTTATCTTTAGTTAATGCACATTGAACTATCATAACATTAGCTAACATAAAGAAAGATAAATAAATGCAACAAAAATAAAGTCACAGGTTACGTTACCCTGTTTCCCTGAGATAGGGAACAAGACTCTGTGTCATGTAATGACACTTTGGGAGAATGGCCCTGTGTAATCACGTCTGAAGAATTTGTGCAATTCATTAACACAACCTGCCACATCATACACATCCCAAAAATGAAGATTCTGTCATGAATTACTCACCCTCTAGTTGATGCAAACCTCTATCAATTTCTTTGCTCTGTTGAACACAGAAAAAAAGATATTTGGAAGAATGTTAGCTACTGACAGTTCTGGGGCATCATTATCCCCTTTCACACATTCAGTCTACTGGTAAATTACCAGAAAATTGCAGTTAACAGATTTTGTGCAAACAGATGCTTTCCGCTAAATCAGGATATGAGATTTAAATATGAGTTGTACACTGTAAGAAAAAAATCCGTAAAAAAACGGATAAAGTCCTGGCAGAAAATTACCAGGAATTTATCCGTTAATGATACGGAAACTTCTGTTAATCCTAGAACGGATAATTCCGTAAATTCACAGTATATTCTCAGTTTATTCACAGACACTTCTGTTAATCCTAAATTGGATAATTCCGTAGATTTACAGTATATTCTCAGTTTATTCACAGACATTTCTGTTAATCCTAGAACGGATAATTCCGTAAATTCACAGTATATTCTCAGTTTATTCACAGACACTTCTGTTAATCCTAAATTGGATAATTCCGTAGATTTACAGTATATTCTCAGTTTATTCACAGACATTTCTGTTAATCCTAAAACTGATAATTCCGTAAATTTACAGTATATTCTCAGTTTATTCACAGACACTTCTTTTAATCCTAAAACGGATAATTCTGTAGATTTACAGCATATGCTCCGTAGCATTTTCTACCAAGAAATGTTTTCCCCACTGTAAAATATGTACGATTTCTATGGACAGTTTCTTTAAATCTGAAACATAAAATTCTGAATAGTCAGTAGCAGCCTACATTTTCAGGTAAATAAACATGTATTTTCTTCTACTCTAATGCTTAAATACAATGACAAATGGTATACATCACCACACCAATGTAATGTAATGAGTTAAAATAACTAAACGTATAATACAGCAACATGCTCAAATACAATCACCACAACATATATACATTGAACATGTTTATTTTTTTATACCATGAAGGATAAGCATAAAAGTGCATTCGATGGCTACATTTTAAAATGACAAGTTTTAGGAATTATTTTAACAATATTCAAAGCACCATGTTTTGGATCAGACAGTTTGCCTTAAAACAGCAACAAACAGAATAAAATAAAAAAGACATTATAAATATTTGTTTGTAGGAGAATGGAGAGGAAGATTATATAGTATCATAATATTATATTTATATTTAGGCATTTGGCAGACGCTTTTATCCAAAGCGACTTAAATTGCTTTATCCTATACATTTTACATAGGTATTTGCAATCCCCAGGGATCGAACCCACAACCTTGTGTTGTTAACGCAGTGCTCTTACCACTGAGCTACAGGAAAGCTATCATAACAGACTAAAAACAATACATTCTATGACAATTCATTGAACTATGTGCAAAGCACCATTAAAAAGTGCTCATTTTGTAAAAGATTGTTTAAACAGCAACAAACAGAGTAAACAACGATACATTCATTATTAACAAGACAATAATGGTGTTGCATCAAAAGGTGGTCACAAACAAGTCAAACAGCTTTTAACTTTTTATAAATATTTCCAAATATATTTAAAAAATCATCATCAAGAGTAAAACAGTTCAAACAGGAGTTTATTTAGAACCGGAACTTCAGCAGTCTTGGAAGAATGTGCTGGTGTTTGGTCTTCTCCTTATCGGCCTTTGACCCTCGTTCAGGATTGATTGCCAGGAGTACTCTTAAAAAAAATTGATTTTTTTAGCTAGTAATGAAATGAATGAAACTGACAGAGTAAAATGCAGAGAGAAAGCGTATCTCAGGGCCACAATGAGGGAGTCGATATGGTCATTGACAACTTCCGGATCGAGTAAAGAGTATGACTAGGAGTAAGAGTAGAAGTAAAGAGTAAGACTAGGAGTAAGAGTAGAAGAGTAAAGAGTAGGAGTAAAGAGTAGAAGAGTAGGAGTAAAGAGTAGGAGTAGAAGAGTAGGAGTAGAAGAGTAGGAGTAGAAGAGTAGGAGTAGAAGAGTAGAAGTAAGAGTAAGAGTAAAGAGTAAGAGTAAAGAGTAGGAGTAAAGAGTAGGAGTAAAGAGTAGGAGTAAAGAGTAGGAGTAAAGAGTAGAAGTAAAGAGTAGGAGTAAAGAGTAGGAGAGTAGGAGTAAAGAGTAAAGAGTAGAAGAGTAGGAGTAAAGAGTAAAGAGTAGGAGTAAAGAGTAGGAGTAAAGAGTAGGAGTAAAGAGTAGGAGTAAAGAGTAGGAGTAAAGAGTAGGAGTAAAGAGTAGGAGTAAAGAGTAGGAGTAAAGAGTAGGAGTAAAGAGTAGGAGTAAAGAGTAGGAGTAAAGAGTAGGAGTAAAGAGTAGAAGAGTAGGAGTAAAGAGTAGGAGTAGAAGAGTAGGAGTAGAAGAGTAGGAGTAGAAGAGTAGGAGTAGAAGAGTAGGAGTAGAAGAGTAGGAGTAAAGAGTAGAAGTAAGAGTAAGAGTAAAGAGTAAGAGTAAAGAGTAGGAGTAAAGAGTAGGAGTAAAGAGTAGGAGTAAAGAGTAGGAGTAAAGAGTAGGAGTAAAGAGTAGGAGTAAAGAGTAGAAGTAAAGAGTAGGAGTAAAGAGTAGGAGAGTAGGAGTAAAGAGTAGGAGAGTAGGAGTAAAGAGTAGAAGAGTAGGAGTAAAGAGTAGGAGTAAAGAGTAAAGAGTAGGAGTAAAGAGTAAAGAGTAGGAGTAAAGAGTAAAGAGTAGGAGTAAAGAGTAGGAGTAAAGAGTAGGAGTAAAGAGTAGGAGTAAAGAGTAGGAGTAAAGAGTAGGAGTAAAGAGTAGGAGTAAAGAGTAGGAGTAAAGAGAAGGAGTAAAGAGTAGGAGTAAAGAGAAGGAGTAAAGAGTAGGAGTAAAGAGAAGGAGTAAAGAGTAGGAGTAAAGAGAAGGAGTAAAGAGTAGAAGAGTAGGAGTAAAGAGTAGGAGTAAAGAGAAGGAGTAAAGAGTAGAAGAGTAGGAGTAAAGAGTAGAAGAGTAGGAGTAAAGAGTAGAAGAGTAGGAGTAAAGAGTAGAAGAGTAGGAGTAAAGAGTAGAAGAGTAGGAGTAAAGAGTAGAAGAGTAACAGTAAAGAGTAGAAGAGTAGGAGTAAAGAGTAGAAGAGTAGGAGTAAAGAGTAGGAGTAAAGAGAAGGAGTAAAGAGTAGAAGAGTAGGAGTAAAGAGTAGAAGAGTAGGAGTAAAGAGTAGAAGAGTAGGAGTAAAGAGTAGAAGAGTAGGAGTAAAGAGTAGAAGAGTAGGAGTAAAGAGTAGAAGAGTAACAGTAAAGAGTAGAAGAGTAGGAGTAAAGAGTAGAAGAGTAGGAGTAAAGAGTAAGAGTAACAGTAAAGAGTAAGAGTAACAGTAAAGAGTAAGAGTAGGAGTAAAGAGTAGGAGTAAAGAGTAGGAGTAAAGAGTAGGAGTAAAGAGTAGGAGTAAAGAGTAGGAGTAAAGAGTAGGAGTAAAGAGTAGGAGTAAAGAGTAGGAGTAAAGAGTAGGAGTAAAGAGTAGGAGTAAAGAGTAGGAGTAGGAGTAAAGAGTAGGAGTAAAGAGAAGGAGTAAAGAGTAGAAGAGTAGGAGTAAAGAGTAGAAGAGTAACAGTAAAGAGTAGAAGAGTAGGAGTAAAGAGTAGAAGAGTAGGAGTAAAGAGTAAGAGTAACAGTAAAGAGTAAGAGTAACAGTAAAGAGTAAGAGTAGGAGTAAAGAGTAGGAGTAAAGAGTAGGAGTAAAGAGTAGGAGTAAAGAGTAGGAGTAAAGAGTAGGAGTAAAGAGTAGGAGTAAAGAGTAGGAGTAAAGAGTAGGAGTAAAGAGTAGGAGTAAAGAGTAGGAGTAAAGAGTAGGAGTAAAGAGTAGGAGTAGGAGTAAAGAGTAGGAGTAGGAGTAAAGAGTAGGAGTAAAGAGTAGGAGTAAAGAGTAGGAGTAAAGAGTAGGAGTAAAGAGTAGGAGTAAAGAGTAGGAGTAAAGAGTAGGAGTAAAGAGTAGGAGTAAAGAGTAGGAGTAAAGAGTAGGAGTAAAGAGTAGGAGTAGGAATAAGAGTAAGTGAAATCCATAACATGCATGCCTAAATATTGAACAGATTACATACCCATGATAAGGATGCAAGGGTTGCTTGGGATGCTCAGTCCAGCAGCAGTTGACTCCTGTTGTTGGAAAATAAAATATCAAATAAACATGAATGTCATGAACTATGTTTCCAATGTATATTGTATACAGTACATTAAAACTTATATCATAAATAACTAGGTAGTAGTAACTACAATAAGCCTAAATCTTGAAAGCTAAAGTAATCTTTTCAGCTTTAAAGTACATCTAAAACTCATTTTTAGCTCTTATGCAAACTGATAATCTTTATATCAAGAGCTCTGTCAGAGCGAAAAGATACTTTAAGATGTAAAACAGAAAAACTGTAGTTTTTTTGGCCAATTAAAAAAGTTACTGTGTACCTTTAACATTAGAACCCTTTGTTTTCAGATCATGAATATTGAAACATCCTAACAACAATATCTCTTGTTGAAATATAAGGAGCTGGGAGGCACATACATAAAAAGGCAGCAAAGGAATTCTATTTTTCAGGAAACAAACCAAATAAGTGTGGGATATTACTGATTTCTTTATAAATTTGTTTTAAACAAGGTGAGAGAGATAGGTGAGAGAACCATAGCCCATACTTAAAGGGGCTTTTTCATTTTTTTAGTGAAGGGAAATTAAAATCACATTTTCTTTTTTTTGTGGGCGTGTATAAAGTCTGTGAAAATACTGATGCATGTTGTGTTCATTATCTGGGATTTAAATCCATACAATCCATTACAAAAAAATGGTCTTATAAATATGTGCAAAGTAAAAACAACAACAATGAAAATTATAAATTTACCTCACTATGGTAGAAAAGGAGATCAGGCTTTTCCTTAAAGAATTTCGCAATGCCTGAGATAAGCTGTACTGGATCTTCACCTGGTGGCATCTTCATCCCATTTGAGTCGAGGAAGTCTTTGATGCTCTTTCCCTTTCTGGACATTTCTTCTGCCAGCTTTGTTTGCTTGTTAACTCACTCGTTAACTGACGGTTTCCAGGCTGATGAGAGATAACTGGCGTCAGCCGGTTAGCAGGCCAACGTTTGCAAGCCAAAACAGACGGCTAAGAGCTTAATTATCATTTCTGTATCATGACCGAATAGGTGGATCGACTGAGGCTATGGTAACTTTAGCACGTTGTCTCGCTATCTTGTGTTAGCTCGTTAGCTTCTGTGGCAGACCCAACTCTTACAGGCTAATGGCTAAGTTAGCATTGTGATAAGGCTTATCCGTTAAAGTTAACGGTAACGTTCAAGACAGGTTAACACAGACTGGATAACTCTTTCTAATTAAAACTATACAGAACTATATATATACTATATTACTTTAGTTAAAGAAAACAAAATTTGTACCACAGAGGAGCAATTGGTTTCCGCAAGTTCGAAGATGAAACTTGACACTGAAAGGTAAACGTCCGTTGATGCCTCCGCTGACCGCTTCTTCATTCAGACGTTACCACATAACGGCGCTCCATGCTCCCACAATGCATTGCGTCTTTAAAAAATACGGTTAAAACGCCTGTAAAAAAATATTACGGAAAATTCCTTCACATTAACACGGTACATTGTGCCGTATATTTACGGACTTTTCTTACAGTGTAAGATATCCTGAAAATTACCCGTATGAGGCACCGTGTGAATGAAGAATGCAGATAACGGTAAGAGGATGAACAAGGCCCATGACGCGCCGACTGCTTTGGTCCAATCACAACACTCAATCACAGATGATGTGAACACTCTGCGCTGTGTATCTCTTCACATCTCTGCAATCAAGTTGTTTGAAACAGTGCCAAACACTTTCTCATGTATTCGCCGAACTGCTCACTGCTCACTGCTCACAAACAAGCTTGTAACTGTCATCTTTAGTTAATGCACATTGAACATTATCTAACATAAAGAAAGATAAATAAATGCAACAAAAATAAAGTCTCAGGTCACATAACCCTGTTTCCCTCATACAGTCATACAGAATTAACTTTTTTTTGAAAATCTAAAAGAGCAGAATATTTTCATCAGGTTAGAGGTAGGGAATATGATATACAGTTTGTACAGTATAAAAACCATTGTGTCTATGGAATGTCCCCACGAAACATGGAATCCTAACGTGTGTGTGCGCATGTTTGAGAAGAAACAAACATCCTTTCAAGTAGTGTTGTCAAAAGTATCGATATTTCGATAAGTATCGATACTGAAATATCTGAACGATACCAATACTAATTTCCCGAAGTATCGATACTCCGATCCTAGCCGAGCTGTCACTTTCACTTATCTCCAAAGGCGCGTTGACAAACAGCACACGTGACCGCAGTGCCTGTCACGTGTCTCGTCTCATTCGCAATATGGCGTGTGCGGCGCCTCCGCAACCGGCTTTGATTGATAAAGAACACAGCACGAGTGCTATATGGAATTATTTTGGATACGAAGCAAATGAACATGGAAAGCCGAAGGACACAAACAAGCCAAATGAAGAGTCGCTACAGAGCAGTGCTAACAAAAGGCGCTAACACCTCTAATATAGCAATATGAGTGTTGTCTCGTTTTTCACCGTAATTCGTAAAGTCCGACTGAGGAATCTTTAACTGTGAATCTTTAAATACTTTAACTGTGGTCAAATGTAAATTAACTTGTGCTTAATTAACTTAATTAAAAAAAGGATTACTTCAATTCTGTAATTTGTCTTCATGTCGATCCCAGTGAGCATTGTTTTCGGGTGTGATGCACGCAAGTTTGCGTGTGTGGATCGGTGATATGTGAATCCGGCATTAAAATATGTTCATCAAATAATGTTATGTATTAACCAGCATTTATGAACGATGAGCAATGCAGGATATTTTAATCTTTGATGACAGTATGTAATAAAATACAACGGATCATGTTTGCTCTGGTCCAATGAAAAAAAATATTAACAGATAGAACTTTGGATTTTAATTAGTACATGTATTAGTAAATTGTTAGTTTAAATTAACTTTTTACTAAGATTAATACATGTTTAGGAAGTATTTTTCATTGTTTATTCATGTAACAAATATCTATTACCATTAACTTAAGTTCTCAGATTAGTTACATAGTTCAGTTCATTTTAAAAGTGTGGTCAAAAAATTTTTTTTTATTAAAGTTTGGCATTCTCTTGTAGCACCAGAAATAAGATGAGACCCGACCTGCATCAGTACAAAATGCGTTACAACACACATTATGAAGAATTATAATGCATTTTACCCTTTAATAACTCTTTATAATACACTATACATGTTATATTTATCTTTAAATAATAATACAAAAAAAATTACCATCTTAATGTTGTGGCAGTTTTTTTCTCTGTGGTATCGAAAATGGTATCGAGTATCGATATTTTTCAAGGTATCGTATCGAAGTTAGAAATTCCAGTATTGTGACAACACTACTTTCAAGAGAGTGTGTTGCTCTGTATTTTGGCATTAGAGGATCTATAGGAACATCTGATATCCTGTTGTTCTGTGTGATCTGCAGGTGTTCGGTTCAGAAGGACTGCTCTAGCGTTACTCAGGACCGCTCATGGATCAGCACAGGAGATGGTGTCCGACAATGTCCTTTAATGACCATCACCCCCTCTGAAATCAGCCGCTCCGCTAACATCACGGTATTCTGCAGTAACACATCTATTTTAGGTGCTCAATATACTCTTGGACCACACTGAATGGCCAAATATTAAATCTATGAAGTTCTGACTCTGATTACATTTGGGGAATCACACAAAGTAAACTCAATCTCCAGGGAGCCTGCAGTCAAACAGTGAAAGTGACAGCTTCATGTAATGCAAAAGATAACATCCAAAGGTATTTTTAGAGTTGGCTCCAACATCTACAAGGATTGCAGTGATGGCTTTATCCACCATTCATTTGGTCTAAACAAAAGCGACAGATACAATATGTGTTGAGATGACATTTTTCAGATATATGACTTGTAGGATGTAAGGTAGGCGGTGTTATTTAGAGTTGTTGTCTACACCAGGTGTGACGTGATAGCCGACGAGCAACAATTCATTCTATATTAGTAATGTTTTTAAATCTTTTGTGTTGCATCTGGTATAAACACGGTCATACGTTTTTAAATGCACTTATCATTTTTAGGTCAGCTCACAATTTTGTGTCTTTAGATTTTGTACACAACAAACTAACATTGATAAGAACAGTTAATAATACCCCTCATTGAAGGCTGCGTTTGAGGTTAATGTCTGTATTTCTGTTTTGGAAGAAATTCTCAGCTGTTGGTTATTCTGCTTAAAGGAAATTACTCTTAAACCCAAACAGGAAATAGGAAACAGGAAGCAGGCACCACTGTCAGGAAATCTACCATTCTTATGACAATAGATCTCAATGTAGCGTGTGATAGCAGACTTTTGCTTTGCTAGATGAGTGTCTGTGAAAAGATGTTTGTGTGTTATTCCTCAGGTTTCCAGTTGAAGTAAAAAGCATTATTTGTATGTCTTTTGGCTTGGATAGAATGCATTGTCGGGTGCTTTTATAAGATACACTATATGGACAGAAGTATTGGGATGCCCTATTCTAATAAATATGTTTATCTATATCTATACATGTCTTGTTTTTGGAAGTAAGACCTAGATTTCTATGTCCTCGACAGGTTGTGTGAGATTCCTCAAAATGTGAAGGCATTAGTGTTAAAGAAAGGATCTGAAACTGAGAAGTGCTGTTAAGAAATGAGTCACACATTTATCTTCCTCTCTCTCTCTTGTACTCAGGATGTCGGTATTCTGATAAACGGAAGTGTCCCAGATCTGCAGGGTCTCAGGGTGGAATGTGATTATGGGTTTGGCATAGCTACAAATGCAACTGTGCATCTGGACTATGGCACCACTCAAATCCAGACTTGTCCTCTACCCCCTTCTGGCATTTATGGCACAATTCCCTTTGGCAAAGGTATGTAAGCACAGGTGTAAAATATGCATTACGTTTCAGCAAGCATTTCTGAACCTTTATTTAAAACTTTGTTGTGTAAATAATCTATACAGATTTTATTACTTTTTATATCGTACTAATAACAAACTCACTGCAGTGAATAAAGAGAACGCCAATTCACAGCAGATATTAGACAGAAAGACAAAGCATATTTGAGACATGAAGAAAATTACAGCATGCCTTAATACAGTATGCTCATTTTTAAGCACCCATTCTGTAAACTAAAGGTGACTGAAACCAAAAACTCTTGAGAATGTTGTATTTTTTCAGCCTTAGCATATGATTTACTTTCATTGTTATCTGTTTAGATCACATCACTGTCCCTGTGGCAATCAAGGTTAATGGCGTTCCTGTCGTTTTTGGAAGCTTCATCATTTATGAGTGTGAACGGACTGGTCAAATTCACTTTAAAACTGCGTAAGTAAAACTTGCACCAATTTGCAAACACATTCCATAATTGTTGCTGATAAAGATACATCAGTTGGGATATCTCAATGTATGGGTCGCTTTCCCTTGAAAGAACAAAGGCTTTACTACAGTTAAAACCAATAAAACACGGTTACTGTTGTAAAACCAAGATTTTGCTAGTAGTAATCAATACGGTAAAAAATAAACGTGATTACTACACTTTTACCACAAAAAACATGGTTCATTTCTGTAAGTGTCATGAGTTCGCAACATTGCGTTCAATGTTAGTATGTAAATCATTTGTCTGTAAATATTTTCGCTTAATTACTAAGTTTAAATAAAAGCATATGTAATATAAATCATACTCTAAATTCTGATTGGATGATATATTGTATCTAAGGCCCTGTTTACACTACTAGTTGAATGTGACCCAATTCCGATTTTTTCCTCCAATGTGAAACAGATCGTATACGTAAAAAACGCATGCTTTTCAGATATTTCGAGATCAGTTTCAGGCCTCATTCATTTGTTGAAATAAATCAGAAATAAATCAGATATGTGTCAATGTGACTGTCATGTACACAGGCAGATCAGATTTTCTGAGGCATTGCGGTCTGTACGTAATTAAAAAGGCGACAATTTGGCACTTGTTCACAGTTTTATGACGTATGATCTGGAGAAAGAACGTGTGGATGCCGTTAAATCAAAGACATTAAACAATTGTTTAACAATCAAAGCATATGCGCAGGCTGCAATGATGGCTCTTTTCCTCCTCCTCCGCCTCACAATCAATTTAATGTTCGGTGAACTTCTCAAATATCGCAGAGCAAACGTAAAGCACATTTTGTGTTCGTCCATCATGGCTAGAGAGTATTCTTGGCTCAATAACCCGTGTTCACGCATGCGAAATGTTTCAAATGGTTTGGCAAGTGTAAGCACGTAAATCGGATAGGTGTCACAATTGAAATTACGTGTAAACGGACGGTCGAAAAAATCGGATATAGGCAACAAATCAGAATTGAGCATCAAGACCTGCAGTGTAAACGGGGCCTATTACATGCCAACCATACATGCAGTATACACCTGAATGCGTTCTTCATGTCTTATATGATTAATCTAGAATTTAACACTTTAACACTTACTTTAAATAGAGAAGGGTATATATAAGGAGAGAGAGAGAGAAAGAGAGAGATGTTGTCAGTGTGTGAGTTCATTTACACTTGGGCATTTACAAATGTGCAACATGACACAATGAAGGTGATAATAAGCTCAGTGCCGTGTAACCTCACACGTATAACTGCATATATTCCATCACCTTCGTGTCAGTGTTTGGTGAAATAGTATCTTAACCTCTATGAAATGTATTTATGAATGTGTTTGAATAATCACACACTTCATTTTTTATTTATATTGGCAGACACTTTTACACAAAGCGACTTAAGGCTAAAATACACCACAAGACTTTGCTCAGATTTTCAGTCTGCACTGGTTGGAGAAAGTCTGTGACAGTCTGCAGATTTGATCAGTTAGTGTGTTCCATCTGACATTTTCACAAGCAAGTGTATGATGCCGAGTTTAAAAAGAAATCTCTTCAGATTCATTCAAAAATATTATATTTTAAGAGAACTATTAGAATAAGAAAATATACCATTACATTACAAAAATAACCATCACAGATAGTTTTTAAATACATTGTGGGCTGAAATAATATAAATGATATGGAATGAGATACAGAGGAAAATAGGAAATGAGGAATGAGACAAGAGGAAAATGGCTGATTGTTATTTTAACAAAAAGAATGCCATTAACGCATACTCTGTTTGTGATAAGGCTTTTTAAGATGACATCTGGTTACTCTCTCTCTTACACACACACGTACACACACACACACACACACACACACACACACGCATACAGGCCCCCTAGAGAGACACAAAATACACTGACCAACCACTCACCATCAGAAATTACTCACCCTTGTTACAAGAGATGCTATCTAACATCTGTCACACCCCACCGAGTCAAATACACATTCACACCCACAAACTAGTGGTGAAGCTTATCTTAAACAAGCACACAGTATCTTACCACTGTAAAATAGGGTTCACTGATTTTGTTAGCTCTACTGACACTTGCACTGTGTGGACCCTCTGTCTTCAGTGTCCCCCTTTGACCTTTTCAGACAATAAAGTTGTGTTTGATCTCTCACTCTTGATGTGTGAGCTTAGGAGTATGAGTTGTGTAGTCAGTCCTGTCATAAGTAAGTGTCTGTGTCTCCTCCCAGGTGCACAAGCTGTCTGAGCTCTGCGTGGCGTTGTTACTGGGATCTGCGGCTCAATTCATGCGTTTCCAATAAAAATACTACACAAGATATTCTAGAGGTGAGCAGTCACTCTGTGACCCATATCTTCACAGCATTACTTCACTGTGTCAAGCTTATAAAACTGTGTTACATCAGAAGAAGGTGCAGTTTCACTCTTTTCACCTGGTAATTTAGGGACATGCTGTTTGTGTAAGTTATTCCAAATAAATTACTTTGGTAGCCTGGCATGTTGCCTTGGAAGTAGGGGTGTGAATCTTTGGGTTACTGGTGACTTTATAAAGTCTTTTTTTTCTCTCCCAGAATTCCATGAGCTGTCCCAGAATGGAGGCCAATAAAGTTCCTCCATCGCCCACCGGATCAACTCAAGTTTTCACACTGGACATCAAGAACATAGAACATGTAAGCTTTATTTTTTCTATTAACTTTTCTGAACAAAAAAAATGATATTTTGAAGAATTTAGGAAAGCAAGCATTTCAAGGGCACCTCTGACTACCATATTCATTTTTCCTACTATGGTAGTCAATGGTGTCCCAGCAATGTCAGTTGCTTACATTTTTCCAAATATAAGAATTTTCATTTTTGGGTGGAGTATCTCTGTAATATTAATTGATGGTCCCATTCATGGCCCACATTTCTCTTGTCTGTTCAGTGACTGTTCTAAGATTTTGTAAACAATTTATAATCTTATATCTTAGAACAACCTCTGTTAGGTGAAGAGCTAGTGGGTTAAATAGGTCTAGAAGATAACCAGTGGCGTAACAGACGGGGACTGCTGGAGTGACCCGGGTGGTGGGGGGATCAAAAAAATCTTATTTAGAATGCAAATAAATGTGAACTTATTGTGGTATAGATTTTTGCCTACCATTTGCTGACCCAGTATCTTATGTCATCGTTGTTATCAGTGTTGCCAGATTGGGCAGGTTCCTCGGGTTCCCACCCAATTGGGCTTCTTTTGAGCGGGTTGAACAGGAGGAAAATGCATTGAGTGTGTGGACAAAATTTGGGCTGCTTATGAAATTAAAAACCTACACAAGCAGCTTGCCTTTTCTTTGCTTTTGATTAGTTTAGTTATTTCAATACATTCAAACATAATTTCTAGTGCAGTCATGAACACATTATTACTTAACACAGCCCTTATTTGTTCCGTTTAACCAATCAGGTCTGGGATAGGGAGACCTCAATTTTGCATTATGTGTTCTACAATATATACTTCACGAAAGACGTACTGTAGTTCTGTCAGATGTTAAGGCAACTCTGCAGTTTTTTTTTGTTCTGTTGTATCAAGGAATTGCACATTTGTGGCTGCCTTGGTGTGTGAATGAAGTTCATGAACAAGAAAAAAATGGCTACTCAGCTTTCCAAATCCGATTTATTATAGTGGGCTCTTTTTGCACAAAAAGTGTTTTTGGAGGGTTAAGATCATTGGTTAATTTCTTGATTGTCGCTTTGAAGTGGTTCCTGGACATATTAATGATATTTTCTAACTCTTTATTGCTATGTTTGATCCACTTGACCTTTTCCTGGTTTAATCAATTATACTTTTTCATCTTGCCATAGTTCGTTTTAAGGAGATAAAATGGTTATTATCATCGTTGATTGACATTGAAATACATTTCTATCACATTAATTTGGCAGTTAAAATTGGAAGCTTTTTTAACTTCCCTGTCTCTGTGGCAAGTGACAAGATTTAATTTTCTAAATAAAAACTATTTAAAGTTGTCTTAGAAGCACAGTGAGCCAGGACAGACTTTCCGAATTTGCTTTTCTCAGGCTCAGCATTGACAGTCAGTGTGCACGTCAGAAGACATAACAGACATTGTGAAAGACTTTGAGCAGAAAAATACCAAGAGAAAATAACTCTTAATGGTAAAATGCTTTATTGCATTACTTCTCTAGATGCAGTAAATTAATTGCTTTTATTGTTAGCTTGATTGTGAAACATTGTTATGAACTCGTTGTATTCCCGTTTCAAAAGTCAAATTCATTATTGTGTAGTTGTTTTAAAAATATTTTTGAGTCAAGATATGGTCTGGTAAGTGGGATAGCACTGTTACGTGATTTTTAAAGTTGCGATTGACTTCCGTATCGTGATGTATATTCGAATGAAACGGCTTCTGAAATTAGAAAAATATGTAGAGCGGGGCTTTATTTTGCCCTTCCCTTTTCCATTGGTTTGTTGTAAAATGGGCCTGCAGGGGAGAGCTAGAAATGCCAGCCATTGGACAGTCAGTCTGGTCCTACATCTTCTTTTATGTGTTGAAGAGTTGTTGTTGAGAGGGGGAGAGAACTTAATGTTTTTTTTTAAGTCATGGTGTGCACGGATAAATCATTTATAATAATCACCGCATCACCGTTTAAAACACTTCGTTTGAAAATCTATTTGATTTCACTTTGACTTTAAAGAAAGTCCGTTAAATTCCACTAATTTGATTATGTGGTAAAGTGGTTCCTCCTCCTCTCCACACAGTTTGCGCTACGCCACTGATGATGTCCTCAGATGCTCCAATCTGCATTCTCTTCAACATCTCACTGTGGGTTCTTTGGCATGTGTAAAGTTAGATAAGCATTTCCAGATAGATTAACGTGTTCACATGTAATGTGTATATTCTGTGAAGGTTTAAGCCCAAAGGAAAATGTTATTGGAGATTTCAGTTTGTCAGGAGGAATAAAAACACAAATGGAGGAATATTGCCTCCTTATATCAGAGTTTAGGCAAATCTGAGTGAAGTTTGTGACATGGTTGACAACTATTTTGAAACTCCAAGACATTTGTATTTCTAGGTTTTTTTCTCAGGAGAAAACATCTGACACGCTGGAAACTTATGCAAAAGTTTCCTTTTGCTCTCAGATTAATCTCTGAGAAATGATTAAGCTGTGAGAGAGTGATTTTTTCCTTTCTCTTAGGGCTGGAATGATTTGGAATTCACATTGTCAGTTACAGGTCTTTAGAAATATAACAATGATATATAGTATTTAAAAATCATATTATTCTTATTCATATCCAAATTGCAAATCATAAAAAAAACATGGAAGTTGATTCATAAAAAAGCGTGAGAGATCATGTAAGTGAGAGAGGGAAAGTCTGCTTCAATCTTTTTCTGTTTTACTAAGTGAACAAGCATGTATTTTGGAGGAGTTTACATGCCATCGCAGCGAGCAGCTGTGAAAATGGGAATCTAGACATAAGAGTGGGTTGTTTGAGAAGACAAACAACGGTTAGTCATGAGAGTTCTTTTGTCTGTCTGATGGTCTTGTGATGTTGTTTCAACATGCCTTTATTCCCTCAGGAGACGGGTTTGATTGGACATAGCTATGGCTCTGGTTGTCATGCTGTTCTGTGTGTGTGTGTGTGTGTGTAGGGCACTGATTTGGAGTGTGACTTTGGCAACGGGCAGCTGTACAGAGCTGACTGGCTTGACGGGAGGTCGTCTTTGAACTGCAGTGGAGTGACAGTAAGTTCATTCTATAACAACACTTACAGCAGCAAATAATAATTTCACGGTCAACATTACATCAAATTGGACTGTTTAGTTATTTTTTAAACATTTTGCTTGTTCATAAGCCACAGTTCACTACAAACACAATCATTTTTTTATGTGTGTACAGCTGAAAACGACGTTGTTAAGTGAGACATTTCATCTAAACCTGCGGAGAAAAGGAACAGACAAATATATAGACAGCCCACAGCCAATGACAGGTAACAGTCTCATTCACTCAAACACCTTTGTTTCTATACGGTACATTTTTGGGGCTTTGTATTTATATAACGAGTTCTATTTGTACCAACTGCATATTGTGTCCCCTAAGCATAACCATCACAGAACCTTTTTGCATTCAAATAGCATCATTTAGTTTGTTTTAATAATCATTTTGAATCATGGGGATCACCTGCTGTTCATATAGTGAGACATATAACGCAAATCTTAGCACCCTATGTCCATTGTCCTTTCACTCCGGCAGCATATGCACCACGCTGCCTGTGTACCACAGTACAACGGTGCAATTTTGCATTACATTATTTAAATACATCAATGAGCAAAATATCTTTCAGAACTTCATCAAAGCGCTTTTTAAGTAAATTGCATAACTATGATTTGTTATATCTGCCTGTTCATGCTCTTTTAGATCTATGTAGTTATAAATAAAAAGCCATCGTGCTTTGAAGGTTAAGGGTTAACTCACCATAGGAGAGAGGGACTGACTTGTGATGCGTTCGCTTTTCTCTCACACATACGCAATATAAGCAAACAACATGATGTCTATGTAGTTTTATCAGTTTTTTCAGAAGGTCATGATGATAGTGGGTTTCAGACAGTACATTGACAGCGTAATGGGTTTGTTTTCCACTCCTTTGTATGCAATATACACAGAACATTTCAGATATACTGGTATTCTAAATCCTTTAAATGTGCTGTTGTGGTTTTGGCCAAAAAACATTGGTTGTGAGCACACACATGATTGGGACAATGTGAATAGGCCCTAAGTGGTGTTGTGGATGGACACAATTTGCCGTGAACTAAGAGTCTGGATGTGGTCAAGCTGTCTTGGCTGACGGCCTATTTAACTCAATAAGGTAAGGTGCTGGAAAGGATATTCCAGGTAATTGTCAAACTTGTTGCGGTTTTGGAATCATGGTCTGCAAGCTTGACTGACCCAAACAATGACCTTGCTGTCTACACCTGAAGAGGATCTATAGGTACAGATGTGCAGGCGGGTTGTGTAGCCTTATTTGAGGTCGTGCTTGAGGTGATCATTTGTGTGTTGCTCAATTGAACCTGATGATCACTTTATGACTTCTAACTATGTGTAGCCTCCCTGCTGTAATTTCACGTTCTTGTCTCCACGCTGAATTGTCGAGGTCTTCGAAGGGTACTAGCAGATGTTTTTACCCTGGACACTTAAAATTATTTCTCAGTTATTGGGGTGTATGAGAGTGAGTAAGGGGCAGTACAGAGGATGGAAACCCCCTTTGCCCTCAGGGCTATGCAGAGTGAAATCTGTATTGTGGGTAAGGCGTATGTGGCAGGTCATAAGACCTGTGGGCCACAGATCTTGCCATCCGTGCCACCAAACAGATGGGTTATGCCATCTGCCTTTTAGTGGCACCTATGGTGGTTAAGGAGAGGCATTCGCAGCATCAGTCTTGGCCAGGAGCTTCTTGTCAGGAAAGTCTTTCTGTTTCAAATGCATGGGGCATTTCTTCCAACCGAGGCTGGGGATCTGGAAACTGTTGGTCTGTGTAGTAAATGTAATTAAATGACAGAAAAATAAGAGTAATCCCTTACTCTACTTGTTCAAGGGAAAAGTAATTCAATTACAGTAACTAGTACTAAGTAGGGGGCACGGTGGCTTAGTGGTTAGCGCGTTCGCCTCACACCTCCAGGGTTGGGGGTTCGATTCCCGCTTCTGACCTGTGTGTGTGGAGTTTGCATGTTCTCCCCGTGCCTCGGGGGTTTCCTCCGGGTACTCCGGTTTCCTCCCCCTTGTCCAAAGACATGCATGGTAGGTTGATTGGCATCTCTGGAAAAATTGTCCGTAGGGTGTGTGTGCGTGAGTGAATGAGTGAGTGTGTGTGCCCTGCGATGGGTTGGCACTCCATCCAGGGTGTATCCTGCCTTGATGCCCGATGACTCCTGAGATAGGCGCAGGCTCCCCGTGACCCGAGGTAGTTCGGATAAGCGGTAGAAAATGGATGGATGGATGGATCAGTAATCAGTAATCAGTTACAACAACACTGCCGCTGTGGTAGGGAGAAATAAAGCATTTTTGGGGCCCAAAGCAAAGTCAGAATGTGGTGCTCCCCATGCCTAAACATTGACTAACATTTAACTTTATTAATATTATATACATTTATACCACAGAAATAGAAAATCTGGTTGACACTTCATGTAAAAATGTTGAGGTTTTGTACCATGGAATATTAAGATGATGGTTACAGATGGTTACAAACTCTCCTACTTCCTACACTCATATTTAAAAAAATAATAATTAAAGGTTAAAGATTTAATTTGATTTGTGGCATAATTTTTTTCAACATTTCTAACAGTTATCGTGATATTGTTATTGTGAATTCTGTTGGCCACAATAATTGTGGAGAGATGTCTGATATTGTGACAGCCCTAGTGTCAACTCAATATTAACATATTAATGTGAGGTGATTCATAACTCATTGCTATCTTGTCTGTATGTGTTTGTTTGCATATAGTGGAGGTATACAGCTGCAGTGCGGGGGACAGTGACTGCTCTCAGTGTTGGGGTCGTGAGAAACAGGGTCACCTATGCGCCTGGTGTGATTACAGCTGTCACCCACGAGACCACTGCCAATTCATCACAACGCACTGCCCAGACCCTCAGATCCAGAAGGTTTGCCTCTCACTCATATGAGACACACCCGTAGGAAAGTGCATGTTGTTTCTCCTAGACTGTAATGAGATTAAACGTACCGTAGTGAAAATGCGGTTTGAAATGTGAAGATAAAGTATCTTACAGTAGGTATTCAGCCTAGTGCCTGTAGGTTTCTGAAGAATTCACCACTAAAACTGGACAAAGGTTTGTGTCACGTAAAATGGTCTATGACATTCATACTTGATTAAAAATATTCACGGTTATTTTCGTTTTTTTTTATGTATGCTAATGTCTTAAAATTAAAATATACCAAGCTGACACATACAAGCAACAGAAGGGACTGATTTGTCTTATCAGAAACAAAAGCAGTCCAACAGTATTAATAAAAAAAGCGTTAGTACTTTGTCTCACAGTATTTAACATCCACATGATGTCAACTTTTTTATCTATGGTTATTAAACGTTAATATGTATTTTTTTCATTTTTTTGTTAGGAGCAATACTATAATAAAATAAGATACTTTGAGAAAAAATACACTTGAAGATCTAGTATATAGAAATGAAGAAAATTATAATCTAGCCAGTAAAATGTGTCATATTTGAGTGACTGTAACAGTCAAATCAAATATCACTGTGACTGATGTTGGGCTGTCACTGTATCACATAAAAATGATCAGACAAATTCTGTGGGGTTTTTTGGTCAAGGAATCCCATTGAAAGTAAGTGTAAGGATGCAGAGACCGTTTTTAATATAAAATTATTACGCTAATGTTAATAATTGATAATCTGGGATTTGCTTTTTGGCAGAACAAAAAACAGGACTGTGAGTGAAAGAATGATCCTTATATTACATCAGACGTATTTTCTGGAATAGGTTGTTGAAAACAACATGCTGTGCATTCTGTCCTCTCTTCACACTTTCTCTTTTTTCCGTCTCTCCCTTCAGTATGAGGTGTAAATTAAGAGTATGAATGATGTGAACTGGGACTCGTTTCACTGGGGAAATAATTATCAGGTTGGCTGTTCAGGCCTTCAGCGAGTTGTGTGTTTTACACGTTTTAATTCTACAGATTTCATTTTTAAGTTTCAACATTTTAGGTTTTAAAACAGTGTTAAATGCAGAGATTTTTGTGTTGCGAGTAGAATAAAAAAACGCATCGCTCCTCCCCCTTGCCGCCTTTGAATATTGAGTTTATAATGTAAGGGGTTGGTTCATCAACCTTTTCATATTTTGCACACAGTTGTTAAAACCCAGACAGAATGAATAAACCTCCTTTCAAAAGTGTGAACATTAGTGTAGTGTCATTCAGAAAGTGACAACTCCAGTCATGTTTATATAGTGTATAGAGACAAAGTTGTACAAATAATCACCTAATACACTATCAGTGGTGCACCTGGTGTGCTGTTAGCTTTTGTGATTAAGTAAGTTCTTGTCTTGAGCTAATATTAGTCTGAGGCCAGCACAGTGTCTGCATAACACAGGGAGTTTTTGTCTGACGTCAGTCTCTGTTCTCTTTGCCAAAACCATTTTGAGCTTCCATATCACCCCTCTCCCGCCTTTAGGTGTAGATGTAGTATAAGCATTACAGTATTGGAAGAAGTTGGCCATTTTTATTTGATTGAACTCACCTATTTCATTTATTTAGTATGTTTGCTATATAAAATGATTTATTATTAAAATATACTTTCAGCGAGTGTGTTTTTGTTTGGGGGAATTCCTAATCTTTTTATGATACGTTGTCTTGAGATTTAGAAAACTGAAGGCCAGACAGTCACAGCCCTCAGTTTTTGCTTTTGTATGTTGCCTAAATGAGCTACTAAGGTTTGGAAACAATATTAGAGAAGGAAACCAAAAATGCAGACAAAGAGCAGAGCAGATTGCTTCAGTGTCCTACGTAAAAATGATAGTTAATTAATATTTCTTGATTCAATTGTAAAGATTTGGGGTGAGTCATTGAGTTGTTCTTTCAACATGGGCCAAAAACGAAAGTAAATGTTTTCAAAATCTTGTTGTATTTTTTATACACATTCATTTAACATCCTTTAATCTATTATTGTATCTTCTGTTGATATGTAGATTGAACCGCTCAGAGGGCCTTTGATGGGCGGAACGCTGCTCACAATACAGGGAAAAAATCTTGGACACAGCGCTGATCATGTGAACGTGTCCATCGGGCATGTGCCCTGTAAGATACTGCCTGAATATTACACTGTTTCAGTAAAGTAAGTACACTCTCATTTATGTTTGTACTAGTTTTTATTTATACCTTAATACGTATGGCAGTCCCCTTTTTACCAATCCTTGAAAACAATGGGATATCGTAGGCCAACTATAGTAAATAAAGAAAGCTTTGTGTATTTATGAATTTCATGGACAAATAACCTATGATAGTTGAAAATGTCTACGCTTAATGCTGGTTGACACCAGTCTATAACATTTCAAATGTTCTAAACGTTGCACAAAAACCAGCTAGTTTCTCACATTGAACTAGCCATAAGATAAAAATATGTAATTTCGGAGAAAGCATGGTCACCAAGTCCAGGTGCCGACCGGACATGAACCACTAATCTGAAATGTGTGTGTCGCCACAGGTTAATTTGTGAGACTGCTGCATCATGGGAAAAGATGAGGGATTATGTTACAGTGAGCATAAAGAGTAATACAGAGGGCGTTTCGAGAGAAATGTTCTCCTTTGTTGTGAGTATAAACCTTTCGGTCTTGGTTTTTATTTAGTTTATTTGGGTATTTTGAGTTTTTTGTTTTGGAATGTCTTGTTTTGTCCTCATCCTAATCGTCACAAAAGGCCAACTATATTATGGCTGTTCTGAGCCACCTCTTCATTTATCTACTATATGGCGCATTACGTCGTCATTTTATTGAAACAATAGTCCATATACCATTATTTATACTTTAAAAGCTGCTTTGAAATGATGTGTGTTCTGAAATATGCTATACAAGTAAATATGATCTTACAATCTTTTTCCACTTTTAAACATCACGTACGCTTGACTCTGATGGTTATGAATAATAGTTAAAGTTCAGGAAGCGATATGTGAGGAGAACTTGTGAAGAGCAAAGCTTGTGCATGCAAACACAGTCTTTTTGTTGTAAAATTCCCAAGCAGCCAACTTGACATCGCTGACTCAACAAATGGTTTAGTGGGGCGGGGGATTGAACAGATTACATACTGAATGTCTAAAAATGGAAGCCTAAAAATAAAAGTTAGATTAAAGGAGTAGTCAAAAAAAAATGTCATGATCATTTACTTGCCCACATCTTATCCAAGATGTTTAAGTTTTTTTTTTTGATGAAAACATTCCAGGATTTTTCTCCACATGGTGGACTTCAATGGACTCCAAATGAAGGTCAAAATGGCAGAGGATGAATAAAGGTCTTATCTAGCCAAACGATCGGACATTAAAAAAAAAGTATATGCTTTTTTCTGTTTATAAAGCATATATATATATTTTTTTAGAAAATTACAGATTGTTTCACTACATAAGACCTTCATTCATCGTCTGGTATCGTTTAAAGTCCTTTAATGCTGCACTGTAGATGTGTAGTCCGTGTAGATGTGATTTGTGTGTGTGAGTCTCAGAGGGCAGTGTAAGGTATGCTGCAGGCCTTACTCAAATGACACATTGATTTTGGTAGGTTAAACCAACCTTCCAGAACTGTTTCAGAGAGCAGACCTGTAAATATATAAACTGAAACATGCAGTCACACAGTCCCTTTGTGTTCTGTAGCTTTGTGGCTAAACTGGCAGAGGCATCATTTTGGTTCCCAGGGAATACGAATACTGATCAAATGTACAGCTTGAATACACTGTAACTGCAAACTGCAAAAATGTACATATTATATTGACTTTGTTTATTCATTCTGTTAACTAAATTTAATTTATACTGTTACGGTCTCTGACCAAAAGGGTCTACCAGCTTTGCAAGATCCTTATTTGTTTGGACTAGCTTCTTGTTTTCAGTACAGCTGAATCTTTCTGAAGGTCTTATTTTAGTAACTTTGTTGTGTTCCTAAATCTCCTACATTGTCTGTCAACGACACAGGAGCCCAAACTACTAGACTTCACACCCAGGCAAGGTCCTCTTGCTGGCGGAACCAGACTCACTATTCGGGGTGAATTTTTGGATGCTGGATCCGTGATTAATGTCAAAGTCAACAGTACTCAGAACTGCAACATCATCAAGTGAGTATGGTCTTTTATTACTGTACAAAAGCATTTGTCACCTCATATATTTCTGGAGCTTTATTACACACTCTTTATGACTTTTCAGGCAATCCAGTGATGTCATCAAGTGCGTGATGCCACCGGGGGTGTCCTCTGTCCCGGAGAGTGTATCGGTGTGTGTGGTTTACGACGACGGGCAGTGTTACAGTGGTTCACCAAATTTCACATTTTGCTATGAGAAAAACCCTACAATCAGTTACATAAAACCCAACAAAAGCTACCTCAGGTGAGACACCTGAGCACAAAAGAAAGCAGTAAATAACTAAAATAATATCTAAATAAATCTACGGGGTGGTTTCCCAGAAAGGGAATATCTTAAATCAGAACTAGGCTTTGGTTAAATTAAGATATTTAAGTCGAGTTTAAGAACATACTTTACAGATAAAAAACATTACTGGTGTCCATCTAAATGCAAAACCATCACACTGATATAGTTTAAAATATGCCAGTACAAGTTGTTTTCGATCGAGACACTTTGGGATACTTCAACCAAAAATTAAATTTCTTTCATCATTTAGTCACCTTCGAGTTGTTCCAAGTCTGTATACATTTCTTTGTTCTGATGAATACAGAGACATATATTTGTAAGAATGCTTGTAACCAGACAGATTTTGCCCCCCATTGACTCCCATAGTAGGAACAAATACATTGGTAGTCAAAATCACCCCAGAACTGTTATCGTCCTACATTCTCTAAAATGTCTTCTAATGTGTTCAACAGAACAAAAAAATGATAAAGTAATTTGTCCTACTATGGGAGTAAATGGGGGAAAGATCTGTTTGGTTATAAGCATTCTTCCAAATATCTTTCTCTGTGTTCACTAGAACAAAGAAATTTATACAGATTTGGACACCTCAGAGGTGCGTAAACGATGGTAAACTTTTCATTTTTGGGTGAAGTATCCCTTTAAGCCCCAAAAGCGCCCCTGAATGTCATGACAACACTGCTCGAGTTGTTTCAAACTTTGCTGTTTGTGAATGTTCATTGAGTTTTGGGTTGTCTCAGACGTCCTTCCATGGACCATTGGTTTAATGTCTGATGCATACCCCAGACTTAGCTGAAACACACGGTGTATTTGAAGTTGTCCTCTGATTGGTTGAATTCTAAATGATTACCGGAAGGCTCACTACCTCCGGCTCACTCCCTCCCTTGTCGTCGTGTTTTTGCTTCTTTGCTGATGGAGTATTTCCAAAACGCTCTCTGTAGAGCAGATTGTCCGTTTAGGGCTACTGTAGAGACAACATTACGAATTCCGTGTAGAATGTATGTAGATAGAAAAAGCTCATTCTAAGGTAGTAAAAACTAAACGTTTCATTATGAGAGGTCTTTATACACCTCTGAAGGCATAGATATGTATAATATATTGCATTTTTGTCAATAGATCCTCTCAAAAACCTTGTTAAGTTTAAGTTCTTTTCTCATGTGATTGTGTTATAGTGGTGGTCGCAAAATCTCAGTCACTGGAGACAGCTTTCATCTGGTACAATCTGTCATGATGGAGGTGTCTGGAATTGGACGGACGGTATTTTTGTTTATTTTTGGTCAGAAAAAAAGTGGGGATATTTTCTGCAAGTAGTTGTGAGTAATAATTTTGTATGAAGTCATTTGTGTCACTTGTACTGTGTTTTGCAGAATTGCTCCTGCGTTTCGTCCACTTTAATCGAGTGCGAGTCTCCTGCTGCCAGGGAATCCCAGCAGGCCACAGCTCATTTCTACTTTAATGAGGTGCTCTACAGGGGAAACGGTGTGTCTTCAGCAAGCCAGATGCTAGAGGAGGACGAGGTCCCGCATACCGGTCACTTCCGCTTTGACTATGTGGAAGACCCGCAGTTTTATACAGCCAACAAAGAGAAGCACATTAAACATCACCCTGGAGAGCCACTTATCCTTATCATTAATGTGAGTGACTGTTTACATTTGACAAAATGCAGTGTACACCTACAGCTTTCATTTCGATTTTGAATCATTTTTTATTGATTTTGTTTATTGTTGTTGTACTTTGTCATTTCTCTCCTCTACTGACACTAGCTGGTCTGGTTTCATAGCACCTCAGAGTAGAGGTCTGCGACTCGCTAGACCCAATACAGGTTCTTGTGGTGCGGGATTACATTTTTGTATTAAAGACGATAGCGGTTGGAAACTCTGCTACTATGGACTGGAGAGGGTGTTTGGACGGGTGCCCACTCCCGACATCTTTCAAACTGACCACATGTAGAGCCTTATCTGAGGACTGGGTCATGCATGTGCTGCACGCGTGGACCAGTTCTTACTCCTTTATAGATTTAATGACGTCAGCCCCCAGACAGAGCAGGCAGGTCGCCAAGTGCACCTTAGAGAAGTGAGAGAGTGCTCTCATGTTTTTTTATAGGGGAGATGGTCATCAGGACATTTCTAGCATGGCTATAAGCCAAAGGGTTTAATTTATTCATATTTTGCTTATAGTTTGATTGAAAAACGGTGTATTTAATGTATTTAGTTTATTTTTCTCTGTGACATTTTGTCTTCTGTATTGACATTAAAATGTAAGAACAATTTTGTATACTGACAAGACGAAAGAAATATATTTTGTATGGCGTATTTATGATTTTTTATGGAGAAATTTAGGGGGATGCGTCGGGTTGGGACGAAAATAATTTTAAGCAGATAGCTGGTGAACACAGAACAAATTTTCAGCTGGAGCAGAAATAAAATTTAGCGGGCGGGAGCGCTAAGTCCTGCGCAGACCTCTACATCAATGCCATGGTGTTTACAGTCTTCATGACTTTTTTCCTTAGAATGACGTAGTTTAGTTGTCTCAGCATATTATGCTCCTGTATAAAAAAACTAACATGAATAAAAAATGGAACCTCAACCGAGGTGGTACTAAAAAAAGTATCATGTACTAGATACTGTACCCAGTGGAAAACCCTCCAAAAGTGAGCTGAACCGTGCCGTGCCGTACCGTGAAGTACTTTGCCGTGTAAAACGCTATTAAACAGATAGAATGGTCCGGAAATTTGTGGTGGGATGTTTAGAGCGGAGCCAGCCAACTCTGGAATACTGGAGTGATCAGTATAGTTTAGATCAAGTCCAAATCCAGTTCACCTGTTCATCATTTTCAAGTAGTCCTGAGCAGGGGCGGAATGAGAAGCAAAATCGGCCCTGGATTATTCGGCCCACATCGGCCCTCCACCAATTCTGTCAACGGTTGGGTAGGGGCTGGGTGTTGTATGTAACGTGTGCATTGCATTTCATGCATGCGTGTCCAACTCGCTAATGGCCGGTCAGTGCGCCCCTGGTCCTGAGTATTTTGGTTTGCTCGGTCGGGTGTGTTTGATCAGGGTTGGAACTAAACTCACTAGCTAAGTTGATTAGCCCTGGTTTAGAACATCTGACAGGAACATGTTTACAGTTATAGAACAATGAGGGCATGCTGTATTCTCTACCAAGGAATTTAAGGATAGGATGGGAGGTTACATTTCTAATAGAAAGAAAATGTAAATAAAATATAAAATGTAATTTATTCAAATACCTATTCGTCCCACTCTCATATGAGTATATGCAGAGACAATCTTAAGACATTCGAAATTTGAAAAGGTGTTCCTTCTCTTGTACTGCAGAAAGCGCCAAGTGAGTTGGATTTGACGCCGGATGAATACTCTGTGATGATTGGCTGGGACCTCTGTGACATCACGTTCCAAAATGACCAGCTCTTCCATTGCACCATCAATAGATCACTGAGTGCCAGCACTGGAGATCTGCCCGTCACCGTGAGTCTTCCTCCTGTACTCCTGAATCTCAGTATCAAGCGACACCTTTGGGTGAACACAACTTTATATGCTGAAAACACTCTGTGAAATTATAAATGTGGTTATAGCACATTTCTGGCAATAAAACACAGAAGACAAATATTTAATAATTCAAAATCTGCGAAATTATTAAATGTGTCAGAGGGCAATGGTTTCACAATAAGAATGCGAAATCTGGGCAGAGCACACTGGCTGTAAGAGTAATCCTCTGTTGCTGGCAAGGCAAAGGTCATATGTTTGATAAAGTGATGAAAGACATCTATTGCTTTAATGTGCTGTTGAAGTTTTGGCACTTATTGCGAACTTAAAAATGTTCTTACAATACTATACAGCTGTTCTTAGTCAGTAATTATAGCAGTGCAAAATAAAATGGTTAACCCCGACTTTAAATTCAGATTTTGTGGGTTGTGTAAAAGATTATTTTGTAATATTCTGTAAACCCATATCTAAACATGAATTTATTTCTTTATTAACCTAATCATTAGGAATTTGCATTTAATGAAAATACTGTTAACCGTCGTAGCCCTTTTTGAGCCTACACATGAAAACCCATGTTGGAACTAAAATGGCGGTATTCGTTTGGAATTCATTGACCAGACCTACGGTTGGTTTCGTTTGAAAAAAGAAAAGTAGCTGATTATTGCTAAAAGCACGAAAGAAATCTGTATTCTAGAGTCTTAGACCTTTTCCATGATATATAGTTTGTCATGATTCGATTAGAAAGTACATGCACAATATTGACGCAAACTTAGGTGTCCCGTATACGGAACGGGTGACAGTTAACAGTCGTAATATTGTGTGTTTCAGGTGCGAGTGGGTCACTTTCATAAGGTCATAGCGATGGTGCAGATGGGTGGAGGCAGTGAACTGGCCATTGTGATCTCTATCGTTGTGTGCTGTGTGCTGCTGCTGCTTTGCACCGTGGGTATGTATATAACAATACATATATACATTCAAGGGTATAAAACTAATCTATAGCAAAAGTATTAGATGCTTCACACTAAAGCGTAGAAAGTGTGTGAGTAGAGATGTAGATGTCTAAACAGTCTTATGGCCCACACAGAGATCTGAGCTCTGTTTCATTCAGTCCGTCTCAGAATCAGAAGGACCTTTATTACCAAGTATGTTTACACACACAAGGAATTTGACTTGACGACGGGAGCTTATTGCAGAAGAAAGTGTACACATGGTGCAAACATAGTGCAAATATACATTAACATATATTGTTTCTTACAATGTACAGTTTCCAGATGGTATGTGCAAGTGTGCAATTTGATGGACAGTGTGTAGTAAGAGCTTTTAATTGTTCAGGCCGAGTATAGCCTGCGGGAAAAAACTGTTCTTGTGTCTGGCTGTTCTGGTGGTCAGTGCTCTGTAGCGCCGGCCAGATGGCAGCAGTTGGAAGAGGGAGTGAGCTGGGTGAGCGAGGTCCAAAATGATTTTCTTAGCCCTATTTCTCACTGTAGAGGTGTAAAGATCTTGGCGGTTGGTTTCACCAATAATCCTCTCAGTGGTCCTGACTGTTCGTCGTTGTCCCTTAATGTCTGATTTTGTAGCTGAACCAAACCAGACAGTTATGAGCACATGACTTGATGATGGGCGTCTAGAACTGTGTGAGCAGCTTCTGTGGCGTGTTGAATATTCCTCAGTTGGCCAAGAAAGTACAACCTCTGCTGGGCTTTTTTAGCGATGGGGTCTATGTGAGTGTCCCACTTCAGGTCCTGAGAGTTGGTAGTGCCCAGGAACCTAAGTGACTCTAGTGCAGCCACAGTGTTGTTCATGATGGTGAGTGGGGGGAGTCCCCGGGGGATTCTCCGGAAGTCCACGATCATCTCCATTGTTTTGAGCATGTTGAGCTTCAGCTTGTTGTGATTGCACCAGACAGCCAGCTCTGGAACTTCCTGTCTGTAGAAGACTCTTCCCATAATGGATCAGGCTGAACATGTGTTTAGGCTGTCTCAGGTTTTTCTGTGTCTTTGTGTCTCGGACTTACTTGATGATAGTGAGATCAGATCTCTCTGTCCACACTGCACGTTGAAGTTCTCCATGCTCATACAAAAATCTGATAATGTAACATCCACCTGAACAAGAAGTGAATTGGGAGTGAAAACAATGTGTGACTCTTTGTGTGTAGCGTTGGTGGTGTATTGCACAAAGAGCCGCAGGGCGGAGAGGTATTGGCAGAAGACTCTGTTACAGATGGAGGAAATGGAGTCACAGATCAGAGATGAAATACGCAAAGGTAACACACATACACACACCTACTCACTGTTTTCACATTGAAGGTTTACAGGAGGAATGGATCTAATGATCTGATTAGCTGCTTTTCCATTGGTGGACCAGCCCAAGTCAAGCCTTTCTATGGGCCGGGCCAAGCAAATAACCTCGGACCTCCAGCTGTGAGAAACGTGGGCCGCCGTTGAGCTCGGGAGGACTGAAGGAGCCTCTGCCCCTCTAGCCAAGCTCTTAATTTCTATGTATATTTGTCTCACTTAATGAATTAAAATGACAGAGAAGTCGCTTAAATATTTGTTATATGATGCTGAACATATTTTCGTTTTAACTGTTTTAAAACCATGGTCAATTTTCAAAATGGATTACGTAGACTATATGGACCACAAAGAGTGAAAAGCTATGCGGATAAAACAAAATCCAAGTTATGCTATCTACATCAGTTAAATTAGCTTCTTGATGAAGTTATTGAGGAAATTTGGCTGCTAATGTATTTTAAATAACTGCAAACTCAGTTCCTCTGACAATCTCCGCCAAGATCATAACCACTTCTAAACCCTTAGCTGGCCGTCTGTGGACCAAGGTATTTGGTGAGACAAAAACACAGTTGACCTAAAGGAAGCCCCAGCAAAGCCCGATCAAGCTCCGGAAGTGACGACTGACCCTGGGCATCCACATCACACTAGCGTTTGGCCCAACTTTGGAAATGCAGCTGTTGTTTCCCAAACTGCTGATCATAAATCATTGCAGTTTTCACTGATATTTCTCCTGATATTTTGCGATACTGCTTCAAGTAGAAGTTCTCAGAAAGATTGTTTTTCATCATTTATTATTCAATGGTTTATCATTCTCACAAATGTCGTAGATGACTTATTTTATAACACAGGAGCTTTAATGCTCCACAAAGTTACATTTTTTAACTTGAAGCACAGAAAGTCGCGTTCAGAAATGTTGCTTTTTGATGAGAGCTTCTTACAGGCTTTTCTGTCCAGACATCTGTTCATTCTTTCAATATGTGTGTACAAACTGGTCACATTAAGTGGAATCAGATCAGAAGGGTTTGCTGTGCATGTTTTTAATCCCATATTCAGCACATTTGGATTCTTCGTGTAGTTTTGCAATGTTTAGTTGTGAATGTGGGCTGAGGGGCCTAGGCTTTCAGAATTGCAACATTTCACCACATGTAGCTCTTTCCTTCCATTACATTTTTTGTTTCCATGGTTATTTAATCTCCAAATAGACATAAACATCCTGTGTTGAAACAATAAGAGGATGTCTCACTTCCTGTTATCCCAGCAGAAACACCTACAGCAGGACTTTCCCTTCAAAGACTGATCTGATATCAGCTCAAGCCATGTGCTAAACTCTTGAAATGAAAGACAAACACTGCTAACAGAACAGTGGAAATGAAAGATGTTTACCCTCGTAAAATGCTTACCATGCGAATGAGTTGCTTGCAGACACACACACACAAAAGAATGTCGTTCTCTGTCCTGCCTCTGTAACTCACATCTCTAAATGGATTGGGATTCAACAATTAGGCTCTTTAGACCAATTTTTCATACCGTATGTACCCACTTACATCAAAATCATAGTTACGCCCTGGGGTTTAGTGGAAGGGTAGAGAATATACAGTTTGCACGGTACAAAAGTAATTTCACATTTCAATTTAACACAATTTCACAAAAAAGTCATACACATTGTATAAGAAACCTAATGTATGTTTTTATCATGCAGGTTTTGCAGAACTACAGACTGACATGACCGATTTGACCAAAGAACTTAACCGCACACAGGGAATCCCATTCCTGGAGTACAAGCAGTTTGTGACACGCACTTTCTTTCCTAAGGTACTGCAGGACAAAATGGGTTTAATATTAACCCTTCACTACAGATGTCTGCTGCTGTTCATTCTCATGTTAATGTGTAAAACAATATAGTAACACTTATATATTAACTAGATTAGTTAACATTAAAATGCATTATAGTTTAACAACATTTATCAATTTTAATTTCAACATTTACTAAATACCCTTTAAAAAAGAAATGCTGCATCCAAAATTCTATAGACGCATAATAAGGGGCATCACAATATAAGGTTAGAATTTGCTATCCTGATATTATTACAAGACCCGTTGAAAATAAAAGTAATTAATAAATACATTTTATTATTCAAATTCATCTGTAATTTGGCCAAAGAATCATACTTAAAATACATTTGAGTGTAGGAAGGGAAAGGCCAGTCTATAATCATTTATGCTTCAAAGGCAAGATGTTAAATCTGAAATTCTGTTCAAATATACACTGTAAAACTTAGCAATGTTGTTTTAAACATAAACTTTCCTTTTTCTTATATTTTCTTTCATAAAACATGACTAGATTTCTAAGGTCACTTTACTGGAAAAAAGTCATTCTTAAATTTTGTCTGATTTTGTAGGACAAATATCTAAACATTAAGATGCTCTTTCTTGACAAGGAATACAATTAAACTCTGAAAATGAAAAGACTGGCATAAGCACAGCAAAAGTGCAAAAAATGACATTCTACTTGAGCATTTCTGTCTTGTTTTTTAGTAAAAATATAAATGTATTGTAATTTAAGAAGTTTCAAATATTTTTACTAAGAAACAAGACAAAACTGCTTAGTATAAATGTCATTTTTTGCAGTGTTGCTGTGCTTATGACAGTCTCTTCTTGTGCATTTGAATCTCAGAAGGTTCATTTTGGTTAAAGTAAAGTTGAACTCAAAATGAAAACTGTACTAATAGGAAAGTAATTACATCTAAAGTAAGTTACTTGGTAACCTGCTGCAAAACTACAGCAAAGTTTTACAGTGTATATAACACAAACAAACACACACGCACAAATATTGGGTTTGATTTTGGTCAGAATTTTGTCATACAGTACCTGTTGTGTGTGTAGATGTGTTCTGACTATGAGAAACGTCTGGTTCAGCCTGTCTATGAGAACAGTCCCCATGGCCCTCGAGCTCTATCTGAAACTCATCCTCTGCTGCAGAACTGTAAGGTGAGGCACACCAACGCTGTGGAGAATTCAGCCACACAGTTTTACTTGTGTTGACAACTTCTTGTGGGAACTCATGTATATGTACGACAAATTGTCACAAGAGTGTGTTGTACACATACACATGATAACAAATGATTGTTCTGTATTTTTAGACATATTCAAATGTTTATGAAGCAGTTTCTCTTTATTTTTTATATGAATGTACTGCTCTACATTGATGCGTGCCTGCAGAAAATAGTGATTTAGAGTCAAGTACAATTCGTCAGTAATAGATAAGTGTTTGTGTAATCTCAAAGAAACTTCTGTTGTCCTATCAGCAACCCTTCATTTGTGTTGTTTAGAGGTGAACTATAAGTTCTTACAAATGAATGCTTTATTAATATTAGTGGGGCTATGGGAGTGGTTTCAGTGGGTCTTAATGATCAATTGTCCGGTTTCAACATCAATGTTAACTTGTTGATAATAACTCCATTAACTCCATAATATTATCTGCATTATTTTGTCCCTCATATACGGACATAGAAGATTATGGTTGAGCTATTTCTAGATGTGTTGTGGACAGTTTGTGCATAGCTGTTGTTGTGAAATTATTGGCTCAATCCCGTGATAAATTGCTTTAATATGATACAGTCTGATATTGCAAAACAAAATGTTGTACAACAGGGCATTTTTTTTGTATGTGAAAAAAGTGTTACCCAGTCATGTAGTGCAGACAACAGGACACACACAATGGGCCCTATCATACAACCGGTGCACCGCAAGTGTTGTTGCTAGTTTCAGCCCGACACAGTTCTCATTTTCCCATCCTGCGCTGCGTTGTTTAAATAGCAGATGCATTTGAGCCCATTTGTTTGCCCTTGGTCATGTTGGTATAAGAATGAGGTGTTTTCAGACGCAGTGTTGGCGCGTTGCTATTTTGAGGAACTCAAAATATATTTTTTTATTTAAAGAGCGCGTAAGTAGAAAATATTGTTTTGTTAGTTAAGGAGCATGTTAAAAAAAATGTGTTAGTTAAGGAGCACGTTAATAGAAAATATTGTTTTGTTACTAAAGGAACATGCGCCTCTGGGCGGGTCACCTTTCACTTAATTTATTACAGCAAACAAAATTGCAAAAAATAAATGGAATACAATGTAAAAGATGATTATTGTGGATTTAAAGATAAAAATCCGGCTTGTCGTTTACATAACTTTCCTCTCTTGAGAAGCGTCCAGTCTTTGCAAAGTCCGCCATGCAAGAGTGCAACTACTTTTCATAAAGGGAATGAGAGATGAGACTCTGATTGGTTTACTGCACGTTACGCCCAAAAAACACAGATGACTCACTAAGAGAATCAGGACAACCCGTTTAGACCAAGCACTTGGGTACACCGACTGTTTTCCCATTAAACTAGCAAAAGTGGATTCAGAAACGCCCTGAGTGCACCTGCGCCTGCGCTTTATTCCATGCGCTTAGATCGTGAAAATAGGGCAATTTTTGCATAATATATAGCATTTTTTTTCTATTGTTATTCAAAATAAAAAAACTGTAATATTCAGATGACGATCAAAAAATCTGCAAATTGCTTATGATGTATCTTTGTCTTTATTAAAGCCTTCTAACACCACACGGCCCAATGTGGATGAGGGAATCACACTGTTTTCCACTCTTCTGAACAACAAACACTTTCTAGTCACCTTTGTTCATGCACTTGAGCAGCAGAAAGACTTTGCAGTGCGAGACAGGTGAGTACAGTGAAAAATAAGTACAAACAAAACCTTTTTTTCAGGCTGATAATTTTGAAATGATATTATATGTATTTTTTAAGGTCTTTAAAGAACACAATTTTATACAAGTACATTTTATGAGCAGAGATAGGTCTGTTAAAGCACATCCCTTGTTTCAGTTACTTTTTGTTAGAATTTATTTCTAAACGACACAACAAATATGGGGAAACCACCATATGAAAACACAATTTTTCTAAGAGAGAATGGTTTTACATTACTGAGGTATTATTCAAAGGAAAAAGAACTAGCAAAAATCATATTGACAGGTCCAAATGATATGCCAAAGATGTTCACCTTTATTTGATTTATTTCTGTTATTTATGCAACTATGGGCACATCCTGCACTCAAGGATACTGTCTGTCATCGTCATCTGTACCTGATTAGCTCCATCAGTAGAACAATACTATTGTGTACTATTGTAGAAAGGGATGGATGTTTGGAATTAAAGATTCTTTTTCTCTGGAGCTATTCATGGCTGGTGTTTTTAAGAGACTTGGGCCTTCACCAACTTTCTTCATATCATATTTTCCACTCCCACATGCACATGTTTTTAATAATAATTCTCTAGGTTTGTTTTCATTGTGTGCATCTTTTCCATTGATGTTTAGGTGCAATATTGCCTCTCTGCTTACGATTGCCCTCCATGGTAAACTTGAGTACTACACCAGCATCATGAAGGAGTTGTTGGTGGATTTGATCGATGCATCAGCCTCCAAAAACCCCAAACTGATGCTCAGACGAACAGAGTCAGTGGTGGAGAAGATGCTTACAAACTGGATGTCAATCTGCATGTACAGCTACCTAAAGGTGCCCATGTATACAAAAGTAGTGAGAAATTAGGATAAAGAATGGCCACAAAAGTCTACCAGGATGATCTGTAGCCATCATAACTCGGTTATATCTCAACATTCACAAAGTGTCCTTCTTGTCCTGTTAGGAAACTGTAGGCGAACCGTTCTTCCTGCTGCTATGCGCCATCAGACAGCAAATCAACAAGGGTTCGATCGACGCCATCACGGGGAAAGCACGCTACACGCTCAACGAGGAATGGCTTCTGAGGGAAAACATTGAGGCTAAACCACAGGTGAGCTAACCATGACTTCTGACTAATCTTTCTGTTCACACCTACTCTTATTTCAGATATTACGCTTGTCTCTTTCATTTTTGATTAACATCCCATAAACGGGACCGTTGAATGGTTTGATAGCCGACTCCTTGTGTCTGTGTGTGTTCCAGAACATTAACGTGTCGTTCCAAGGTTTTGGAATGGACTCTGTGATTGTTCGTGTGATGAACACAGACACCATCTGTCAGTTGAAAGAAAAGATACTCGAAGCATTTTACAAGAACCTTCCCTTCTCCCAATGGCCCAAAGAGGAAGATGTTGAACTGGGTAATTTATCATTAAATTTGATGACTCTTTCTTTGCTTGGCACATCAGAGAGGAAATAAGTAAATGTGGCTTGTCATTTCATGTATTCAATAGTTATAGATTTATATATAGTGTTAATAAAGTCTGTTTCACACAGAATGGTTTCCAAAGGGACAGAGAAGCAGAATTCTACACAATGTGGATGACACATCTGTCATGGAAGACGGAAGAAAAAAACTCAATACCACTTTTCACTATCAGGTGTGTTGGTAATGAGAAATTGAGAGTGTATACTGAAATTGAAAATATGTAACGGTCTGTTTGGGGTCTTTTAGGTGTTCATGGAATGAGTTGCTCAGTGAGGGTCTCTAGAGTAAATTTCTGTATCCATTAGCCTGATGACATTTAACCTTTTGATCTGCCTTCTATAGATCCCAGATGGGGCGTCACTGGCCATGAGCATGAAAGATAAGAGAGAGAACACGCTGGGCAGAGGTAATGGGCCTTGACTCGTCGTATATTAATGCCAAACACTTTCTTTGTGCTAATGGTCTAGGTGTTTTAAATCATTTTCGTCTGGATAATTGTGTCTTTTCTGCCCACAGTGAAAGATCTGGACACAGAGAAATATGTTCATTTGGTAAGTGTTTATTGAATAAAAATGACGTTGCTCAAATGCTGCTCAGGAGACTTTAAGGAAACTCAATGGACTTAATGTTTTCCATTCACACATTGATTGTAAGGAAACACAGAGAAAATAAAAGTAAACATAAATGACAAACAGTAAAAGCACTGAGCTATAAATTAATGTGGATAGAACAGCTCATATTTTGGCAAATTGTGGCTTTATATGTTGATATTACTGATTTCATTAATTATTATGCATTTTATATAGAGTAAGCTACGTGTACCAATAGTGTACTTACAATGTACTACTTACCTAAGAAATTACAGGGTAATTTAAAGTAACTACATGGGATTTCTACCATTTTATGTCAAGTAAGTTACTGTGTACTAAGTAGGATAATACACATACTGCTTAGCCATCCAGTTGTTATCACTTATTAAAAGCTTTGCGAGGTTAAAAGTTTAATTGTATTTCTTTCCGTGTAAAAATGTTATATTTAAGTTAAAGATTATACAAATTATAGATATTTAGTGACCGTTTATAAGAGTGCCCATAATGCTAATAATGAATGGTCATGTCACTGTAGGTGCTGCCACATGATGAACTGCCTGAGAACAGGAAGTCCCACAGACAGAGCCACAGAAAGAAAGTGTTGCCTGAGATCTACCTGACACGTTTGCTTTCTACCAAGGTGACCTAAAGCATATTTTTGATATGTGCTCATTTGTCAGTGAGATAAACATTGTAATAGTCTTAATATAGACCGTTTTAACGCAGTTAACTTTCGGTCTGTTTGACTAGTGTCTAATGAAAATAATATAAAACTATTTACATTTTATTTAATATATTAAATACATATTATTATATAACTATTTATATTTTATTTAATATGTTATATACGTATTAATATATAATCCCTAATAATATAACTATTTATATTTTATTTGATATGTAATATACGTATTAATATATAATCCACGCATGCACAGAAACGTTGTTGTCACTCAGGAACGGTCTATACTACTATATGATGATAAAGTATTGTAATAAATGACAGGAAAATTTCATTGTCTGAGAAGAAATAGCTATTATTTATGGACAGCATGAAAATAACTACAGTATTGTGACAACGTATATCAAACTTATCGGCGAACAACAATAAACTATCAGCAGGTTAAAGATTAGACACTAAGAAACTTGAAAATAACAAAAAACATTAATTTAAAAACATGGGTCGGTTGAATTCTTAGAAAACAATGCACATCCCGAGAATTAAACGGCATTTCCTCAATTATTTCTGACATATTTTACTTTTATATTGAAGGTTATGCCAACAGGAAGGTTATGTGTTATGTATAATACATTCTGTATTACATGCAGTTTTCTTACACGCCTCATTGGAATCTTTGATTCTGATTGGCCAGTTGCGACATTTGCAGGTTTGTTATGTGAGGGATTCAATTTGGTTCAATTTGGTTTAAACATTTGTAAATATAATGTCATATATGTGATTAAAAGACATTTTTAAATTTAATTTTGTGTAATATTACACTGCACCTGTCAAAATGATTTGCAGCATCCGGGTTGCTGGGTGTTATTCCAAGGGTTGTTATTCTCAGAATGTCGCAACTGGCCAATCAGAATCAAGTATTCCAGAGCCCCGTGTAATAATCCCAGATAACAACCCCTCAAAACTAATAACACACAGTAACCCGGATACAGCAAATCGTTTTGACAGGCATTTTTTTACAAATGAAGAACAAATGTCTCCTAAAAACATATATGACACTTTACTTACAAATGATTCAACCAAATTACCTGTTTGTGGCATTTGAACGTCATTTCTCACCTTAAAGCAGAAACTAAACAGCTTTTCCTCCTTTCCTTAAAAATGAGCTAATAAAATATTTCAAATTAACATTTCAAGTCCAGTCTTTTCCTCATGTGGCAAGTAGCCATGTAACAAGCAGGATAATGTACAAGGAGCTGGTTTTTATTGTGAAATAACCCCCTTCAGTGTGATACAAGACCCTCCCCTCCGCTTTATGTCGGGTCTGGAACACAATCTTGTGGATTATTTCTGCGATAACAACCGGCTGCCTGTACATTATCCCTTACATAACATTTAAATCCAGTGTTTTAATTCCTTATTCTTGATAAAGGTAAAATCAATGAGTTCTAAAGTATTAAAAATGTATTCTGCACGCATTATGAATAAATCCTTATGAACACATTCCTCAATTAAATTGTTTTTGTCCTATCTGTACAGGGAACACTTCAGAAGTTCTTAGATGATCTTTTTCAAGCCATTCTCAGCATTCCGCCTGATAAACCACCATTCGCTGTGAAATACTTCTTTGACTTTCTAGAAGAACAGGCAGACCATCGTGGGATCACAGACCCCGACACGCTGCATATTTGGAAAACCAATAGGTATTTGTAAAAGTGTTTAAGACAGGTCTCAAAGACAGAAACTTTACCCCATCATTTAGTCACTATGATGCCATTCTTGGTAGCTGGAAAATTAAATAATATCCTAGTCTATCTAGCTTAGTCATACTATGAATGGGCGCCAATGTGTCGAAGCTCCAAAATTCGACTTCGTTGAGTAAATAAATATCCTCTGACACGTTTGTGAGAGAACGCTATTATTATTTTGAGATTATTATGGGATAAATTTCATTTTTGGGTGAACTATCACTTAAAAACAAAGATGATAATGTTGAAAAAAAACAAGTGAAATGTAAAGATGTGAAGATGGCATGCACAATGATGCATCACAGGGCTGTAATGGTCTCTAATGTATCTCTCTACAGTTTGCCTCTCAGGTTCTGGGTGAACATCCTGAAAAACCCTCAGTTTGTTTTTGACATCGATAAGACGGATCACATGGACGCCTGCTTGTCAGTTATTGCTCAAGCTTTCATTGATGCATGCTCACTCTCTGACCTACAGCTGGGCAAAGTAAGAACACAGACACATCTCCAAATATTTCTATAACATACTCTCATGTACTTTACGATGACCATGAGTTGATGTCTCAGCCTTACACAAAATGCAAGTTGACTATACACAGTCAAGCCTTGATCAAGTTTTCCTCAATCACAGTTTTGTATGCAACTGGGTTTTGAGTCATGGATTGATAAAACTTCAGTGCAGAGGTTATTTATTTATAAATGCAGAGCTGCAACGGTTTGCACTGATGAGCACTATTCACTCATTTCTACCCATGTTCACATTACAGAGGAAATCTACATGATTTAATATAAATCCGCACTGCAGCAACTGTAAATAACCTAAGACAGCTTTGCATCAGTGTCTCACAGATTCCTGCTGTGAAACATGAATACCGATGGTCTCCTAAATGTGAAAAAGATTACAAGCATTTTTGTACTTTTTATGCTCTCTGCACATTCATGCTTGTACAGGATTATAGTTGATCCGGCTATTTGAGCCACGCTTCCTCAAATTTTTTATCCAAAAAGTCGGAAAGTCCTCGGCACAGTCACATAAGCTTGCTCACTCGTGATTACGGACAATAAAGAGAGTTCACTCCAAAATAAAACTTCACCCACATGTCGGTCAAAGACAGTATATGTTTCAGTGGTTTTCTGCCAATACAACGGAAATAAATGGGGGCCAATGTTTGGTTATTCAACATTCTTAACAATATCTTCTTTTGCGTTCTGGGGAAGAAAGAAAATGACACAGGTTTAGACCGAGCGAATGTGTAAATAATGTTTTTGGGTAAACGGTGGTTTAATGCTTTAAATGGACATTTCCATTAGTTCAGATAGACAGCATTTTAACATTGTGCTGAAATATTTTTTAAAGCTGCTCGGGGAACACAGTTTGTTTAAATTTCCATAACAGCTTAAAAAACATTCTGCATGAATATTTTTCAACATTTTCAATCAACATGCAAAAATATTGCGTAAAAAACATCAAGATACAAACTAAATGCGAATATGGCAAAGAGAGAAAATTTTGATCAAATGATAATGAAAAACTAAATTGACATACATGACTGTGGAAAAAACACAGATTTATGTGGACGGTATATGAAGTCCATGACACTTTTTAATCACACATTAATGCAGTTTTTACATTTTACGTTTTAATTTTTATTTTCAAGGATTCTCCCACCAATAAGTTGCTGTATGCCAAAGAGATCCCAGAGTATAAGAAGAGGGTTCAGAGTTATTACAAACAGATTCAGGAGATGGCACCACTGAGCGAACAGGAAATGAACGCTCACCTCGCTGAGGAATCACGGGTAAGCGGGACGAACACTTACTGTTACAGTTCACGTCCAATTACATTTTGATCAGCTTCACAAAAAGCCTCCTGCTGCACATAATGTATGTAGCCTTTAGGCATTTGAGGAAAGCTCCCAATTTGAAAGCGAAAGGGCAATCCCAGAATGCATTTGGACAAGACTAGTAAATAGAAGAAGCCAATATATCAAACAAAGTTTACCACTCTATATTTCCAGTTAGTCTACTGCAGACAGATATTTTTGGAAACCGAGGCAACATGTTTTTCATCATGCATATCACATCATTCTTTTTGCTCATGTCATAGAAATACAGGAATGAGTTCAACACCACCCTTGCCTTAACTGAAATCTACACATATGCCAAGAAATATCGTCATCAGGTGAGAAAGCTTTTCATTTTTGGTCAATTGTAATGAAATTGAGACAGTATGAGGATTGGTCATGTGATCAGCTCATTTTCCTGTGCATGTGTGAGCGTGCTGCCACCCTGCCGCTGATGCCCTGGACTTATTTTACAGTGCATTCTTTAGCCATCACTGAGCTTCATTAACACGCTGAAACACTCTGATTAGCATCTGTGTGATTGAGCTCATTGTGTAACGGTAGCTGCTAATAAATAGAGGCTTGGCGCGACATGAAAGCGCAACCACATAGGGGTTCGCAAAACAAGCCACCAAAGTGTAACGCTGATTATTGCTAACATGCAGCACGCAACAGATCACATGTGTTAAGGGTGTGTTTGTTTTCTTTATGACTTAAAATAGAGACATTCAAAGTTCCTAACCACAAACAGAAAGTATGCATCAGATCATCGTAGAGATAAGAGGTTTGATTCTACTGAATCAGACCACCAAAACCTTTTTACATAACACAATAGAGACACGATGGTTGGCTCGTTTCCCTTGTGACTGGCAGTATGACCACCCTAATAACTGTCCAGTGCCAAGTTTTTCCACGGCAAGCACCGCTCACATATTCTTTAGACAAAATGTACCTTTTATTAAGAAATATCTGGTAAGTGGTGCTTGCAGAATGCATTATTGTTGTGTAATCTTATGTTGAGTGCTGTTTTATCTTAACAAATAGACTCCATTTCAAGGTTTTAATAGATCTCAGGACAATGTTGTGAGGCATTACTTTTTCCACTGTTTTGTCTAGTTGGTACCTCATAATAACAACCGTTGAATCATTTCCAATCAGATTAAGTTGCAGGGACTTTGAAATGCTACTAAGGCTTTTCATTGGCCACTAATCATTTGGTTGTCATGACATCATCTCTTTATCTGCCCAGTGAAATGTCCAGTATATCACTTGAAATAATACGGTTTGGTCACGGTTTTGTGGTTAGAAAAGTATTTTGAGTTCTACAGATTTAAAATGCCATATTGGATGTCAAGAGTTTTCTTACAATAATCATTTTTATGATAATATGAAGAGTTTGGTTAGAAAACGCTATAAATCTATATTTTGATTCATTTGAGTAAAAATGTGTTTTCTTTACGAAGAAAGTGGCAAGATGAAATCCACTATTTTCTAAATCCACTAAAATCCTTTTAAAAGATTGATTATAAAAACGCATAAACTTTCCCCCAAAATGTAATTCAATATAAAATGAATCAATATAAAAGTTATTTTTCATATTGAAAGTATTGAAAAAAACGCAACAAAGTGAGTTGATCCACATTTGCTATGAATTAGTGCCTCGTCTTCTTAATCTCCTCACGTAAATGATTATATTTCTTCCCCACTGCACAAACCAGCACAGCTTCATCAATGCCTACAAAATTATTCATTTTTTTGTTTGTTTGTTGAACACAAAGTACAAAGTAGATCAGGGAAGCTATAGGAGCCGACCGTATTCAGAGCGGCGCCATTACTTTTTACAATGCATGGAACGTTGTGCTGTGATTGGTTGAGCGGATATATCGCATTCTGCAGAGAAGTGAGACTGGCGTATATTGCGGTTTGGAAAGAAAGTGTAAAAATATGATAGAATAACACGGCGCATATCGCATTTTGCGTACATTTAAAAAGTGATGTTTCAATACCGACCTGATACAGTACTGATTTAGATTTTTAATGGCGTTTATCGCCGTTTGGAACCAAACTCTTCATATATTCTGTAATATATTTTAATATTGATTAAATATTCTCTCTCTCAGGTGGTGAGTGCACTAGAATCGAACCCGACAGCTCGACGCACTCAGCTGCAACACAAGTTCGAGCAGGTCATCGCACTAGTGGAAGACAACATCTATGAGTGCAGCAGTGAGGCCTGAGCAGAACACAGAGCCCAGAGATATGAGCCAATCAGATGCCAGCTCATGGTCACTTTCCTCAGACTGTTAAAATGACATGCGTTCTCTGTTAAGGTTTGATGACGGCTAATGAATCTCTACCAAATTAACGTGGGTTTAGCAGGTAATGGAATAACAAGTGGAAAAGCCATTGATGATAATATTCCACTGATATTTGCTATAATTGGCTCATCTGATTGAGCATTTGTAATGTGTGAAGTAAACCCGATACAGGGTGTGTAATGTTGACTATTGAATATTGAACTTAGAGATACTGTTGACTCGGGCCGTGAGGTCCCGTGGCTATGTAACGCACTGACCCCACGCTCTTGGAGAGCCAACGATGATGCACTGGATTATATAACACATAGCAATATTTATAACTGTGTGCCTGATGATTTTCGTGTGCGATTGATTTAATGTGAATAAGTTTCCTAAGCAGGATGATATCATGTTGGTGCATAAAGCACCCAAACAAGTGTCACTTTGCTGTGGAGTAACATTATATGCATATAATAGGCTTGAAGGAGACCATGTGGCAAACCTTTTTTATTTAAAGTGTTTATGTTTTTTGGAGTCTGTACCTACGATGGGCTACATATTCTGTATATATTCTTCTGGAAAAATGTCTTTATTGCTTGGACACAGACGTTTTATAAAATATGGCCATGATCGTGACTGAACCCTTATGTCACATGCAGTTTACTTCTCGTTTTTGAAACATGACAAAGTTGTGTCATACCTTTTTATTTTAATCTGCAGACAAATTCATGATTTTGAGGAAATATGAAAATTCATGTCTTTATATATATTTACATCACAGTTCCTTCACCGACAACATTTACTGACATCTAGACATTTACAGAGTTGATTTGGGCTTGTGGTCTCACGGCTCCAGCGCTCGCGTCTCATATCCTGTTAACTTCTTAACTTAACATGGAATGATGTTATGCAGCATCACAACAGGAGATTAAGGCTAAACAAATATAAAAAAAGTTTAGTCATTTATCTTGGTACTATTGATGTTTATGTCACAATCAGACACATGCAGCTCAGAACATACGGTATTATTATATCAAGTGATTGTCCAAATGCTAAAGATTATCACAAAATATGTGAATTGAGAGGGTGCAGACTGGCCAAATGGATCTTCTGGATGGATTGTCCGGGTCACGCGGTGACGTCGGGGGCTCTTGTGCTCAGGCAGGAGTCACCTGACTGGTGGAGACCACTGAAGACTGAGTCTTACTGGAGAGCACTTGGCTGGTGTCCTCTTCACCGAATGGGTTCTTACCACAGCAGACCGTCGTAAGCATGCAGTTCCTGAACTGCACAAGGACAAACACACAGCATGTCTGACCTTGTTTAATAAACAAGTATTTGACACTCATCCTAACATAGAGATTTAACATTATGAATATATTTTCAAATACAACCTTTTTGCAGTCTGACATTTTCTATTGCGTTTTGGTGCTATTCAAGCCGAACCTAGTTTTAGTATTACTGTGGCCCACCAGATTTACACTTTCTAAATGACCAAAAAATTGACAAATTGAAAAAATCACCTGATAAAAGTCTTTTTTCATGTGCCGTGTATGTCTCACCTGTCTGTTGAGGAGGATGTAGATGACAGGATTGTAGAGTGCTGCGCTCTTAGCGAAGAATGCTGGAATTGTCATGAAGACGGGACCAAATTCTGTACCTTGATTTGCAAATATGTACCAGGCAACAGTGGCATACGGTACCCAACAGACTAAGAATGAAATCACCATGACAACCACCATGCGCGTCACTTCCCGCTCGGCCCTCTGGGTCGTCTCTGACTCTTGCTGTTGAGCCGCAGCCTGAAAAAACATACAAACAATGTTCTTCTCAATGGATTTTGACAAGATAAAAATAGAACTGATTTACCATTTATAAAATGAAAGTAATGTTGATAATATAATTCAATAGCTCATGAACGCTTAAAAATACATCCTTCACAACTATGTGTCAATGCAAATGAGCTGCTTTCTCTTTAAATAATCTCATTTGCGTATCCAACATATACAAGACAACTAAAAATGAACATTTACGTTGTCATAATATATTTAATTAAAAAATATATAAGGCCTACATTCTTTTAACCTACTTCTACATTGTGATATTACTTTGCTGTACATTTTGCCTCCCAATGCCCTTTCAGTAGCCATAACCGGGTTAAACCAAGCATTTAAAGTGATAGTTCACCCAAAAATGAAAATTCTGCACTCATCCTCTTCTGATTTCTACGCAGAACACAAAAGAAGATATTTTGAAGAAAGTTGTTAACCGAACAGCACCTATTCGCTTCTAGTGTATAAACAAAACCAAAGCAAGTGAAGGGGAGCCGGTGGACAACATTCTTCAAATTCTTTAATGTTCTGCGGAAGGAAGAAAGAAAGAAAGTCAAACAGGTTTGAAATGACAAGATTTTTTATTTTTGGGTAAAGTATCGCTTAGGCATGTCCACCTGGGGACATATCTTTCATGAACTTGCCAACTCTGGTATGTTTTGGTGTGTATCCATACCGCACGAACAGTGTAGAGAAGACGACTGTAGCAGAAGAAGATGATTATAAGTGGAATAGAGAAATGCAGGATGAACATATAGATGACAAACGAGGTGTTGTGGACTTCAGGTTTAGGAGTGTAGTAATCTATCCCGCAAGAGCATTGCATCCCTTCCGGTATATACCTGTGTCAATCCATACATACATAAAACAGTTTTTCCTTGTGTTCCATTGATATAAAAAAGGTAACATTTGGTCGTATAATAGGGTAAAACCTGCATACCATGTTTTTGTTTCGTTCAACACACAAAACGTATAATCTGAAGGCATATCACTTTAGGTGGCACTCTTACCTGGACCACCCCAGCAGTGGAGGCACCGCACAGGTGAGGGCCATGACCCAGGTGAAGCCCAACCCCATGATGGCATGTTTCTCCCCAAACCGGAACGTTGTCATTGGCTTACACACCACAATGTAGCGCTCAACAGCCAACACTACTAGAGACCACAGGGCTATCTCACCTGAAAATACATCTTGAATCTGTCATTTTATTCATATTATAAAACGCTGACCTCGGTCAAACAAATCTTTGTTAGTGGAAAGCACTATACATCACAATTTTGTGATGCGAATTAGAAAGGAGGGGGGGGGGATTTACGGTAAATCACGAACAGTTTAGTAGAACAAAAGTTGTATAACAGTTAATGTATCTTGTTTTTGGCTTATTTACTGAAAAGAAGGCTCTAGAGACAACTAGAAACACTGGGCTAGAAAGATTGGACTTACCGCCCAGGGTGGCGAAAAAGCCCTCAATGTTGCATCCTGTGACTCCCAGGACGAAGTATCCATGCAGGGATGTGTACAGGGTGACGGTGAATCCCCCCACGATCATGAACAGATCAGCCACAGCCAGATTGAGCAATATATAGTTGAGAGGTGTGCGGAGCTTCTTGTGCTGAATTGTGACGTAGAGTGTCAGAAAGTTGATGGGAAATGAAGTGATGATGAGAAAGAGCATGTATGCCGCCAAGAGAGAGTACTTCCACGGCTCTGCTAGGTAGTACTGTGGCTCCTCGAATGGGCTGCGGACTAAACCCGTCTTGTTAGACATCGGCACGTAAAAGTTTGGGCCTTCCGTCCCGTTCATGTTTGGTTCACCGGTCAGAAGTAAAATAAAAAGACGAGCTTTTACACCTCCTCGCTAGTAAGCGAACGCAGTCCCTGAGAACAAGTAATGGAGGACACAAGTGGCTCTCTTATATGCCCCCCACCAGCTCAGATTAACTGCACAGGAGAGATTACAGTGAGGAATTTTGAGTTACACACAGATTGAGGTCAGAGAGTGTTTTGATAATCCTTGGAGGTGAGCGGGAAGAAGGACAACAAAGATGAAAAACACTTGGGTCATTCCTTTAAAAGTCTGCCATTTGAAATAGAAAATGAAGAGTTTATTATCAAACTGCAGTTGGTTTGTTTTGATTTAAGATGTAAAAACTCAAAAAATACAGCTAACTAACACAATAGAACATGATGAAATAATAAAAATTTAGATTTTTAACAATTTTATAAAACCTCCATCATTAGTTACTACAAGGGACACTGGCATGCATTGACTTCCATTGAATGAATAGAAAACAGCGGAGTCATTTCTCAAAATATCCACTGGTTTGTTCCATTGCAGAAAAAGCATTGCATGAGGGTAAATAAATGATCTTTGAAGAGAGGATGGGCTGAAACATCCGCACTTTAGTCTGTGGCTTTGAAGACACTGCACACTTTTAACTTTTGCATTTTTAAATAAACATAAATTCTTTCTTAGACTTTTGATCTGATTGTCTCTTTACAGCTGAATTATTGCCTATTTTAGAACAATTTTTATTTTGCGTTGATTAGATATGGATTTGATTTTCATTAATAACCACGGGTTAACTTAACCGATAACAGTTTATATAAAGTGGCTTTTATTACCATGTACTTGACCATTTGACACAATTGACTTATTATGTGCATACATGTTGGTGCGTTCTAGTTACTGTTAAAGTATGTAATTAACATAGGTAACAATTTTAATCTACCGCAAACCATAACCAAAAAACCCACAGTGACCCCTGAACCTTGTCCAGAGCCAAACCCTTCCTTAAACTCATTGCCAAGGATAATGAGTTTAAGGAACTAAAACATAAAAAAATAAATAAAGAAGAATTAAAAAAAGAAGAATAAAAAAATCAAATATGACCACTTAAACTTGGCTTTTTACACAATAGCAAGAAAAAGGAATGTTCTAAAGAACAAAAATAACGAAATAAGGCGATATGTACGTATATGATGATTGTGAAAATAATACTGTGCATTTTTGCATAAACACAAGTTAACATTTTTGTAAATTTTAGGCATACAAATGGACAATTTACAGATATCCTAAAAGGTCATTTTAAGACTTGTAGACTATGTGCACACTGTAGGATTTTGGCCGAGATCTTGCAAACTAATCATGACATTTCTAATATCTTAGGAAGTAAAATGAGCAGTCTTAGATGTGACACATGTTAAACAGTATTAAACTGAGTCCACTAAATGATTAAACAAAAAATCATCTTTATTAATAAAAAACTATTACAACAATGATGCATTTTTGAAATATGTCTTCAATTTAGTCTTCGCAAACAGCAATTGTGAAAAACAAAGCTAATGTACCTGTGTCTTATAACCTATTTAAAGTAAGTGTATTAAACCGAAAGTATGCCAACACAAAAGTGTAAAAACGGTATAATCCCCTTTGATAGGATGAGCATTCTGATCTGTTTCATCCTATCAGACTGATCCGCTGACCTGGTATTTACTTACGGATTTCTAGCGGCTCAATTAACAAAACACCTCAGTCCTTCAGCATCACAACAGCACACACAGATAAAGTAATTGTCTCTAGGACCAGCACACGTGTAGCGTGTTCGGCTAATCCACTGCACACACACAAATAACCGGGTTAGTTGGACTCGTCAATGGGTCTCCTGCAGTACGGGCAACAATTGTGCTGAAGAACTAGCAACTCATAGTCTTCACTATGGAACATCTACAAAAAAGACACAATGGAATCAATGTTTGTTACAAGGAAAGTACACCGGCAGTAGAAATAATTTGATAAGAGCTGAGATAATAGAGCCGGATAAAGGACGCAGCGACTTGGTGATAAAGATTTTGGTACCTGAAAGCATGAAGGACACATGGTGATGCTGACATCAGGGAGCAGAGATCGGTAGTACTGCCAGCTGAGAGGTTTGGGCCAGCGCTTGATCAGGACATCTCGTCTGGACATGGACCGCAAAACCGCTCGACTCACAACCACTGGGACAAACTCACTGCCACCTTGCTGTAACACAAGAACAAGAAGCAAAGTTTGCTCAGTATAAAATAACCTGATGGGCTGATAGAAAAAATACATGTATCATGTATCTGCATCATGTTCCGCTAAATAACACCTAAAGAAAATAAAATGCATTTTAACGTTTATTTAAGAGGTTCAGTGTTGTTATCAGTTTGTTATGCCATTCCATCATGACTTCAGAATGCAATGATGCAGAAATAATACTGAAAGCTTCTCAAACAGTGTTATATATGTATAAAAGATTTCAACATCAGTCACTTAAAGCATTCTGTTGTATTGCATAAGAGGCAGAGAGATTAGTTATTATTAGGTAAATCTTCTCACCTCAAAGCTGAGTTTGGCTGTAAAGGGGTCATCCTCAGGGTCTTCAATCCTCTCATCCAGCTTTAGACACTGAGATTCTGACACACACAGCATGCACACACTTAACCATTTATAAGTGCTTCATTGTGTCTTTTATTAGCAGTAGGTCTTATAACAGACACCATTTTTGATGGAATTATTTAAATCCCTTGCAATACTTAGCCAATCCATGCCTCTACAGGTATTATTATAATGGGCGTAAGAAATTGTCAGTATTTACGTGCCCTAATATTGTTCAGTTTCTCCAAGCAATTTTCAATTTATTCCCATCAATATTTTGACACATTTTAAATCAGCGAGTGCAGAATGACGTCCTATAGCTGACAAATCCAAGGAAATGCCTGAGCGGACTTATTGAAAACCAGAAAATAACCATTCATATAGTCATTATTACTTGCATTTACTTTAGTAACCACTGCCTTCATGTATGTAAAGCTGTTTTGCAACAATGTAAAACTGTGAAAAGGGCTAAAACTGAATTTAACTCAAAACTAAATTTCAGCTTTAACATCTTTAAACTTGCATTTTATTAGCAAGCATTAAAAATCTGAACTTTATATTCCTGTTAACAGAAGATCTACTCATTTATTCTGGGTCTTGTATATGATCAGAACTTTATATAGTTTTGTCCCTTTGGGGTTTGACAGATACATGCTGGTGATTAACTTTATTTTTGTCAGTTTGTGAGATTTTAATGAGATTCCTAAAGCTTCATTTGAATGGTGAATGATGAATGTGAGATGGTACCCTCGCTGGTCATCTCCTGCCAGCCAGCACACTTCCTTTCTACACGAGGCACTTCCAGGTCAATTAGAGACACAGCCTCCTCATCGGAGATGTCCTCCTCCAAATAAAACTCCACAAGCGGAAGCACCTCTAAACACAAAATCACACATGTTCAGACATTTATGCGTTTGGCAGACGCTTTTATCCAAAGCGACTTATATTGCATTATAATATACATTTGTATAGTCACATTAATCTGAGCTTTACCACATTGTCCTTCAGGGACAACTAAAGCAATCAAATCAGGCTCGTGCATCATTCAGAATTTAATTGAGATGGCAGATAAATAATGTAACTAACTATTTTTATTTTTAATAATGCATTTATTTTATGATATGAATTATAATCTAGATTATATTAATATCATAGCCTGAAATATCACCTCCAAAACATTGCATCTAACAATAAACAATACTTTAGCAGCATTTATTAACCTTAGTTTATGTTCATTTGACCATTTTAATATTTATGAAATCATAAGTAGAATGATTACAACAATTGTATTGGTTTCAACAGTATATATTGTTATATTATATAACTATATTGCTCATCGTTAGTTCAGAACTTACCCTGGCAGAAAAGCCCAAATTGTGTTCAAACAATTGAATAATTTAAGTAAATAATATCACTCAGGCTAGAATTGACAGATGTTAGACTTCACACACCGTAAGAGGAAGCAGAATATATGAAAGGTTGTCGGCAGTTAATACAAGAGTTGCCCTGGTTATTCAGCAGAGGGTTGTTGGTAGAACAGCGATAACACATGGGAATCAGATCCTACAGCAAAGAGAAATACACACATTTAACTGAAAAGCTCTGAAATGTGTCATCTGCATTTCTAGATTTTCTCTGAATCTAATGAAGAAGCATATTCCACCACAAACAAATTAAATGATAGGACCATAAGTTTGTATTCATCTCACAGAATCTCACACTGGGTCATTTAAAGTGATTATACACACAAAAATAATTAAAAATAATTCTGTTATCATTCACCCACCTATGAGTTCTTACAAATCTGTACACACTCATTTGTTCAGAATGAGAAAGATATTTGGAAGAATGCTTATAACAAAACAGTTCTTGGATTCCATTGACTACCATAAAAGGAAAAAATATTTTATATTTGTTTTTGTTCTGTTGAACACAAAAGCAGATATTTTGAAGAATGTATGCCAGCAAACAGTTCTGGGGCACTTTTTACTATCATTGTCATTTTTCGTACAATGGTAGTCCATGGGGTCCAAGAACTGTTTGGTTTCAAGCATTCGTCAAAATATATTTCTCTGTTTTCAACCAAACAAAGAAATGTTTAGAGGTTTGGAACGAATAGAGAGTCAATGTCTGCTATACCTAAGTGCTGCATTCGACACCATTGACCACAGCACACTCCTACATAGACTCGAAAATGATGTCGGCATTAAGGGAATGGCATTGAAATGGTTTAAGTCCTATTTATCCGACCGTTTTCAATTTGTAGCAATAAACAATGAGGTGTCATGCAAATCGCAAGTCCAGTACGGTGTTCCACAGGGCTCAGTCTTAGGGCCTCTGCTCTTCGCATTGTACATGCTACCTCTAGAAGATATAATAAAGCGACACAGAGTTAGCTTTCACCGTTATGCTGATGTAATGGAAATTACAAATAATGGAATAGTCAATATAAAAAAAGTGGATGAGTAACAATTTTTTATTACTGAACTCTGACAAAACAGAAGTGTCGGATATTGGTGAAAGAATATTTGCGTTCTACTAGATAGTAATCTGTCATTTAAGAGCTATGTCGCTAACACCTGTAAAAGTTACATTAACTTTTAGATCTTGCTTATGACCTATAAAGGCCTTCATGGTTTAACGAAATTCTATTGTATTACAGTCCTTCACGTACACACACGTGACACACTCTGTCAATTTAAATCTAGACTAAATTTTAAAGTTTTACGTAATTAATATTGCATATAGGAAACTATAGTCTGTTTAATATTTGACCTGTGTTTCTCTCTCCTTTATCTTAAATGTGTGCTTTCACTGTGCGTGCGTGTCTGTGTGTGTGCACGCGTGCTTGTCTGTGTGTCCATCCGTGTGTATCTATGTCTATGTGTGATAGTACTTGTGCATATTGTGTTTTGGGAGCGTTTGTATGTGGGTACAGTATTTATGTCTTCTGAGTTTTTACCATTTTCTTGTTTTTACAGGTATATAACTTTAATCGATTTAATTACAGTCAATATGTCTCATGTTCAGTTGCTTTTTTAACAATGACAATTTTTAGTTGAGAGTTGAGTTGAATGATTTATGACAGAAGTTTCAATTTTGGGTGAACTATCCCTCTATTGGCACAAGATAAACTTGGGGACTGGAATGAAAAAAAGCCTAAAACTAATGAGAAAAATGATGATCATGCAGGAAACTATGCAGTATTAGAATCAATAGTTTTTCTATAGAAATCTTGTATTTGTTGTGAATCAGTTTCTGTAAAATGGCTTTTATAAAAAAAACTTAAATGTCTATATTTCTTATTCTTGTGCTATATGTAATACAATTAAAAATATATTTTGATGAATACTGACGTAAACAGTATTGTACATTTGCTGCAGATTTATGTTGCAAACAGGGTTCCCACTCTAAGCAAAATGTGAAATTCCCTGACTAAAAAGCAGAATTTCCATAAAATATAAGAAATTAAATCTGTCTTTGACAAAAATACGTACAAATGTGTGAAAACACGATAAAAAATACAGTACAGAAAAATTACAATTTGATAAATGGACACTAAAATTTAAAGTGACTGATATTCCATGACTTCAACAAAAAATATAAAATTCCATGACTTTCAATGTCTGGAACAGATCATTTAAAATTCCATGATATTCCAGAAATGCCATGACCCCGTGGGAACCCTTTGCAATCTCCCATTTCACTATATCCCAAAGACGCTCTATTGACATGAGATCTGGCGACCACTGAAGTACAATCAACTCATTATTAAGGTTTCTGGATTCAGTCTGAGTTGATGTGTGATTTGCGGGACGGTGCTGGAATTGGCCAATAGAAGATACATAAAGACTGTGGTCATAACACAACAACAATCCACAGGCAGGCTGTAAGAGAAAAACATGATGCACACACCTCACTGTCATGGTAAGGTTTGGAGCGAACTGTCAGACAGCTGAGTTCCATGCTGTCCTGATAGCGGGCCGGAATCTTCAAGCCTTGTAGTTTCTCAAAGGCATGTCGTGCTACTTTATACGCCCCCAGAACTTTACTTTGTTTCGCCAGAGCATACAGTGTATCCCTGAACCACACATCAAGGATCATACATCACACAATTTATGCCCAATCAATATCTTTATTGGATGTTAATATTGTCATTTTTATATCAACTTTATAATATAAAGTTAATTATAAAAGTAATATTCAATGAAATTACACAAATATTTAATATAATATATCATGTATGTATGTTTAAAACAGTATTCAATGTTTACTGTAATAACTAAAGTTAAGTTATCAAGCCAATTAAGTTCCAGATTTCTAGGCTCCGCCCCTAGTCTTTTAACGTGCATGGAAAACGTTCAAACTTGTTTCATGAAGATTTGTCAAAAAGCTATAAAAAAATATTCAAAGTGTTCTAAATTGAACTTGATCTATTGGAGTTAGGCCCACATTAATGACGCTTGCTGTATTGAAGCAGCATTACTAAAACTGGGCAACGGATCACCAGCTACCAGAATGCTTTGCACCGGTCTGGGTAATATCAAAAACATAATTCATGTGATAATTCATTTAGGCATTTACATTTTTATTAAGATGAAAACAGGAGTGGACTTATTCATGTTTAGTATTTTGTTTATGTAGTATTGAAAGCTGTTTTGCCAGTGTTGGCAATTATTTTTAATGGATAGTATAGCTAAAGCCTCCCTGGAAAGCAGGTGATGAGGTTAGCATACCAGTGCCATCATCACTTAGCATCTGACAAGGCTAAGTGCTTCAGGTCTGCTTCTCTTCACTACTTCACTCTACTTCACTACTTCACTCTACTTCACTACTTCACTCTACTTCACTCTACTTCACTACTTCACTACTTCACACTACTTCACTCTACTTCACTACTTCACTACTTCACTACTTCACTCTACTTCACTACTTCACTCTACTTCACCACTTCACTCTACTTCACACTACTTCACTACTTCACTACTTCACTACTTCACTACTTCACACTACTTCACTACTTCACTACTTCACTCTACTTCACTACTTCACTCTACTTCACTACTTCACTCTACTTCACACTACTTCACTACTTCACTACTTCACTACTTCACTACTTCACTCTACTTCACTCTACTTCACTACTTCACACTACTTCACTACTTCACTACTTCACACTACTTCACTACTTCACTACTTCACTACTTCACTACTTCACTACTTCACTCTACTTCACACTACTTCACTACTTCACTACTTCACACTACTTCACTACTTCACTACTTCACTCTACTTCACTACTTCACACTACTTCACACTACTTCACACTACTTCACACTACTTCACTACTTCACTACTTCACTACTTCACTACTTCACTACTTCACACTACTTCACTACTTCACACTACTTCACTACTTCACACTACTTCACTCTACTTCACTACTTCACTACTTCACTCTACTTCACTACTTCACACTACTTCACTACTTCACACTACTTCACTCTACTTCACTCTACTTCACTCTACTTCACTCTACTTCACACTACTTCACTACTTCACTACTTCACACTACTTCACTACTTCACTACTTCACACTACTTCACACTACTTCACTACTTCACACTACTTCACTACTTCACACTACTTCACTACTTCACTACTTCACTCTACTTCACTACTTCACTACTTCACTCTACTTCACTACTTCACACTACTTCACTCTACTTCACTACTTCACACTACTTCACTACTTCACTACTTCACACTACTTCACTACTTCACTACTTCACACTACTTCACTACTTCACACTACTTCTCTACTTCACACTACTTCACTACTTCACTACTTCACTACTTCACTACTTCACTACTTCACTACTTCACTCTACTTCACTACTTCTTCACTACTTCACTACTTCACTCTACTTCACTACTTCACACTACTTCACACTACTTCACTCTACTTCACTACTTCACTCTACTTCACTACTTCACTCTACTTCACTCTACTTCACTCTACTTCACTACTTCACTACTTCACACTACTTCACTCTACTTCACTACTTCACTACTTCACTACTTCACTACTTCACTCTACTTCACTACTTCACTCTACTTCACTACTTCACTCTACTTCACACTACTTCACTACTTCACTACTTCACTACTTCACTACTTCACTCTACTTCACTACTTCACACTACTTCACTACTTCACTACTTCACACTACTTCACTACTTCACTACTTCACTACTTCACTACTTCACTACTTCACTACTTCACTACTTCACTCTACTTCACTACTTCACTCTACTTCACACTACTTCACTACTTCACTACTTCACACTACTTCACTACTTCACTACTTCACTCTACTTCACTACTTCACACTACTTCACACTACTTCACTACTTCACTACTTCACTACTTCACACTACTTCACTACTTCACTACTTCACTCTACTTCACTACTTCACTACTTCACACTACTTCACTCTACTTCACTCTACTTCACTCTACTTCACACTACTTCACTACTTCACACTACTTCACTACTTCACTACTTCACACTACTTCACTACTTCACTACTTCACACTACTTCACTACTTCACACTACTTCACTACTTCACACTACTTCACTACTTCACTACTTCACTCTACTTCACTACTTCACTACTTCACTCTACTTCACTACTTCACACTACTTCACTCTACTTCACTACTTCACACTACTTCACTACTTCACTACTTCACACTACTTCACTACTTCACACTACTTCACTACTTCACACTACTTCACTACTTCACTACTTCACTACTTCACACTACTTCACTACTTCACTACTTCACACTACTTCACTACTTCACACTACTTCTCTACTTCACACTACTTCACTACTTCACTACTTCACTACTTCACTCTACTTCACTACTTCTTCACTACTTCACTACTTCACTCTACTTCACTACTTCACACTACTTCACACTACTTCACACTACTTCACTACTTCACACTACTTCACTACTTCACTACTTCACACTACTTCACTACTTCACTACTTCACTCTACTTCACTACTTCACACTACTTCACTACTTCACACTACTTCACTCTACTTCACTCTACTTCACTCTACTTCACACTACTTCACTACTTCACACTACTTCACTACTTCACTACTTCACACTACTTCACTACTTCACTAATTCACACTACTTCACTACTTCACACTACTTCACTACTTCACACTACTTCACACTACTTCACTACTTCACTACTTCACTCTACTTCACTACTTCACTACTTCACTCTACTTCACTACTTCACACTACTTCACTCTACTTCACTACTTCACACTACTTCACTACTTCACTACTTCACACTACTTCACTACTTCACACTACTTCACTACTTCACACTACTTCACTACTTCACTACTTCACTACTTCACTACTTCACTACTTCACACTACTTCACTACTTCACACTACTTCACTACTTCACACTACTTCACTACTTCACACTACTTCACACTACTTCACACTACTTCACACTACTTCACTCTACTTCACTACTTCACTACTTCACTCTACTTCACTACTTCACACTACTTCACTCTACTTCACTACTTCACACTACTTCACTACTTCACTACTTCACACTACTTCACTACTTCACACTACTTCACTACTTCACACTACTTCACTACTTCACTACTTCACTACTTCACTACTTCACACTACTTCACTACTTCACTACTTCACACTACTTCACTACTTCACACTACTTCTCTACTTCACACTACTTCACTACTTCACTACTTCACTACTTCACTACTTCACTACTTCACTACTTCACTCTACTTCACTACTTCTTCACTACTTCACTACTTCACACTACTTCACACTACTTCACTACTTCACACTACTTCACTACTTCACACTACTTCACTACTTCACTACTTCACTACTTCACTACTTCACACTACTTCACTACTTCACACTACTTCACTACTTCACTACTTCACACTACTTCACTACTTCACTACTTCACTACTTCACTACTTCACACTACTTCACACTACTTCACACTACTTCACACTACTTCACACTACTTCACACTACTTCACACTACTTCATACTTCACACTACTTCACTACTTCACTACTTCACTACTTCACACTACTTCACTACTTCACACTACTTCACACTACTTCACTACTTCACACTACTTCACTACTTCACTACTTCACTACTTCACTACTTCACTACTTCACACTACTTCACTACTTCACACTACTTCACTACTTCACACTACTTCACTACTTCACTACTTCACACTACTTCACTACTTCACACTACTTCACTACTTCACACTACTTCACTACTTCACTACTTCACTACTTCACTACTTCACACTACTTCACTACTTCACACTACTTCACTACTTCACTACTTCACTACTTCACTACTTCACTACTTCACACTACTTCACTACTTCACACTACTTCACTACTTCACACTACTTCACTACTTCACTACTTCACACTACTTCACTACTTCACTACTTCACACTACTTCACACTACTTCACACTACTTCACACTACTTCATACTTCACTACTTCACTACTTCACTACTTCACACTACTTCACTACTTCACACTACTTCACACTACTTCACTACTTCACTACTTCACACTACTTCACACTACTTCACACTACTTCACACTACTTCACTACTTCACTACTTCACACTACTTCACACTACTTCACACTACTTCACACTACTTCATACTTCACTACTTCACTACTTCACTACTTCACACTACTTCACTACTTCACACTACTTCACTACTTCACTACTTCACACTACTTCACTACTTCACTACTTCACACTACTTCACTACTTCACTACTTCACTACTTCACACTACTTCATACTTCACTACTTCACTACTTCACTACTTCACTACTTCACACTACTTCACTACTTCACACTACTTCACTACTTCACTACTTCACACTACTTCACTACTTCACACTACTTCACTACTTCACTACTTCACTACTTCACACTACTTCACTACTTCACTACTTCACACTACTTCACACTACTTCACACTACTTCACACTACTTCACACTACTTCATACTTCACTACTTCACTACTTCACTACTTCACTACTTCACTACTTCACACTACTTCACTACTTCACACTACTTCACTACTTCACTACTTCACACTACTTCACACTACTTCACTACTTCACACTACTTCACTACTTCACTACTTCACACTACTTCACTACTTCACTACTTCACTACTTCACACTACTTCACTACTTCACTACTTCACTACTTCACACTACTTCACACTACTTCACACTACTTCACTACTTCACACTACTTCACTACTTCACACTACTTCACTACTTCACACTACTTCACACTACTTCACACTACTTCACACTACTTCACACTACTTCACACTACTTCACTACTTCACACTACTTCACTACTTCACTAGTTCACACTACTTCACTACTTCACACTACTTCACACTACTTCACACTACTTCACTACTTCACTAGTTCACACTACTTCACTACTTCACTACTTCACTACTTCACTACTTCACTACTTCACACTACTTCACTACTTCACTACTTCACTACTTCACACTACTTCACACTACTTCACTACTTCACTACTTCACTAGCTTGATTTGTAACTAGGTACTTTGTGGTAAATAAGTCGCTAAAGGAGTCTGAAAATCTGAAATCTAGCAACAAAGTCACTAAGCTGCCAACACTGAGTGTTTGTTATGTTGATGGCTTTAAGAGGTTACCATTGTGCAGATAAGTAGAGCATTTGGGTAATCTTGAATCTTGTTTTACATTCACATTTAAATCGCAAGGAATTTCACTGGAAAGGCTTGAGGCATGGTCAGGCTTGGTCATCTATAGACATTAAAGCGGTACTTTAAGCCTGAATCAAAATGTCCCATGTTCTACTCACCCTCAAGACATCCTGAGTGAATGACTTTCTCTTGAAGAGTAATGAAGTCGGAGTTATAATACCACATATTCTTGTACTTCCAAGCGGTAGAATGCCTTGAGGGTGAGTAAAACATGGGGAAAAGTGTATTTATGCATGAAGTATAACCTTATGTGTTTTTTCATTATAAAGAAAGTGACATTTTTTGGGTAGTTTTGTGTATTGAATTGAACTCATTTGGCTTATTTTTTCAATAAAACTGTGTAGCCATCTCTACCATCTCATCTATGTAATATAAGTTCAAGTACACTATGGTTGGTGCTGTTAACCCATCGCAGAAACAGGCCAAAGAGCTCAGTGTGGTAAGGCTGTGTGTCCACCAAAGTGTTCAAAACGTTAGGTGTCTTAAAAAACACCTACTGTAGGTGCCTGGCAGTAAATTTGTTTAATCCAAAAATATTGTTATTGTAGTAGTTTGGGGATATCACACTCAAAGACTAATCCAACATTGTGTTTTGTACAAAGATGGTTGTACATGTAGGATTGCTCAATGGTTGCCCTGGTTTTTGCTCCCCCTTCCTTTACTGTGATTGGGCAACTTGGAGGAAAAACGAGCTTGTAAATGTCACTTTTTACTAAATTGAACATTTTTCAAATTTCTGTCTGGGCACCGGAATAGATCATGGACCAAAAACAGCAGCTGCTGGCTTTGTCCATCGGACAACAAAACCATTCTTTGGTGGGCACATGGCCTTACTGAAGCATGCAACTATATGACGCCACCGATTCATGTGACATCCACTATCTTTATCCCAATTTTCACAGCTCACTGGCATAAAATTGAACTTAACCAACAGTCTCTGTAAACACTTCCACTCAACAAAACCGTCACTGTTAGTGTGAACACATTGCGTCTTGACAGGAAGTGAAAAAAATGTCCATTTCTGTGTAAGCTTTCCTGTCTTCCTTTTTTGGCATCTGTGCTCATTTTCTCAATTGCTCATCTCCAGTTTTCCAAAAATAAATATCTCCCTGTTAACAGAGAGAAAGTGAGAATGCCATAAGAGGTGTGTGTGTCTGTGAGGGAAATGTGCAATAGTGACAGTAGAAGCAGATGTTGCTGTGAAAGTAAAAAATTCACGGTGTACTCTGAAAAAAACCTTGCATCAAGCGTTTTAACATCTCTACATTCATTTAGGTGTTGAAAGGGTTTATTTTGCATTCAACCCACAGCTTAAATCGCAGACGTGCAGAACCCTCACCATCCAATGATCGGTGTGCACATTACCGGTAAACACTTCAGTCAAATGAACAGTCATCTCACGGCATCACAACAAAGTCCTCCAAACTTTCAAGTGTGCGAGTAAAGGATACACTTTGGAGATGCCCATGGGAACGTCTGTGGTCAAGTTGTGGAACAGGAACCGTGAAATGTTGAAGAGAATCTCTGGCATGTGGGAACTAAACGGCTCAGACTGAAAAACAAAGGCATATGCATATCAATAAATGTTTAGTTCTTTCATTCAGCAATTCAAGAGAAGTCTAACATCAATCTAGTCTAATTTGACTAACTTGATGATTAATCCAAAAAAAGGCATCCAACAAGCAACCATACTATAATAGTTCAATAAATATAACATACGGTATAAATATACCTGTGAAATGAACACTCACCATGTAATGATGGACAGAATGATACACGTGATAGAGTTCAGCCAGGTGTTGGAAACTGTGGAACTTCTTCAGCATCTCGTCTTTTTTCTCTTTGGCGTCTGGAAAAGGGCATGAATTTGGACTTTAACAGAACCAAGTACAAAGATAACGACCATAAAGCCTTATAATGTCATATATATATATATATATATATATATTGTACTGTACACCTCCTTTTATCAAAGTACTGTATGTAAGAAATACTCATCGACACCTCTAGCGATGTCAAGACACTGCATGGAGAGCATCCAGAAGTAGTAAGATGCATCATTAAACCTGCTCTCCACCACAGCATTATGGGTAAGCTGCTCCAGTACTCTCACAGCCTCTGCCTGTCGTCCAGCTTTGTGGAAGGCTAAAAAACATCAAGAGAGGGAAACCGATTTAATTACAGAGCGGCACTTGACAGGTTATGCTCGCGCAAATACTTTATTTGATCTTCGTGTGAAAACCAGGATAACCTCTCATTATTTAGCAAAATCACACAAAAAGCTTTCAGCTGGGTTTTCGCAGACAGAGTCAAATATGTACGACCATCCCACACTTCCAAATCAAGAGGAATATTTATCTAAATAGAAGATTGCATCTTAAAGTCAAGCTCCCATGCTATACATATAAGTCACAGCTTGACAGCTAATTTAACTGATGCTGTTGATTAGGTTGCATTAGTCATCTTGACCAGAACCCAAAACATCTGTCTTATAATATCTCAACAGCTTCTCCACTTTGTTTGTTTTAAGTTCATGCCTCACGCTCCAAGAAAACCAGAGGTTTGGTTCCCTTCCTATGTTCTACCGACAATGAAATGCTAGGGCGTTCTAAGTGGTTGCCTTGAAATAAGTAACAATATTTTAGGCCATATGTGACTAACAAGCACATGCCTGCTTGATTTCAGTTTTACCCAGATGTCATTCTCTCTATGAGAGAAGCATAGTTTCTAAATTGACTGATTATTGGGGTCGTTCTAAAATTAGGGATACATCTGGCATTTCATTCACCATGTGAAGATCATGAAACAATAGACCAGGGGTCTTCAACTACTTTTCTTTAAGGGCCAGATTCCAAAAGTCTAAATAGGATGCGGGCCAGTTTTTTACCATATCCTCATTTCTTGTTATTTGAATTTCTGTTATTTATTGTGTTTTTTTTAACACAAATATTGCATCCAATATTAGTGTCTTTTCATGAGATTAAATAAAAGGGATTTTCTCTTATTCACATTGTGCCCGCGGGCCGGCAGTTTACTAGCCCTGCAATAGGCCGTTAAAATCAAATACGTATTCTATCAGCTGTCTATCTGGAATTAATTGGTTATAGTTTTTAAGCAGATGTTACATATATTCATTTTCACAAACACGTTTTGTATGTTGCTTTGAAGAAAAAATACCTTGAGCTACAGAGGACACCTCTTGTAATCTCCTAACACTGCATGATGTACATTAGACCCCTAACTCATAGACCATACAGTATCATTGTTGACCCAGTTAACTGGACATGCGAAAGCAGAGGAGAGAAATGTATGAAAAATGTATATGTATGATTTGTCCACTATGGGTGCTTTCACACCTCCAAATGCTCTTAGTGCACTTCAGTGTGTATACTGTATGTGACCCTATGTAATCTCAAACCCCTTGCGAAAGTAAAACTAGAGTACTTATCTTTCAAAACATACAAAAACACTCAAACCAATGTATATTGTTTCACATGCTGTTTTTCTGAAAATCAAGCATACCATATCTACACACTTGGGTTAAAGTCAGCTACTTAATAAGGCCAAAAAATGTCACACAGTGATAAACAGTGTCCTGACCAATGAAATCTCACTTCAAGTCCTGAAACACACAGTTATCCCTCACAGATAAATTAGAGCAGAATAAAGACGAATACATTCATTAACAAACTACTTATGATATCATATCATCTATATACTGTATAATCTGGGTAAATGTCAACAGTAACTAACCCATTCTTTTGATATTTTTATATACAGTTAAATCAGCTTATATAACTTGAACAGACAAGTAGCCAGTGGTAAAAGCATGGGCATTTTGATCACATTTCATTTCGAGTAATGGACAGCTTTGAAAAACGAGTACTTGAGATGAATTGGGGCAGTGACCTCTCAGTTTATGGTTGTGTCCTAGTATCTCAAGTAGAAGGTTTATCTTGATTTGTGTATCCCTCTTTATCTTTGTATGTTAAAGAATCTTATTGTAAATTACGGTTTAACTCTTTATTTAAGAAACAAATCCCAAGGATTTAAGAAAATGGTTCTTACCAATAAGAAAACATGAGGAGGGGCTTAAGATACATTATTTTGAAGATCTTAATAGAACTTTTAAAATCAATTGGCTTAATAGATTAATCGTAACTCCCTTTGGAACCATATCCCACATAGTCTCTTTATTCAAACAGATGGCTTTGAAACTTGCGCTTAATACTTCTAAACTCTTTTTTTAATTGTACCAACCCTTAAATTGCATAAACCTCCTGGGAACACGCAACACAAGGTGCAAGGCCATGTTGAGCTGCTTTACAGTATAATGATGGCATAAAAAACTGAAAAGTTTTTAAATTGTGTTTTTGATTCCAACCCGACTCCACAACTGGAAAAACATAAGAGTCACGTCCTTGCCATAGTTGGAAAAAATAGAAAGTCGCAAAATTTCACAGACTCGCAGCCTCCCAGGCCTCTGCTCCACTTTCAGAAATCCTTCCGACTGATTTGTGTGTTAAACTAATGAGGCAAAACTGATGCCATTGTTACTGTTTACATCTAATGCTCCATTCACACCGCCAGTGACTGGTAGCGGCAGGGGGACATGATTTTATTCATTAGCTTAGGATCATATGGTGACACGAGCAACAGTGATCGATGGCGTCAGGAAGTTAGCGTCTCTTGTTATTTGACAAAGCTTTGAATATTTCATGTTTATCAAATGATGAAAGATTTTTGGAAGCCACAACCATTGGCAGTAAAGTAGTAGAGCTCACGTTAAACATCTCCTTCCGTTAATGCAGGGTTTTGTTACTAGGCCAATCAAAGCTAAGAGCACCTTCTAATGACCTGCTAGAAAGAGACTAAAAGCTCACAGTTATGGTAAAGCGTCACATTGATGTAAAAGAGGGTGTATTTGAAACACTGAAGGATGAAAACCAATTATAGTATATGCGAATTACACAACCAAGAGTTTCCAATTGGGTATAATACCACCCCTTTAAGGGCATTCATTTGTTTTCAGAGCTATCCCTGCTACCCTTGTTAAGCTCAAATTTACTCTTCATCAACAACAAAGCTAAAACCAAAAAAATAACATTGAACAGAGTTATAAAATTGTATTAATAATAAAAATAAAGAAATACACTATACAAACGTTATGCAGACCCTCTACCCTGTTAAATCCATTTCAAAATACTCTCTATATTGATCATTTCATTTCTTTCTGTAAAAGTGAGAGAGAGACAGAGATGTTTACACTTGCTTTTTAAATTGTTGTGTTAAGTTTTTGAATAAATTCAACTGGGTTTAACTGACCTTTCTGTGCCTCCTCGAAGCGGTCGTGTTCTGCCAGCCACTGAGCATATGACACATAGACATCATCTCTGAACTGTGGTTGTTTCTCAACTAAAGAAAACGCCTGAGAAAAGACAGAAACAGGACAAGATTTCCAAAGGGAATGGTTTGTGTCATGGATGTTAGGCTATGATATTATTGGTTAACTTGTTATGTTTCCTCACTTGCATGGTTAAGATAACGTTGGCCAAAACAAAAAGCCATTTCACGTTGATTTTTTTAGTGGACCAAGTAAATCACAAACTAACATAAATACCTCATTCCAGTGTCTGGCCTCCACATGAAGCTCCACCAGAGCCTTCAGATCACCCATCTTATTATAAATCTCTGCAGCATAGCCATGATGATTCAACTTCTTGAAGAACACGGCACATCTGGACAATGGTTCCCTCTCTGCTTTATCCAGCTTACGAGCCAAATCTATTAGCCTATGGAAGAGAAAATAACATATTCAATCATGTAATGTGCTGTTTGGTATATCCCACGACACTTCAATATCACTTTGTGACCCATTTTTGTTTTCTGTTTATTAGCACACTTAAGAGCAGTGGTTCTTAAACATTTTCGTTGTGAGGCCCCCTGTGTGTAGTGTGCATTGCTTTATGGCCCCCGAAATAAAAACGTACATTCTTAAACTTAGAATTTTAATAAAAATCAACGGAGAAGACACGACTCTCTCTATCAATGGCTCTGGTTCAACTTAATGCGGGGCTGCGCAGATTGCATGGCAAATCCCACTAAAGTACCGTGAGACCAATTCAAAAGCACATGGAACATCGGGATTTTCCACCGATTATCCGTTTTAACTTTAACACTAGATTTTTCCTTTTCTTTGAACAAAAAGCATGCGCAAAATGTTTGCTTGTTTTTATTCTTAACGAATAATCATAAAAATTAAAACTGTACCACTGCAAACCTATACGTTACGGTCGGACTGAAGTTACAAAACACCAAAAATATAATTTTTTAGTTTCGACTTCACTTCCATCCTCTATCTGTTTAACTATCTGTTGAGGTGCAACCTGCAGCAGGGGCAAAATATTAACAAAAGACTAAATACCAGGTAAAAATGAATGACAGAAAGTGAATGTTAGTGAAGATGTTGGTGCACTCAACAAGCAGTTGAGTGCGTCTGTGTGTGTTTGTGTACAGTTTCTTACAAGTCCACCCATCCATTTTCCCCGATGATCTCAATGGCTTTTAAATGTTCCCCTGCAGTCAGGTACATGTCTGCTGCTGCTCGAGGATCTTTACTGTTCTTGGCCCAGTCTGCCTGTTTCTTTATCAACAGCTTAGTGTCCTTTGGGTCTGCTGAGCCCAGGAAGTCCTTCAACACACACAAGCTTGTGTCATTATATTATTATATCTAAACCAAACCTTCACATAAACATGACAATATTATTCAAGTAAAAAATGGTTAGTTCTGGACTGGTCCTTGATTCTGATTGGCCGAGCAGAGTTCTATGTTGTTATAAAATACCCCGATTGATAACTGCTGACCGCATTACGCAGCCTAAACATCAGTTTATTTATTTTATGAAACCTTGCTACGTATATGGAATAACCGTTTTATAAAAGCAATAATCCCCGTAAAGCAGTGGGTTACAAGTTTATAACAGCTAAGGGGGTTTTAGGCACTCTGCTTCGCATCGTGGTTTGATTAAGGGTGACTTATTGCATATTAATATTATTGAAAATACCCTTAAAGAAATTGTTCACCCCAATATGAAAGACATTTTTTGGATGAATTAGTCCTTTTAACATACCTTGGCATACTCAAACATGCGCAGGTCTGTGTACATGCTGAGGGCACGGCTGTCATGGCCAGATCTCCTGTACAGTTTGGCAGCCTCATGGAACTTGCCCTGGTAGGCATAAACGTCTGCGAGGAAGAGTTCGTTATTATTTTCACCCCTCTTCTTCCTCTCCTGTACAAAACACACAAGAATGGATTACACTTTACCATAAGGCACGTATCTCCACACATAACACAACAAGCTCAAAAGACAAGGTACTGTCCAAAGAACTAGAGAACTCATGACAAGAAGGACAGAACCATGACATCTTTAGCCTGTGCCATAGTCTCACAAAAATCCTTTGTGACGTACAACACCGTACATTGAACCCTAAATATTTTGTTCATTTACTTTTAAATTTCTTGATTTTAGAGTGAAATAAGAAAAATCTAAATGTGTATTTATATTTGACTAAAACCTTGTATCTCCATATTTCTAAATCATTTGTATTAGTCAACCTTTATCTTGAACTTTAACGTTTATGTTTGTCACTGGGGTTTTAAAATACATAACCAATAAAAAGTATTAAAAAGTGCTTGACACCACAATTTTTAATCATTTATAAAGTACAGTTTAGTTTGGAGATCTGAGGTTTCAGAAGGACAGCGACCATATATTATTGCTGCCCCAAACACACAAAACACTCATAATGCATTTACCCGCTAGCAACTACAATTCAATGCCTCATTGTTTTCAAAGAAAACTCTAAACATCAAAAGCATTCCTAGTAAATGCCCCGTCACTACAATTTGGCCCCAAACATTATTTTTATTTGCTAGTCTAAACTCATGTATGACTTTCTTGCATCCATGACACATAAAAACATTTCCCACAATGTTCGCGCTGCTCTGCTTTACTACACAGAATGTTTTACACTGGACTACAAACGGCTGCCATTTACAGACTCTACCAGCCAAGCACACATGAACACAATACTGATCACTGCCTACATTATACAATTATTAAGGAAAGAAGTTATTGTTAATTTACCTAAATAACGTGTTAAAAGTATTTTTAAATGCTGTTAAAAATCACAGTGAATGAGAACAAGACAGAAACAGTCAAAGAAGCCGTATAATAGCAAACTGGACCCTGATGGACATATTAGTGCAGTCATTTATACAGTACACATCTTACCTCAATGCTGTTGATAAGCTCCAGAAAGCGCAGGTCTCGAACCCTGATGAATGCCTGTACACAGAGAGACAGATATATAGTCTGATATTTGGATTTGAATGAGCTTAAAAAAATATGTGCATCTCTTACTTTTTTTGCTGTGTTGAAGTCAAGTCCCTCCAGAGCCTCTGTGGCCAGATCTGTCCAATCATTATCTGTAACACCTAGACAAGCGATCTGATATGCTTCCTGAAACATCCCACGTTCGAGATACTGATACATGGGAGCAGACTGCAAAGAACAAGCATAAAAACAATGAGTTCTGACTGAAATATACATCGGAAAAGAAATACTATACTGATGTATAAAAATACATTCATTTGACTTTTTCCCAAAACGTTCCATCTGTTAACATTAGCTCATGCACAATTGTCATAAACAAACATCAACAAAGATTAATAAATGCTAAACAATATTATATATTTGTACTGTGATCAGAACTCATTTTGTACCTGTGGTACTTCGACAGCAGCCATAGAGTACACGTGCAGGCAAAAGATCTTGGAGCCGTTGTAGCCCACAACAAAGCCATGGAGTTTCTGCTGGTGCACAGGAAAGTTACTGGCCTTGATGTTCAGATATCCACTGCCAGAGAAACACAGCATGTCTTCACACTGTGTGTTCCACGCCACGCTGTTTGCATTGGGTTCCTACAAAAACAACACACACAAACGCCAAGGCATGAGATGAAGGAGTACGGAGGCATTTGAGATGAACATATTATCTGACCACATGGTTCAGCATGAAGAAGAAAAGCCTCAGCAAAAAGCATGAGATAAGACCTGGAAGAGCAGCTCTTTTGTGTGGATGTCATACACGAGGCATGTGTTGTGTTCGTCCACAACTGCTAATTTGTTGCGTGATGTGCTCATGTCCAGACAGCGCACCGATGTGTTTTGCTTCAGCAGTGTAATGGCGAAAAGATTGTCCACAAAAATCTGTAGAATCTACATTCAGAAAAAAACATTTCACACATTTGCGAAGTTGTGTTGATCGTTTTTACAATAGAAACAAAACTGGAATTATCATTATTCATGCATAAAAACATATGCAAGCATAAAAATAAAATTTGAAAATGTTCAACAATGTTATGACAGGCTCTGGTGTAATAACATACAGCTCCATTTTTCAGTCCAACCAGAAGCCCCTCTCTTCCAGCAGGGCCGCCGATCACTTTGATGTAGCGAATGAGAGACTCCATTAGCCACTCTTTCTCTTTGACAGCCGTGAAGGACAAACACTGAAGTCTCTTTTCCTGCACGCATATATACAGAACAGAGATTATTTTTAACTAATTTATGACCTAAATTGATGTTATTTTAAAATAAAATAGTACAACAATGTAAAATAAAAGATCTCAAAATCCATTTCATCTAAAGGCTTATGCTTGAATTTTAATTTTCTTATAAAGTGCGTCTCAATATGAGAATAAAGAGCATGAGTGGGAATGTGCGGGATGATTGGAGTTATCATCTCCATGCAGATGGAAATTCATATGATGGGATTCACAAATCATGTTCATGGAAGATAAAAAATATGGTTTTATAACTGCTACATCTGATCGCATGACTTTATTTTATCCTAATGAATTAGCCGTAACTAACATAATGTTTAATGTTAAATTATTACTCGTATGTTCATTTATTTGTCGAAATAAAATAGTGGGGAAATGGCACTATTTTTGTGTTTAAAACAATTATAATACATTTACATTCATTCATTTGACTGATGCTTTTATCCAATAATTAAAAGTACACTGGATCTAAAGCATTTCCAAAAATTACTATTAAGGGTCGAGTCCAAATACCCCCACTTGCGGTCGTGTCCACTTGAGAGCGCGTGCACGCGACAGGAAGTAAGAGCGCAAGTCTGTCCAATGTCTTTAAAACACCAAAGTGTAGAGCCCTTAACGCACACTAAACCCACACTGTCTTGAACACCGCTTCCGAGCAGTAATCATGGCTAAATGTATCCCATCATGCATCACGTTCTGAATATATCATGAGAGGTTTTGCCCAGTTCTCGGGAGATGTTGCAGAAATCTTTCCAGTGCAAGTTATACAACTACTTTTTAAGGTTATCTTTATTTAATCTATTTTTGGCTAACAAGTGTTCCCTTTCTGTCGGTCTCTCGACGTTCCTTTTACACCGGACATCCGGGGGCGGAGACCGGCATGCAAATTTAATTCGCCAAATTTCATTGGCCTTTTCTATAGCAGTCAGAGTTGATTGGTTATCAAGGGCGAACCCCATCTGTCGTTCTCGACACAACGTCTCGTTCCCTCCATCAGGGAACTGAGGATACAGACGTAACCAAGACGTTTTTCTTTAGTTTTTTCTTTTGTTTTGGGTACACCTGCTTTTATGCTATTAAACAAATCTGACTTATAATTAGATATTACACTTTGTAGTAAAACGTAGTGTTACACATTTTAATGGTGAACTTTATTTAGTTATGTGTTTTGTTAAACTACTTTTTATCACATAATTAGAAACACCACATTAATTTGCGTTACGTTTGCACGTGCTAAGTGTGTCCCAACGGGTGAGAAATACTAAATGCTCACTTGGGTTCTTCACGCCCACTAGAACACATGGGCCAAAAAAAGGAAATACGTCAAGAAAGAAGTGAAGTGGTCAAGTGCAAAGATCTCAAGTGGGGGTATTTGGATGCAGGCTATGTATATCACATACTGTATTTATTTGCTGTCACATAGTTTACTTAAGGCCACACCGACTGGCTTAAAGACCGATTGAAATCAAAATGAAAGTTTTTTTTCCTTTTAATTAAAAATATATTAGCCTTAAGGACATCAATAAACTGACATGTTTCTAAGCGCCGAAACATTTTTAGAAGACATAATCGTAAAAGAATGTGACATTACGCTACACTTCAGCCAATCAAATGCTCTTTAGGATCCGATGACTCAGAGCCAGACCACGAGGCATTACTTGAATACTGTACAGGGATGTTTGAGTGTGGTATGTTGTCACTGCCCAACAACTCTATTCAACATCTATTCACTTTAAGGCAGAATAGGCAAGTTCTGCCCATGACACTACATTCACCAAGCATTCAGTGTGCACTGTGATTACTGGAACTGACGTCACCAAGCAAGCATCGCTCTGATAAGTACGCTTGCCATAACAACAACCGAGTGGCGTGCTAGGCGACGCAAATGCTACTTCCACATTTTCTTCATGTGAAAAGCAGAAACAGGCCACAAAATGATGCCAAAAAAAAGCATTTAATTTAAACTTTTTTTTAATTTAGGATAACGTAAGTTTTTACATATTTATAAAATCTTACATACAGTATCGTGAATTAGAAGCATTGAATAACATAATGTGTAGGTAGGCACTATTTCTTAACTATTATGAAAGAACATATCAGTTGCTGGGATTAAATGTATTTCTTTTTTAAATTGTTTTTATTTATAAAAAGTATAGAAAGTGTCTCCGGGACATCTGTCTATTGGAATGAAACTGCTTTTGATTAAAGAATTCAATCTCAAATGAATGTTACTAGCAGCTGATGGGCGTAGTACAGCAGTTAAGAGGCATTTCTGTCTACTTTTCTAGACAAAACACTTTTTGTGTCTGTGTATTGGGGTTGTTGAGCTTGAATGGACCACTTCAGAGGTCACATGTGTCAAAAGAGCCTAGTCAAACCCTGACCATGAAACACTCCCTACTCTACAGTTCTGTTTATTTGACAGTTCTTATACTGCATGACTAGACATCTCTCAGGCTGAGGTTAAAGAGATCATCACAGAGAATCTGTAGCTCTGTTGAAGAATTGTTTGATTCATCAATGACTGCAAGCCGTCTGTTCCTCAAAAGGCACCCCCCACAACATAATGCTGTATTCCTTACATTATTTTTTCATCAAGCATATAGACCCCTTTCAACTGACGTCACATTTACGTCACTCCATTAGCTGGAGGCAAAACAAAGGGAAAACTGGAGGTGGCCAATGCAAACCAGCACAGATTCGACTACATAAGGAGTTTGAAATATCATCTTGTTGTGTTGTTTAGTGCCACATCGACAGAATGCAGTCTCCAATTTGATATTTTAACATATACCTGCTCTAATTTCCAAGCAAAAACACGGACGACAGTTGTTAAACACAACAAAACAAGCGGACTGAACAGAAATAATCATCAAAAATGCTCTTGTTTCACTTCATAACACTGTCTTTTGTTGGTTTGGATTATGGTTCGTAATATCTCACGTATGCCCAAATCAGAAACTGGGGAACAAGGTTATTTTTTACGTAAGGATAACTTTTGAAGGCATAGGGTATGTTAGCTAACTTTGTTAGTTACACAACAAGCAGTTAACTATCTGCCAGAAACTAAACATAAAGGAAAGTGTTTGTCATCTTTTTTTCTTTAGTTGTCACAAGTGCATTAGTATAAAGGGAGAGTGAGAAGGTCCATGTTATGTGTCAGCTTTGTGTTCAAGTAAACGCATTTGCTAATGGATAGTACACGCAGGCATGTATAGATGTAATCGCTCTCAGTTTATCTTTACTATACATGCTTGGTTTCTCTGTCTGGTAGGTGTAGATGTCCGGCCAACTGGAGGAGATCCTGTCAGTTCGTCTCTGGATCCATTGAGTGACATGTACACATCGGCCAGGTTCCTTGCATTAAAGTTAACTTTTTCAAAAACAATCACAGTCCTAGACAGTGAATGTTACAAATTTAAATTTGATCAGATTAAATTAAACAAAACGTGCTACATAGCATTAGTAATGCGGACAGTGGGATCTATCTGCCTCCACCTAAGCTCCGCCCGCAAAAACGAGTCACAATGTTTACTACTAGTAAAGGCGTCCATATTTTAGTCTCCACACATTTACCACAAACAGCTAATTTTGTATGATCTGTACAGATGAAAAAATTATATTATCCCCTTCGTATAAAACATACAATCTGAGGATACTAAAGATTAACCCGATTTCCTAGACAGGGCAAAATAGCAAGGAATTTAAAAAAAAAATGCAATTTTTTGGCAAATGACGATGGTAATGTCGTAAGTCCGGTGACAGTATTTTTTGATTGTTCCTAAAGTTTAGTAATCGCCAAAAATACATTGTATGGGAAAAAATTACAGATTTTTCTTTTTGCCAAAAATCATAAGGATATTAAGTAAAGATCAGGTTCTATGAAGTTATTTTATAAATTACCTACCATAAATGTATAAAAACTTTCTTTTTGTGAGTGGATGGCCAGCTACAGTGCCTCATATTAACAAATTCAAAGGCCATTTTCTCAATATTTAGTTTTTTGCACCCTCAGATTCCACTTTTATAAACAGTTGTTGTTCCGCCAGATAGTGTCCTATCCTAACAAGCCATATATCAATAGAAAGCTTATTTCTTCAGCTTTCAGACGATTAAAAAGTGTATGTCATAAAGTGGCTGTTGAGTGTATATCTATAATGTGCATTTAAAGTTGAGTTAAATAATGAAAATCAAACTACAATGAAAAGAAAACCACCAACAACCCACTGGCCCAATGGCGTAGTCCAGTTCATTATTCATTATTGTGGTGTGATGTCTAAGATTGGGATGCAAAGTCTGTGGGAAGTATATTGTATTGGATAAGGCCCTGTGTTTCTCCGGATGTGTCGCCTATTTGTATGGACATCTTGGCACAAGCCTTACTTTCTTAGGTTTTTGAAGGTTGTACCTGACATAGTATGATGTGCTGGGAGCAGACGACAAGTAGGTTGCACTCAAAACGCCTGCAGATTTTCTCTTTGACACGGTAGTGCATATCAGAGGAGTCATCAGAGCAGAGTTCATAGATGAGAATCTTCTCAGGTAGCTGGATAGCAAGCCTGCTGCGGTAGATAGCAATCTTCTTCACAAGCTCACGGCATTTGATTCGCACTATTAAAGAAACGTTTGACAAAGAAAAGAAAGAAAATACTGTTACAGTGAGTTGGCAACAGCGACTGCCATTAACATGAGAAGCATTTCTGAATATATGACATGAACAGTTTTTGAGGATGTAATACTACAACTTCTAGAGTTTTAGTTGAGATATCACCTTTCTGCTCAGTGATGAGGTGTTGTACGATGACATCAGTCATACTGTCCCTGTAGGCATAGCGGTCCTTATATAAGCCATGAACTGTGCTGAAGATAAGCTGAAAAAATGCTATTGTGCCATCCTGACAACCTAAAACCTGTCCAGAGAAGGAACACAAAAGGAAAAAGACTCTCAAGACCCTTCAGAAAGAGCTATGCTGATGCACTACATCCACTTGTAACTCACAGGCTGTGTCCGACATAGCCCATATATCTAGTGCACTTTTTGAGGGGACATCCATTTTAAGTGAAATCCAAATTCAAAATGGAAATTATGGAGTGAACTCCCATGGTGCATCGCAATAACAAGTGTACGACCGATCAGTCACGGCTAGCCATCTGGTTCATGCTGAATACATTTTGCAGTCTTGGTTTTACTCGCTCCTTCAAGTGAACTGTGAACGAGGGTATACGGGGAGATTTCAGACATAGCCAGAGTCTTCTACATCTAATTTTTTGATTTTGTAAGATTTGACACCTTCAGTCCGTCTTACTATTAATAAGCATTTCTAAACAGAGAGGTGTGACAGCCAGAAAGGCTTGAATATTCATTTAATTAAACGCTAGGTGAATCTCATAAAATCTGTCAATAACATGTCCAGATAATATTACTCTTACAAACTGTGCCTTGCAGTCAACAATATTTCATTACAATAAAACAATAACGAGGGTGGGAGCCCTCAACTGTCAAATTTCAATAAAAAAATATTTTTACATTTTTATTTACATCATAGGCTTTAGTTTTGAGATTCACCCAATTTCTCTTTATCAATTGTACAACAAATAAAACTCGAACCACATAATTGGACTCTGGCTTCACACGGCACGTCCAGACCCAGGAGTTCTTTTCTCCGATGGTGCCGAGCCGAACACCATCTTTAGTGTAGAGCGAGGCCTGTTTATCTGAGCCGCCCATCACAATGTATTCACCCCTTGAGAAGAAACTCACGCAGCATGGGTCAAAGTTCAAATGCCTGTCCTTCCCTATCTGAAAAGACAAACAGAACATCATTTAGTCACTCATCATGCTTGTTATGTAGGTAACCCATCATATTCTTCCCACGGAACATATTTGCTTACAAACTTCTTTCGTTGGTTTTATAGTTATTAAAATAAAAAACAAAGCAAAGTGAATTTAATATAAAAAGCCAAAACAGGGGCATTTAAAATCTAAATGGCTATTTTTTATGAAATATTCCAGTGTTTTTTGTAAATATTTTATCAATGTGGATCATTTTCTATTTAAAATTTGTGTGTCCTTATAATCTTCAGTAAATATCTGAAAATGCACTTCCTTCCTGTAATGACTATCGGAGCATCTGTTAACTCCTCCCCTTTAACAGTCTGCTGCCAGTTCCATTTCAAAATGCAACCCGTTTTTATACATCCAATCACATCCCATAGAAAGATGAAAGTCACAATCACAAATTTTCACAATTTTTCACTCGGAAATGCGTCAAAATACGGAAGTAAAAATGATCGCAACTTCCGGTTCACGGGGACTTTTTTGTTATCTTTGTTCATTTGGAAACATATAAATACAACACCACAAGAAACACTTAAAATTCAACAAGTCATAACTCTGAGTGCTTTTCAAGTTATTTTGAATAAACAGCCCCATGTTTTCTGTCACAGTTCAGTCATTATACAGAATGAACAAGAGGATATTTCACAGAGAGGCCTGTGATTCATGTTCATCTTCACAATCATGTAAAAAAAATTAAGTTAAAGAATAAAACCAGGACTTTTATTTGATTTTCCAAAGTTATAAAAATCAGACTTATAATTTATACAAAAATCATTTTCTCACCCCCAGATTGTTCCAAACCTGTATAAATGTTGTTGTTCTGCTAACACAAAGGAAGATATTTGGAAGAATGTCAGGAACTAAACAGATCTCTTCCCCCATTTACTGCCAAGTATTTTTTTCCCTACTATGGCAGTAAATGGGGATGAGATCTGCTTGGTTACTGAACATTTTCAATATATCTTTCCTAGTGTTTAGAAGAACAACAAAATGTATACAAGTTTGGAATGATAAGGGTGAGTAAATGATGACAGAATTTTCTATTTTGGGTGAACTATCCCTTTAAAGGGATCCCCAACTAGACGACTTATAATAGCCTTACACGTCTAGCATTTCTCGTAAGAAACACATGAAATACTTTCATTCCTTTTAAAAAAACTAAATGTATACTCATTTTTTCAGGCCACCAAAACATGGAAATATGTAGCACTCATGTGACTTCAGAACCACTGCATTGCTCTAATTTGTTATTATCTGTGCTGATGTTTTTAGTAAGATGACGCATGCATAAGAACGTGATATTGCAGTCTGAGAATGTCCACATTATGATAATAAAGAGGGGAAAAGAGAGCAAGTAGACAGATCATGTTTCATATTTGGAAATGCATGTCCACATTTAGTCTCTTGTTTCAGCTCTTACATCAAACTCAGTAGTATTTGGGCAAAACCATGACAAATTAGTTTCCTAAATGGCCTTTATTGTACTGTGTACATACATCCGTAGGCTGTAGAATGTCAGACCACCAGAACACAGAGCATGTGTTTCCCTTCATCGATGGGACACACCCCTCTTTGTCTTTTCTCAAATACCCCCATGCTCAGGACAACTGCATATTTTGCATGCTCCTGTTAATCGCAGTGTAACGTAAACAGCATGCTGAGTGTTTGCTCAGACACCCCTGAAGGCTACTAATACAACCATAAAGATCGGTGCATTTTTCCTTTATAGAATACTTTCCATGTGTAATGTACGTCAGGAGGAAATGCAGGCCTAATTACGATAGTTTTATAGGACATACGTGTTGTTCATATGTTTTGTGCCGTGTCTCACAGTACATGGACTACACAGGTAAGCATAAGGTGAACAATTAAGACTTGAATTCACCCACTTTTTCTCACATATGACAAAATACTATAATTTCAATTTCTGTAAAATCATGGTCAATTCAAAATATTTGAATATAATATGTTTAGCTGTAGAACCATGTTTTGTTTGATCTGATGCTTTTTTATGTCTGCCCTCAACTAACAAGACACTGGAGCTACGCAGGGATCGCCTCCTTCATTTCTAAATGAAAAGTACAAAAAAAAAGCAAAAAAATACACAGAAAAAGAAAGAGAAAAATCAATGTAATTAATTATTACGTGAATCAATAAATCAATATAGTCAAAGTTGATAACAGAACATCACTGGCCCCCATTCACTTCTACTATATGTACACAAAACCAATGCAAGTGACTTGGTGTTAGTTAACAACATACAGTTTTGAAATGAGGGTGAGTAAATGATGACAGACTTTCGGTTGAGATGTTGAATGAATTGCAAAATATGTTTTGAACAGCAGAGGCTGCTATTTTTACTGCAAACTTAAATGTGGATATGCGGATAATATAAATGTGGATAATATAAACAAAGTCTTAGTTTGTTTATATTAAAGCAATTTTAATATTATCTATTTTTATTTAATTTGGAATTTGCTTTAAAACCCCTGAACATGCAAAGAGCCCATGGAAAAGGCATTTTCTATTGTGTCTGCATGTTTATAACCTTTGTATTCAATCAAATATCAGAAACTATGGATAATTTCAAAGATCATACACTCAACATTTATGTACTGAACTTGTTTATGCAATCAATAAAATGCTCAAAAATAGGGGTGCTTATATAAGGGGAAAAAATTGCAATTTAGTTTTGTTTTTTGACCTAAAATACTTTTTTTTTACAAAGGTATGTGCAGCATTTGAGAAATAATACAAGGGAAAAATAAAAAATACTAATTTGTCTCAACTCACTGACTGAATCTTTACATTAATGACTATCACTTTAAAGGGGTCATATGACGCGGCTAAAAAAAATTATCATTTGTTTTAGATGTAATGCATTGTGCATTTTAGGTTCAAGTTTTAGATTTGTGGGGGTGTGGTTACACGAGGTGTTTCAGGCATGTCTGGGTGAGCTTTCGCTTTTAGATAGAATGCATCTTATGTTCCGACACTTTTATTTTTACAATTTACATGTCTAACAAATGCATGGGCAACTTATAACACACCAAAGACACAGAAAAACATGTATTCGCGTATGACCCATATGACCCCTGGGGCTAAATTATGAAACAGGGAGTTATCGATAAGCTCCGCCCTTATCGGTACTGGAGAAGCACGTGGCACACGCAGCATGTGTCTGTGAATACTTTGTATACTCGGCTCCACACCACACTGCACGTCTCCTAAAGAAGTCTTTAGCATACTGTAGCCTCTTCAGATTAAATGAGAAACGTGCTAACAAGATTGGTCAGTTTTAAGGTAGGGTTTTGCAAAGAGTGAACTGGTGAACCGGAAACCAACATCGTTGATAAAAATATTTTTAAAACACAACTAACAGGCTGTTTTCGGACAGAGACACTCACCTGTTTGCCACTGAGTTGGTAGAAAGACAGCTTCTGTCCCCAATCAGCCACTGCTAATATATCATTGTGTTCATCCCTGAAACACACACATACAGAGATTAATGTAACTTTGTACATAATGTTTCCCCATAAACATCTACATTGTAGCCTCCAACCCTGAACATGCACCACAGGCAGGGCTTGACATTAATGGAATAATTCTGTCATCATTTGCTCCCCTGTTAGTTGTTCCAAATCTGTATAAATGTCTTTGTTCTGATGAACACAGAGAAAGATATTAGGAAGAATCCTTATAACCAAACAGATCTTGCCCCCCATTGACTCCCATAGTAGGAAAAATTACTTTATATGTTTTTGTGTTTGAAGATTGTAGGACAGCAAACAGTTCTGGGCACTTTTGACTACCGTTGTATTATTTCCTTTTGTCGTAGTCAATAGGGGGCAAAATCTGTCTGGTTATAAGCATTCTTCCAAATATAGTTCTCTGTGTTCTAGAACAAAGAAACAATTATAAAGCTTTGGAACAACTGGAAGGTGAGTAAATGATGACACACTTTTGAGCACAACTGTTTGTTAATTCAACATTTCTAACTACATCAATAAGAGAAACACTCGCATAAAAAACACGAATAAAAATGTGCACTTTTCATTCAAAAACTGCAATTTCCAGAAATGGATGGTTGCTGTTGTGCTCTGGCTGCATGCTAAGTGTTTCTAAGTGGCCTTAAAAGGTGGCTGTTCAAGTATATACTTAAAGAGATCCTCAACAGACACTTAAGCCTGAGAGCTGAGCACTAAACACAAATTACAAGTGGTGCAACATCTCCCCCTTGAGTTTAATAAACACACTACTCCATTCAAAGGTGACAGGGTGTTGTTAAAAGTAACAGTACCAGTAATAATGAAATAACATAGTTTTGAAGAGCTGCTTGCTCCTAAAATAATGCAAATATACATAAATATTTCCAGTAATGACTATCCATCTTAGATGACGTATGTTAGACAGCCTGGGCGGAGCATCTGTTAACTCCTCCCATTCAACTCTCAGTCTGCTCCCAGTTCCATTTCAAATGCAACTGCTGTTTTATACATCCATTTAAATCAAAGAAAAAGACGAAAGCCACACCCAATAGTTTAGTTGTTCTCATTCAAGATTCCATTTCACTCGGAAATGCGTCAAAATACATGGGTCAAAGATGTTAAGACGTCCCAATCAAAATAAATTTACGAAAGTGATTTTATGTCCATAGAAAGCAAATTAATTTTAAGTAAAATATCTACTTTATGGTTTCAACAAAATTTTTTGAGACTATAATGTCAAAATTTGGTTGAAATAATGTGTGAAATAATATGGCTTTACATGTTGGTTTTGCTTTTATTTTCTTAGAATGAATAATATTGTCACAATATTGATGAAGCAAATAAATTACAAATCTAGGATTTATTACTCCTGATGACTTCATTTTAAGTCACAGAAAAATACATATTTTCTAGTGCTTTTATTTCACGTTATAACGCACATCTCTACAATATAGTGTTATAATGCATTTTTAGAAGCAAAATGGTATCCACAATATCTCAGAGTTCTATCTTTATTTAAGAATGAATATCCAAACAATACATCCTTAGGCCATGTTCACCCTTAACTTTTTTTTTTAAGATTTTCAGTGACAGATGTCGTATTTCATGTATTTAATGACATTTTGTCTGCTGTGTTGACATCGAACCCCCAATGCAATACCTTGGAATGCGCAGCATTATTTGATGTGTTGACGTAATTTCAACTGAAAAATACAAAGAAACATCGAGTGACCCCGCCCCCTTTTAAAATAACAAATAGCGTTTGGTTTCCGGTACACAGTCAGCCTGGCCTTTGCTGCATTTAACAAAGTAATAACCACAGAAAAGTAAAAGTCTAGCTGCGTTTACATGGACACATCCAATTGAATTTGTTCAGATTGTGCAATCAGAATGTAGTGTTTACATGAAAGATAAATAAAGTGATCTGACTAATGTGCATGTTTACATGACAAGCTTCAAATCCAATTTAATCTGCTGACATGCGCACACTGCACAAGTGTTCACCTAAATACCCATTAAAACTGTGTTTTAAAAAAGATGTTGAGTATATTTTATTTTACAAACGCCACACATCTTTTAACAGTTTATAAAGCCAGAGGAATGTCTCGTGCCAATGAAGTAGAGCCGATGTGTTTATTTTATGTCACAGACACCAGCATAATAATGTACAATTCATGAATGCAACATAATGACAACATATCAATGAAGCGTTACAGCGACTTATCATTAGCTGGTTGCATAAACTGCTTAGACAAGTGGACCTCATTTCTTTAAGTCAGTTACATAAGAAGGTAGATTGGTGTAATTGAAATCAGAAAAATAAGACTGAATAGTCCTGACTAACTGCTAGTCAGTGAGACTCGTGGTTTAGACACAGTCTTAACTTAGCGGCTATATTTATGCAACTGGCCCCATGGTAAAACTAGTAAATCCTTCCAAAGCTCATGTAAGTAAACGATAAATAAAAATATGTTTGGTAGCCTACAATGAATATAAAATGAAATTTTATGATTAGATATTTTAGCCTACAGTATGTTTGTATATCTGCAAATGTATCGTGTTTTAAAAAGAATCTGAAAAATTGCGGTTACAAACTCACTCCAGGGAAACAGTTAAGACATTTTAAATGCATAAATACATTAATATGTTCAAGCATATGGAAATTTGTACCGCTTTTTCAGATTTATGTTTTTTGGTTTCTTTAGCAACAGCTGCTCTGTACCGTACGTCATACGCCCTTGAAGACCCAGCGTCATCTTTTGACATTCGCACAACGTCCTACTTCGGTTTTAAATCTGATCAAGTGCAATTTTTAGGGTTTATATCTTCTAAATGCAAATTTTGTCAGCGTTTAGGAGCACATTTATATTTCACTGGGGATTTAATGTATTAAAAATTAAATAAATAAAATTTGTATAGCCCACATTTTATATTTGTTATGGAGAAATTTAAATTTGAGATCTTTAAAGATGATTTCAATTTAGCCGGACATGTCAGGTCTATATATATATTTCAGGATGGCAAACTTTCAGGTAGCTTTGTAAGTTTGTTTTGTTCATATTTGTTCTTGACCTGTCTCTGCGGTTTTCCTCACACTGACACTTTATTCTCTCTGCACCTTATTGATAAACATTATATTATTGTTTGGTTTTTTGTATGTTTATATTGGTATATTGTATATGGTGTGTATGCAGTGGTGGAAAGTAACGAATTACAAATACTCAAATTATTGTAATTGAGTAGTTTTTTTCAGGAAATTTACTTTTTAAGTAGGTTAAAATGAGTTTACCTTTACTTTTACTTGAGTAAAATTTTTGCGCTGTATCAGTACTTATACTATATTTCCTCACATTGTCGTTGCCATTTTATTTTGAATTCTAATGTGATTGGCTAGGGGGAATAATCAGTCCAGTCACTTGACCCCGTCCACTCATATCGAGGATAGAAAACTTGCGTCACACAGATTTCAAGACATCTAATTTAGTTGAATCATGGAGGAGGACTAGCGTGTGCAGGAAGGTCGAAACGGCGTATCAAACGGCGGTTTTGCGCATATGATTCCTGCACAAATTTCCTTCACTCTTTTCACCACTGTGTGTATGTATGTGGGTATATGGATGCATTTACATGTATAAGTAACTCTATAAGTATAATTTACAAATGTAAATATTTTTGATTATTATTAACAGTACCTCAACAGTTTACTGGGAAGGGGCTCTGTTGGAGCAAAGAGTAAGGGTGGGGGCATAATATGTCCATCTGATGGTATTTGTCATTTTTTTATTTCGTAAAACTTTGAAATGATGTAGCTGACGATGTCATAAAATTATCATCTTACTTGGATGGGTTCCAGGCAATGGACCAGACAGGCGAGGAAGAGCCGCCTGGTCGCTCAATCTTCACTTTCTCTTCACCATTTTTATTTCTGATGCTGACCACCCCACTCATCATGCCCAGAGCCAAGTACTGCCCATCATTAGTCCAACTGACATAACAACAACAAAGGAAGATGGAAAAAACAACTCACAAACAAAATAATGTGCAATGCTTTAAGATGTTTCTTAAAAAGCTAAAAAGATTTATAACTCACCCACAACATGTGATCTTACTGCTAACCTTGTGTTTGGAAACAGACTTCTGCTCAGGAGACCACAAACCTGCAGTCCAAAACAAACATATGTCATTAGAGAAGTTTTTTAGTGTTTCAGCAACCTTATTTCTGCCTAATTAATAGGCAGGTGCATCTGCAGGCAGCTAAGTGTTGTTGTGCAACACATGAGTCACGTGACACTGCCTCTTGCGGCAAGCAGTTTTCAATTCCATCAACTTTAAACTTTATGAAGAGAGATGTGTCAAAAGTAAATTGTTTGTCTTGCTTTAATTAATGTTTTGCAGACAGAACCAAATAATTCTAAGCAGCAAGTGATTTTTTTCAGAATTAGACGGTTTTATCTGCATTTGACCTGTTCCAATTATCCCCATTTGTTTTGATATTGTACATTTACAATACACGTAGGGTGTCTGTCTTTTTCATGTATGAAAGAGATTGGTTCCCCATATCATTTTTGCTAGAAGAAATGCAAAATCTGTGAAGCTCAATATCTTAAAATCACTCGGAACGCAGATAGACACTTATCATTCCAAGGAGACGATATGTTACTGAAAAAGTCTCTAGACTAGGACAAGTTAAATTAGTTACCGAAACAGACAAGCAACGTACCAAAGTTAAGTTGTCAGGCAAATCTAGAAATTTCATTTCTTTTTGGTTGCCACGACGTAACTAGTTACGCTGTCACAGTGAAAGTTTGGGCACCAAATTACATTGAAGTTTTTGATCAGCTGGGATAATAGCATATACATAATAAGACTTAGGAAATATCTGTATAAATAAATACAATCATATAATGGGTTTGATACAAAACGGCAAAGTATTCTGTTTTATCAAAAAACTTTCTACTGTTGTATCTCACATTATTTAATATTTAAAGAAGCATTCTTAATAGTGTCATCACGTTGAAGTACAGCACATTATGGGGATCCATTTCATCATGGAGACTCTGAAACAACACATTCATATACACTATACGAACACACTTACCAAAATCTCCTGAGGAACATGAAGCCAATTGGTGTGTGACAGGGTTGTAAGCTACACACTGAATAGAATCATTGTGACTGCAAGACATAAAAAATGAAACGGTGACAACAATACAGTACTACAGTATCATTTTAAGTATTATTCATAGCTTTAGGTTAAATGTAGAGTAAAACAACAAAAGAAATTCTCCAAAATAACATATCGTAAAATAAACATTTAAGCAAAAAGTATCTCACGTGTATTTTAGGATACCCTCTAGTTTTGAGGTCCATATGATAATGCTTTTATCTGCTGAACCAGATGCAAAGCGTTTTCCTAGAGAAGATGAGAGGAAGGACTTAGTAATGACAGTAATGACAGCTAGCCATGTGCATGTCCAGAGCTTCTGGCACTGGTGACATCACATACTAATTAGCATTTATGCATTTGGATTAGTGTTGGCACTTAACATTACATTTACATTTACATTTAGTCATTTAGCAGACGCTTTTATCCAAAGCGACTTACAAGTGGGGTAGGTAATGGAAGCAATTAGGACATCATAAGTACAACAAAAGCATAAGTGCAATCAAAAATAAGGTTCATATAGTCCAACACAATATACAGAATCATTCATACATTTTTTTTTTTTTTTTTTTAAAGAAGAGAAGAAAAGAGTAGAGAAGAGAGTTGAGTCAGAACAGATCAGTCAGATGTCAGATGTTGGCGGAAGAGATGTGTTTTCAGGCGTTTCTTAAAGATGGCTACAGAGTCTGCAGATCTTGTAGCAGCAGGCAGATCATTCCACATAGGTGGAACAGATCCGGAGAAGGTGCGCGAGAGAGATTTTTTACCTTTATGGGATGGCACCCATAAAGGTGCCATCCCATCTGATCTGTCACATTATACTGTACTTTTAAACAACTAAATTCTAAAAAAAATTCTGTTCTGTTGTCAGACATGAATCGAGTATACATAGTGACTGAATGCGACCCAATAATAACACCTGTTTAATACAACCATCTTTCACTTTAGCTGCTGCTAAAAAACCTGATGTATAAACGTGACATCATCTGACAAAATCACTACACATCTACATTAAAGAGCAGCTACATGCGGTGATTTTGGCTATGACTCATTGGTCTCACGCAGCCCACATCCTTTACTGCTGTTGCGCTTTCTCATTATTGTTGCTGTATTATGAGCGCTTCTTTGATTTTAAAGTGCAGAAAATTTGGCACAAATTCAGAAATATGAGAAAATACACTGTTAAATGGAGCTAACTACATGCTTGTCGGCACACCACACTAAACCAAAGTCATTGGTAGATGTTGAGGGCTCACACACTAACCAAGCTCAACGAGAAAGATGCAAATGCTGGAGAGAGGACGTGCATGCGCCACTGAAAGTCAGAAAAGAGAGAAGACGCAGAAAAACTGTTTATCTACTAGTTAGTTGACCGCAGATACGATAATGATGTCATTATCACAAATGGATAAATAAACAACAAAATGTGACACCAAATATCTTGTTTCTGTGGACAGTCCTTGCCCTAATGTAAACCGTTGCTGATGTGTGGTTATGCACTGCATAGATTTCCGTCTGAACCACTTTTGAGAAAGTAATCCGAAAACGATTCAGACATGCTTGGCAGGGTTGCCAGATCTGCATAGTATAACCAGCCAGATGCTTAATCAAAAGTTATCTAACGACCTTAGTTCCAATACCATAACATTATTTTTATTATTTAAACATTTTAATTTCGATTAACACAGCTGGAGAACAAAATCCTTCTACCTTTAACCTCCAGAAAACATAATGCAACAATAGTTTAAAAAGTTTAAAAAGTTCTTCCTGTAGTTAAGGAAAAATTGCTGACTTGGCACCCCTGGTTTCCCAACTGGCTTGGACTAGAGCTGTTGAAAGATGGTTCATGGAGCTCTCAAAAGTTCTAAACTACTTGTGGCACAGACAAGTGGTGATAACTTTCAGACCGTGAGTCACGAGTTTGTTGCTCATACATTGGTTCATAATAAATTATGGTCATTAAAAAGCTACATCATTTATTACTTCCAGATTATACAGTACGTTATATAATTTTCATCAAGTTTCATCCATTTTAGTTTATGACCCATACTTTAACCTTTCCCATACAGAGATAGCACTGCGAGTTTGGGAATATTCACAAATAAATTCGAAATTTATACATTAAAACATGATAAAGCATAAAAATGTATCAAAGTTTAACCATTGTATATCTCAATTTTTGCATACACTATTTTTTTTTTTATGTAAATGCTATAATATACATGTACATATGGACTATAAATTGCACAGTTGGTTTATATAATTAATGTAACAACGCGTTCTGTATATGTATGTCTGTATATTCTGTGGAACCACAAAAGTGTGGTATGTCTTTGCACAGGCGTAGTTATTGGTAATGCATATGCATTGTTAGCCTCTGACTCATTGTTTATATTTTGATTACACTGTGCACTATTTACTTTGTAAATAAATTGAAAAAAAAACATGTATAGGCCCATTATAGGCGTTGGGCTTTTATCTGCCCAGGTGTGAAGCACATAAATATTATATTATAAGGGATTCGATTAGTTTCCATTCTACCGCTTGGAAGAAAAATTATACGTGGTATTATAACTCCGACTGCATTATTCTTCAAGAAGAAAGTCATATTAGCCCTGGATGCCCTGAGGGTGAGTAAAACATGGGGACGTTTTCTTTGCCTATGAAATATCCTTTAATGGCCATTGACACGACCCTCTCATCAGGCCTTTTCACAACAGAAAGTGTCTTACAAAAATGTGCATACACATTGTTGGCTTATTATAGTAGCATAGATTGTGCTGAATAATAAAGTGATGTGAGACTTTAGCCATTAGTATTTCTATAAACTACTGCTAAAAGCACAAATATCAAGGCATGTCAAAACTTTTTTTTAACCCAGAGGGTTATAGCCTGATTTTATTCATTTTTATGTAGTTAAATAAATTATGAAAATTTTAAATTATATAGGAAAATGTCATTAAAGAAAACATTATATATAATTGCTCGGGACACCTAAAATATGTTTTTAATGTATTTAAGGGTTAGATAAGTGTGTTGTTTGATTGCTGACCTCTGCCTGGACACCCAAAATCCCTGGCTCCGCCCCTGGCCATATTAACGCAAGACACAATTATATACATTTACTTACCATCTTTAGCATAAGCGACACAATATACAGTGTCTTTGTGTCCCTTTAACGGCTGTATCAGTGTGCCATCAGCTGTGTCATATACCTGAAACACATTGCACATATCTTTAGTTCATGTACTAAATAATTCTAAAAAAGACTTCACACAAATAATAACAGCTCAGTATATTTTTCATGAAAAGCACTATATAATCTTAAAATACAAAGGCTAAATGCATAACTGTCAAATTAGTTCAATTACGTGCTCTTACAGGAGATCTTTAATTGGGCGGTTACCCAGACAGGTTAAGCCAAGTCCCAGACTAAAATACAGTTAAGTTCATATATATTTGGACACGGACACATTTTTGAATATAATCAATATTGACTTCAAGTGCACACTCTCAACTTTGTGTTAAAAATTGTGACATCCAGATTTGTTGAAGGGTTTTGGAATAACAGTTCTTTAATGTGTAGCTCCCTCCTTTTTTCAAGGGATCAATACATTTGTGAAATCATAAGGTGTTTTATTGACAGGTATGTACTCTTTCTTAATTCTTTCTTCATACATTAAGTATGTTAAAGGTCTGGAGTTGACTCCAAGTGTGACGTTCACATTTGGAAGCTGTTGCTTCGAACACACATCACATGCGTTTCAGGGGGTCTCCATGAAAGTGATACAGACCATAGTTATAGTTTTAAAGGGGTCATATGGTGCGAATACTTGTTCTTTGGTGTGTTATAAGTTGCCCATGTATGTATAAGACACGTAAAATTGCAAAAATTTTAATGTGGGAACAAAAGATGTATTCTGTCTAAAAGCGAATGCTCACCCAAACCTGCCTGAAACTCGTCGTGTAACCACACCCCCACAAATCTACGTCAGTTGATGGTATGATTTGACTAAGACCGTCCAAATGTATACCCAAGTAAGGGTGTACCTGTCAGTGCAATTGAAGAGGAACCTGATGTTCCAAATATGGTTAGAGGTGTTACATTTCCGTCACATGCTTGCAAGAATCAAATGTGAATCTTGTCGGAACTTGTTCTAACTTAATTGTACCTATTTATTCAAGTGAATGACAATAAGAATCATTAAGGAGAAAAAATGAAAAGTAAAAAAGGGACAATAAACAGGTTGCATTAGTGCACACCCCTAAACTAGTAATTAGATAAAGCACCTTTGCATACTATCACAGGATGCAGTCTCTGTAGGTAAGAGACAATCAGTTTAGTACATCTTGACTTTGTGATACTTCCTTGCAAAAGCACTCTTACTGTCAAATTGGTTGGACATCTCCGGTGCATAACTCTCTTCAGGTCACCCCATAGATTTTCAATGGGATTTTCATCTGGACTCTGGCTGGGCCATTCTAAAACCTTGACCTTCAGGCAACATTGGATGGTTGTTTTAGTTAAAAAAGGCTGCCATCATCCATAGCCCAGGCAGAAGAAGAACTAGGGAGTTTTAATTTTGCTACAGGCCTCTTGTTAGTTGCCCGTACCAGTTTTCTCCTGCTCTTCTCTTCAATTTTAGAGGGTCCTGGTAGTATCACTGTTGTGCCCTATTTTCTTCATTTGCTGATTGCTGAATGTTGTCTTTAAAGTGTTCCATGAATTTTTCCTCTCCCAATTTATACTTTTTAACAATAAGGTCTTGTTTCTGCAGAGAAAGCTTTTGGCTTTTTTCAAATGGATGTAACCAAACTGGGAACATTCATCCTTTTTTAAGGGTTAATTAGTGACTTTAATTGATGGCAGGTGTATACTGATCCATATTTAACTTACCTCTAAATGTGAGTGTTTAGACTTTGTAGATTCACTGTATATGGACATCAAGGCTTTTTGATGAGCTCACCAGTGCTTTTTTTTCTTATAATATGCCAAATTGTTGATATGGCAACTCCTAATGTTTCTGCAACTGTATCTGTCTGGAGGATTTGTTGTGTTTTAGAAACTAACTATAGTCTGTTTCACTTGGATGGAGATCTCCCTGATTCGCATGATGTGGGTTTAAAACAACAGCTTCTAAATGCAAACATCACACTTAGAATCAACTCAAAGGCCCATATTTATCAAGCTTCTCAAAGTGCTGAGAATTCATGACATTTACTCCTACTTCCAAACTGAAGTGTAAAAGCAAGTAAACAAATTTCTTAAAGCTAAGAATTACGCTTCCTCTCCCAATTATTTAAGACAGCTCGAGAGATGTGGTGGACAGAGGGGTTGGCCAATGGAACCATATCATTGCACATTATACTTGCAAAAATACTTGCACAGGTTTAAAATGGATAATTAAGAAATGGTATATCATAATCTATTCTCTTGAGAAGACTTTATTGTCATATGTGTTTTGTATATTTTAGGAATTTCACCATTCATTTAATCTATTCAGTGATTGGTCCATGCCAATGTCGTCATCAAAAATACCTTTTGCCGCACAGCAAAGTGTCGTAAATCAACTCTAAGCCTGACACTTAAGATTTAGTCCTTCACTCCACTTGAATTATGACTGAGCTGTTTTATAACTAACTTCTATGCGCAGCTTTGAGACAAGAATTGTTTTACTATTAGGTCAATTTTTAGCAGTGTTCTTGTGAGTAATTCTCAGAAGCTTGATAAATACGGGCTCAGGCCTTTAACATGCTTAATTAATGAGAAAATGACTTCACGAAAAGCCCAAGCCTGTACAAAAAACTGCCTTTGATTCGACTGTCCAATTTCTTTTGGTCCCTTGAAAAAGGGGGGGCTTCTTATTAAAGAGCTGTAATTCCTTAATCCTTGAGCCAATTTAGAAGTGAATACACTCTGAAAAAAGATGAGAGTCTGCACCTTAAACCAGTACTCATTAAATAACTGTAACTTAAAAAGATTTTGGTAACATTAACTTTGTAACTTTTAATCATTTTTGTTTAGAATTATCAACCTTTATCTTTTTTGATAACAGTTCTCGAAGTGCAGGTAAAAACCTGTGTGGACAGCCGAGAGCAGGGGTGGGTTATGCTGGTCCTGGAGGGGAAACCAAGGCAGGTTGGAGTTTAACTTAACTAGGGCATTTTCCAAACGGATGTTCATTCCATTGCCCTACTCCCTTGAAGGGCTGAGTCTTTGAAGGGTGTAGGGCATACACTTTATTCAGACCTGACGGCCGTCTCTTTGAGGGGGGAGCACACCAGACGGGTACATTCTTTATGCACAAGCTTCAAAGTCTACTCCAAATGCAAGTTGGACAAACTTTAATGCCGTTTGGAAAATGCAGCAAGCCACCCCTGGCCTAGAGGCATTACAGACACTTTTAGTTAAAAAAAAAATATATATATATATCGGTAGAAAGATTATATGTGCATATTCTTTTCCAAAGAACGTATTTTGGATTGATGTGCTTTCCTAAACTCTGAATATGTAATAATCCATATGAAATATTTTCTAGATAAGCAAGACACTAGGTTTTGAAGGGTAAGATGCTATACCAGAACTCTGTTTCCAGCTGCCACTATCAGCTGAGTGCCGTCCGGTTTGAAGGCAAGATCATAAATACTGAAAGAAAGGAAGAAAGAGACCGTTAAACAACCCAATTTATTACGAAAATAAAAAGATAATAGCATATTCACCCCATGCCAAATAGTCCTTTACAGCTGTTAACATGTTTTCAGAAATTAGATATGACATTGCATGTAAATGTAGAAAGAAAACACCATGTTCAACAAAAGAGTAATAAAGATATTTTTTAATGACTCAACGTGGTCAACATGAATCCAAATGAAGAACACAAATACACAAAACTTTTGACTTTCTCAGAAATTTAACCGTCTCAGTCTAGCGAAGCTGAAGTTCATTTTGTTTACATAGCAACGGTTGCTAACCACATCCACCCTTGTATGCTACTGATGTTAATCGAAAAATGAGACAGCTTACCATTGTTCAACCTTATCCCGATCGTGGACTTTATCTATCCATGTGGGAACAGCTCTCATTATTGATAAATTGCCGCGTTTGGTTGAATATGAACGAACTAACTGGACAAATCAAAAAGCGACGACCGCTAGACACAAACACAAAACATAAGGGTTTTCAAAATAAAAGCCTCTTAGATGATTTAAAGGATGCTACTTAAATAAAATCAAACAAAAAACTAGGTGAAGCAGAATCAACAGAAAGAAAACTCCAGAGAACAAATCGTAATTATACATGTGCCGAACTTCTAAAGCACTGAGACTTTTACAACAAACTTCGTCAGTGAGTCGAAGCGTTTGACACACTGCTCTTCTTCGTCATCTGGTGGTCATACTGGTATTATGCAATTTGGAATGTATTTTTTACCAGCATCTGCCACACCTAAAAAGATGCAGAATTAGATTTTAGTCTTAATAAAATATATATATATATATATATAATTATATATATTTTTTACATGGGCTACTGTTGTTAACTAACTATAATTGTTTATTAAAATTTAAATTCAACTTATAAAAAATATCTGCCAACATTTGGGCTACCAACCAATCCATGTAGGTCTCTCAGTGACGTGTCACGTGACGCCATCATCTTGAGAGACTTTTGCCGCGCATTCTAAACAAATAGAGCATCTTGACTAACCCTTGCCGGCTATATCAACCCTCTTCAGGTGGCGATTAGCTGTCACACACATTAAAATGCATCTCTTCTTTCCATTGAAGTATTTATTCATTCATTGTTTCATGTGTAATGTTAACTCTGTGCTTATATTTATTAATTTAGTGATGACATGCCAATTTCTGTCATCAAAAGCCCGCCTCGAGACACTTCCTGAGCGCTGAGAAAGAGATGCGGCTGTGACGTATGGTTCTGCTCTTCTGTAAGTATGGCTCACAATGGATATAAATTAAATGGAGAGCTGTTTGCAATTAGGGATACACCGAATGCGCTTTATTAATGCATGAAACATGACGGCAGTGTGTGGAGCATTTTAAAGTGTCAGAGAAAGACACAGCAGGGAACTTGCTGGAGTACATTTCTTAATGAAAGCGTCTTTACCGGTCGGTAACTTGTGTACTTCAAACTGATGCCTTTGACATCATACAGTGGTCGCGAGAACACATCCCCCTGTACTACACAACTTGTGTAAGTATGTTCTGTGCATCCTGGCCACGAGATCACCTTCTGAGAGAACAGTGACATTCAGCCTCAGGCGGACATCGGAGGAGAGACGAGAATGGTTATCAGGCAGAATTGCTAGCATGGATGCTTTTTTCCCTTTAAATAATTGTGCAGTGTAGCCTATAATGATCCAACAGTTTTCGTTTATTCATATTTTTAGCTTATAATGTTGAATAACACTTTTTAACGAAATGTTTTGTTGTAGGGGTACAGACTAGATTCAGAATCTTTATTTTCATTGTATGGATCATACAACAACATTTCTTGTGCGCTTTCTGTAAAGATAAGGATTAAAATAATAAGTATAATCTAGAGAAAGAATACAATTCTAGACAACCAAAAGTACAATAATACAAATATAAAGTGGCCAAAGTATACAGTAAAAAATTGCACACATTTTTATTTAGGTATATGTAGAGATTGCACTTAGTTACCTTATAAGTTGTTGCACATAAAGACATTATTGCACATATCGGCATCTTTTCAGTTCAGAGTTCAGTGTGGAAATGGCTTCGGCGTAGAAACTGTTTAAGAGTCTTGTTGTGCGTACTCTGATGGACCCGTGGCGTTTCCCAGATGGTAACAGATTGAATAGGTGATGTGTGTCTTTTAGAATGTTCTTTGTTTTTTTAGCAGCCAGCGGAAGGTAAATATGTTCTCCAAGGCAGGTAGCTGTTTATTGATGATGTATTTGAATGAATAAATGAAAAAAGTTTTATTTCAAACATGTAAAATAATACAATATTAGCTAATAAAATTCCTGAAGTCAATGATGAGTTATTTTGTTTTCTTAGTGTTGAGACTCAAATTGTTTTCTGCTCACCACCTCATCAGCCCCTGTACCTCATCTCTGTAGGCAGATTCGTCGCCCTTGGTGATCAATCCAATCACTGTCGTATCATCTGCGTAATTGATGATGGTATTGCTGTTGTAAGATGGTGTGCAGTCAAAGGTGTATATGGAGTAAAGGAAAGGGCTCAGCATGCAGCCTTGTGGTGCTCCTGTACTGAATTTCAGAGGTTGATGGGTATGGGCCCATTCTGACTGACTGTGGCAGGTTTGTCAGGAAGTTTTTAATCCATAGGCAGGTGTTGTGCTGTATACCTAGGTCAGTCATTTTGGTGAACAGTCTTGAGTACAGTACATTCTTTCAGCAGTCAGTCATAGGCCTTATAAGGATATTCAAGAAGGGAGTGGGCTCATTCTTTTTTATTTAGCCTACTTGTTTTGCTCAATTTTATTTAAAAATATATTGTATTATATTGAAAAGCAAGACAAAATATCAAAAGCACATTTTGACCCATCATTTTGTGCAATAGTGGAAAACAATTGGTTGAATAAATAGAAGAAATACGAACAAAATTTAAGTATGTATAACCCGTGATATGCACAAAGGGTAGAGGTGCAGAAAAGTAGTGGTGGTGTTTTTCCTTTGGTAAATATATAAGAGTATATCAGATCAGATATTTACTGCATTTTAAAAGCCGTAAATTCATTATTGAGCAGAATTAAGTTTAGTCTTTTGGTTCAGCCCTCCACTAAGTCCCACTTCTCATGTGCCCCCTTGGGATTAATTGCACCTCCCAGAATAAAAGGAATATTTGAAAAAAGGTCCAGAAAAGAAGTGGTATACTAGAAATTATAATAATAATGTGTCTAATGACAGTATGCAAATGTTTTGCCATTTTTTTCCAATAAAAAAGTGTTTCTAAAACACAGGCTAGAAGGAATTGCATACTATATTTATTTGATTGTGGAAATAATATGCAAATTATATCCTTAACAAGGATTTGAAAACTTGATGTGGCCCTTGAGGTAAAAAGTTAGCCCACCCCTGCACTAGACAGACGTCAACCTTTTGGGGTTTATTCTACAACAACTATTCTGCAACAGCTGTCTGACTGTAAGTTACCCTTAAATCTCCTACATAGCAATTGATATAGAGTATGTAGTGTATTTTTAAGTGTAGAAAGTATTATCCTCTCTTTTTTTCTTAGTGCTAGTCTCTTACCTTTAGAAAATGTTGACCGCTTATACTTGCTGAGTACTATATCCTGCAGCAGGATACCCAAACTGTTTACAGTCATTGCAACCGCAAGTGGTAGCCCTTTAACATAACCAAGAAATGAGCAAACAATTCTTTAGCTAAAGTCAATAAACTGTAGTGCGATGTCATCAATCACTGTAAATGTTGATCATGTGCTATTGGGGGAATACAATGTTTGCGTTGGCTGCAACATTTGCAAAAGAGTCATGACATCAGGGCTTAATGCTACACAAACTCAACTCACCATAGCCTTTGGTGTGTGGTATGGTGTAGCTTGAGGCAAACTGACCATTACCAAAGTCACACAACTTGGCCTCCTGTGTCTTGGTGTTCAAGATGATGTTTCCCATGTCACCATGGTACACATTTTGGTCGATGCAGTGTTGGCATTTGACCAGGATTTGTCTCATTAAGTGACATAGCTCTGGTTCACTTAAACCACTTTCGCGGTTATTAAAGTACTTAAGCAATAGCAAGCAGGAGTCTGGTAATTCCAAAATGAGAATCTATTCATGGTCATTTTGAAACCACTCCAGCATGTGACTGATGTTAGGGCAGTTTTTCAGCAGGATTTTTTGTCCCACTTCAGCAACGAGAGTTTTGTTTCACCCGGACTGGTTTAAAAAATATTAGATGATAAGTAACATTACTATTTACATGAATCATTTGTGTTGCGACTGAGGGGGCTAAAAGAACGAGTCCGCTAGGAAAAATGCATTTTTCTAATAAAATATTTTTACTCTTAATTATATTAATCATTCAACAATTTGAGTATGAACTCTCAGCAGAGGACGATTCACAAACACCAGGACCATCTTCACATTTGTTGCCGTCACAGTCACCAGCCGGAGTGCCCTTATTCTCCACATGATAGTACTCCAGCTGGTGACTGACAGTTGTAGTATATTGTCAGAGCTGGGGAGTGTTTCAAAACTACAAAATACTTAACCCTTAAAGCAACACTATGGAGTTTTTCAACCTTGAAATAATCTCTCTAAAATTATTTTAGTGGTAGGACAACTCTTAACCGGACAGATTTTTAAATTTGGTGTGCAGGTAGGTGCACAAGCCCCGCCCATCACCTGCTTTACAGCATACGTCACACATGTTATGCTTGGTTGAGAGTGTGTTTCTGAAAACATAACTACAGAAAAGTATTATTTTCGTTGGTTACTAAACAGATTCAAGAAATAGCCCTTTTGTGTACATAGAAAAAGTCTTAGACTATGAGTTCAGCTCATGAATTATGGGTTCAAAAACAGAAGCGTTGTATTTATAATTTTGGTCAGAAAAACAAAAGTGTTGCGTTTATAATTTTAGACAGTGTATATAATACTAAACAAATCCAGTAATTTTTATATGTTAATATGTGTTTATTCTAGCCTTATACAGCAATGTAACTGACATTCTGCGCTTTGAAAGTCAGTTGCATTGCTGTCTATATGGGCAGGAGTCAGAAAGAGTCTGATGAAGTACATGTGTGCTCGAAAAGTCACACGTTGTGTTAAAACTTTTGATATTTTTGGAGCTTTGGTGTGCCGACTTTGTATGCATTTTTCACAGGAGTCAGAAAGCTCCCATCAAAACAAAAATGGGCTAAAATTGAGATTAGAGAATATAATCTGATTTAGATTAAGCAAAATTTGAAGTTATATTTCACCGAGTCTTTGCAGACAAATGATCTTATTTCTTTAAATCCATATGTTGACTCAAACGTTATGTATGTTCTGTTTAAGGTAATATTTGTCGTGATAGGACCGTCAGCTGTATTAACACGTTTCTTGCTTGGCATGAGATAAAGGCACTTGATCTTTTTTATTTCTTTACCCACATATCTAAATGTTTTCAAAAACACAGAATATAATGTATTCTTGTTGTTTACATAACAAGCATTTTTAATGATGACATGATTCAAATGCAATGATTTTCTCATTAAACGCTCCCTTTGTTATGCCCTTTAACAGATAATTAATTCATAATTATGTTTTCCTCAACACTTTTAATAAATTGTTTTTAAAATGTTATGGTTTATGAGACATGCTTTGTGCGCTTTAAAAGCGCTTTGTTTCTTTAAACATTTCACATATATCATGTCAAGGGATAAGTGACTGGGTATGTGTCATCTTGTCTATTGATATAATTTTATTTGGTCAACTATTTAGCCAATATTAAATTGTCACCTTCCACATTTTTTGAAACATGTTCAATATAAATAAAATTACAGTGTATTTTTTGGGGGGGGGCGTATCGTTTTGCAGACTCAAAGTATTTTTTTCATCATATTTGTAGTATGTGACCATAATTAGAGGGGTTTATTTTAAATAAAAGGGGTGTAAAAAAAGAAACCTATGCACAAGCTTAAACATCTTGTCACAATTTCCCGAGTACTGTCCCTTTAAGAGCTGCAGCTTTTTCACTCAGAGAGTGTGCATGGATGCGCTCAGCATTGATTCAGCAGGATGAAGGACAAGATGGAGGCACACAGCAACATCTGAATTGCTAACCAGAGGAAGCCATATAGAAAAGAACTTAACAGAGCAGCAAAGGGTTGAACATCCAGCAAATTAGCATATGTTGAGAATTAAACACTATGGGCTGATAAGGTGGTGGAGGACATTATGACTTTAAATATGAACCCCCTGCATGTGTCTTATAACCTACGCTGCACAGTTTTGAGAATCATTTGTGGGCTTTAAGTTGCCTAAAAATGCTAAAGACAGGCAGCTCACTCAGGTTTGAGGCTCTCATGCTTTAAAAGATTATGAGACCAAATAACTAGATATATTAAAGCACAGATTTTTGGGCCATGGCCATGGCTGTGCAGCTAAGCAACAAACATTGAAAGCAGTGCGCTGTCTGACCAGCAAGTTTAGAGTCCCTTATGCAAGTAAATGCTGACCATACATGTGGCTCACTACGTGTTTAAACTGTTATGCCTAAAAGGCCAGCTGTGTAACCAACTTCTGCAATAAACCGTGAATATGCATTTGCAAAGCTGTTGATCGACATACATCCGCAAGGCTTGCGTAATAGAAAGGAGGACACACTCGCGCCGCGCTCTTTGACACATACTGTTGGGTGTTTAAAACCATCAGGGTGTCTTTGTCCTCCTTTGTTGCATTTCTTTTCTGTGGCTGGAGGGAGCGTTGGCTCTTTTATTTGGGTCTCGTTCCCCACCCCCATCTACGCTCCTTCTGGCTCTGGACACTCTCATGGGGCAAAGCTAACAGGTGCTTGTTTCTCCAGGTTACCCCCATCCACCCACAGATGGTTATTGTTATGGCGTGCAGTTAACGTCAGTCTGCCTCTCTTTCTCTCTCTCTCTTCATTTTCATTCTGTTCTCCCAGCTGCTGCTTCCTGCTAAAGCAAAGTTATCCCTGATCCTTCTAAGCGTACCCTCCCCCTCTTTCATTCCCTCCCCCATCTGATCTCTTTCTGCACCTCCTCTGCTCCCTCATTCTTCAAATCCTCTACTGTCCACCAGCCCGCTGCCACCGCACTACTCTTTCATTCGTTTGCTTTGGTGCTCCCTCGCTACTGTTGTTCTTCTTTCTTTTGTATATCTGTGCAATATCATTTGTGTCCGATGGGTTCTTCTGTGAAGAGAGTGAGATACTAGACACTTTTCAATTCCAACCATTGACACAAAGGAAGGATTACCGCTTAAACGGACAGGACTGTTTATGTTTCTGTGGAATAGTGGAAAGGACTGTGTTGTGCATTCATTCGCTTGACATCAAGGCAAGTGGGTTTATTTTTACCAAATGTGAAATTTGTAATTGAACCATTTTGATTCAAACACAGATTTTTTGGCGAATGGACGTGGCTGTGCAGCATAGCTAACATCAAACGGTGTGCTGGCTATATCAAGACTGATAATCTATATCTCAGGATCAGTTTAGAGTACATTAATGGTGTGCTAATGGCTGTGCTAGTTTACTCTTTACCCAGTGTTGATGCTTTGAAATGGCTGCCCTGCTTTATCAAAACCTGTGCTTCCACCAAGCAACTGAGGTGGGTTAGCAAAGGCTGTTTTGAATATACAAAAGTGAAGGTGATGCTGTGGTGAGTGCATTGTCGTATGATTCAGCTTGTTTGGTTGTGTTATGATGTTACGTGCTGATGTGTCTGGATGAGGCAGGGAAAGCTGTGTTGATTTATGAGGCAGATGTTTTGATTTTATAAAGGTCATTTTTCACATCAGACATATGCTGGTGGTTTGAAGGTTGTGTTAATGTTTTAGATTGTGTATTTTTATATGATACAGAATATGCCTAGTTAATTTTGATGTTATCTGTTAAGGCTGTAGTAATGCCATTTATGATGGTGGCTTGATTATTGAACATTTGTGGTTGGATGTTTTTACGTTTCCAAATGACATCTAATGTTATTTGGTTTTGTTTAAATATTTCGCTTTTGCATTATTTTCGCCATTTTGATACTGCTGATTTTTTTTTCAAATGACTGTGCAAAATAAAATTAGGTTTTGTTAAAAGCCGCGTACGGGTACACATGTGGTCAATTGATAACTGTGGTAGCAGCTAGTAAATGATCAGTGATGATTTGTTATCATTGTGACACAACGTAATACAATGTGTCATAACTTGGCTGTGATTAAAGGTTATAATACATTTTCACATTACCTTCATACTGTACATTCCCAATACGACTGTACAATCGGTTAACACACTTTTTTTTGTCAAGACCTGTAGGCAAACATCATCAATAAATCATAAAAAAAGTTTGGCAGCATTTACTGACCCAATGTCATTAAAGACCCATATAAAAGCAGATTTACTTTCTGTATTGAAACACAAAAGGAGATATACTTACCGCAATAGTACACTTCTCTTTCTTGTAACAAAAAGCACCTCAAGATGAGTTTATATGCATAAAGATTATTCTAAATCCATGCATGAGCTTTCTTTGAGGAACAGATCAGAAATGATCATCTTTTCCATGGCAGTTCTAAAATGACATTGATGTTTACTTCAGGCACATCAGGTTATGTCAAACATTGAGAACAGTTTTTGATTTTAGAGGCATTTACATGAGACCATTTCAACTAAAAACAAAAAACATTTTATGTGTTTCAAAGTTTTTTTTAAAACACAGCCGTGTAGAGGTATGACATTTTCACATCACGGTTATCGTTACTGGTATTATCACGGTTTTGTTGGCATGTGGTGGGAATGTCCAAAAAGTAGGTCTACTTATAACAAGTTTATATTGACTTGTTAAAAGCACTTTTTGTTGTCATAAACATCAAATAAAAACATTCCTATTAATGCCGGGGCTATTGGGCCATTAGGTAAAACTTTCTCTTGTTGGTTGATTACAACCTTAAGTAAATCAGACATTTATTTAAACACAACACAAATCAGAAAATCATCTGACTGCATGTGTCGTGAGTAACTGGGTGTACTTAAGGACCCATGAGACATCAGCAGTCATAAGAGTCATCGCCAAAAAAACAGAAAACAGAACTGAGCTTTTTAAAATCATCAGTCTGTCTAAAGAGATATGAAGTAAACATGTTTCAGTATATCTATATCTCCCCAAAATTTTTATACTAAAGGCCCTGTGATCACAAATGAACGGGAGCAGACGAGGATGAATATATATAAATATATCCTCATGATAATACTAACCGTTGGGCGGTTTTATCGTGGTTTATCGTAAAACCGGTAATCGTTACATCCCTCTGGAAGTGTGAACTCTGAAGACGCCGACAAAGGATATTAAAAACGCTTTTGGCACATAATAACATTGCCATCAAGTCGCCCACAGCATTTTTACTTGTTTTTGAGGATCTATGTTAACATACCATTTTGAATTTTGTGCAGTGTGTAAATGTAACTTTTATAAAACGCAGAGGAAAATCTTGTTTGTTTCCTACTCCATTGTAGCCCTATAAACATACTGTAATAGCATTGGTTCATATGTTGATTGTGGACATCAAAGGTTTGTTTACATTGATTTGTAATTCAGTGCTTTACACGACCCATGACAGTTGACCCAAAATTTGATTCAATCCACACAGAATGGATTTTTATCAGTACTAATGCTCTAAATAAAGTCTTCGCCAAGAATTTTTGTTAACCCGTTTTTTTACATCGCTGGGATCACCCGCGTAAATTGCATACATTACATTTATTTTAATTCGTGACGGGGTGATGGTTTGGGGATGAGCGAGTAGTCATCATACTACGGGCCAACAGGATCCTCTCTACGCTCTCTGCCTCATGCACACACTTGTTATAAATGCAGAGCGAACAGAGACTCCGTGAAAAATAGACGGCAAACACGGCTGTTTTGGTACTCCAAAAAGTGTGTGGTGTCTTTTTTAATTAAGTTGGGAACTGAACTGCGTTCTGTAATTTATACAGAAAATCACGAGTCTGGAAGTTGAGACGTCTACGTTATCTAGTCACTGTCTTATATAAAGGCGCTAAACTCTCTACTTAATCCATTCATTTAAATGATCTAAAACCGCAACATTCAGTGTTTGCAAATACCTTTATTACATGTTGATTAATGCGAGACAAAAAATGCTGAATGTAAGACGCAGGTGTGGCATCTAGTGGCTGTGTGAAGTCTCTTGAGGCCTAAGTATTCTTTACTTTTTGTGTTCAATTATTGCTTAATGAATTATTGCTGATTACAATCAAATTAAAGATTACATAACTAGCGATTTTTGAGGTCCTACTTTGGTTTATGGAGTGTCCAACAACAAGTTTATGTACATAGGTGTAAAAACACTATTATTTCATAATAATAGGTAGGTATTATTGCTTTACTTCTTGACTGACTCTCAAATGATTCGTTCCGCAATTTTTCGGTCCACTCACCTCCTTTCCGCTAGCCTAGTCTGTTGTGATTGGTCAGATGGTCTAGTCTGCTGTGATTGGTCTACGGTAGGCGGGGACTATATGTAGTGATGTAAATCCCCGCCGGTCCGCTAATCGGACTAGGGACGGCTCGTTTGCGTGATTCAGAGTCGACTCTACTCCCTTTTCTCCAAGCCAATAACTTTGTTATTCATTTACTGTCGGATTAATAACTTCTTACTTTCAAACACCGCAACATAACACTGCATGAAATGTGATTTTCATCATCTCAGGTTATGTTCTCTTTAAATGAAGTAGACCTTATATTTACTACTCAAGGGGTGCCACTTGTTAATGCCATCTTATTTGACATTAGCATAATATATTTGCTCAAAGCATCAACCTATTTTATTAAATATTGTATAGGTGAATGTTAAACTAATAAACATTAGAACAGATATGTCCAATACTGCCTGCCAGAATTGAGTAATTATGATTGTTTGTTTTTGTTATGCTAAGTGAAAAATATCTATTTTAGGCAAACAGTTGCCTGTTTTTAATAATGTAACATTTAATAAGTAACAGTACAGACTATTTTGGGGGGGATTGGGGTTGAGCAAGGGTGGGTGCAGTATTCCTTCTTCTGGTCCTTTGCTGATCACATGGCTGAGTTTTGTGTGCTTTCAGAAGAGGGCTTTTGAAAAGCAGATATTTCTGCAAGAGATGTTTTGTGTCATGATGTGATGTTGACAGACTTTTACTGTTGTTGGTTGAGCATCTCAGACATGTATGTGATATTACAGATAATGACAATTATATTCAATATTTTGACGTGGTGTGTGATCAAGCAGAGAAAAGGAGCAACTACAGCTGAATATCAGTTACATCCACCTCACAAAGGACAGATGGCTGTGTTCTCCGTTTTCAATCTCTCTCACACACATGCATGCGTTATAGACTCACGCACACACACATCTTATCTAATTCATCTGTGCAGTGTGTGCAGCCCAGTTCTACACAGGGACTCTATTTACAGATGAAGAGGGCAGCTGCAGTGTGAGGAAGCTAGACACTGAGACATCCAGCAATTTTATGGCAGGAGAGAAAAAGGTTTGTGCAGACAGACAGTGCTGGCAAAGGGGGGGGGGGGGTATTTGCTGTGGCTCAAATAGTAGAGGTCATGACCATATGCTCTTCAAACAAAACAATCTATCTATCTCTGGAACCCACAAAGGGATCTATTGCATTCGCCAGAATGTCGCTGCATTGCAGAGGGCTTTAGCGCTAGTCTGTTGTTAATATCGCTCATTTCAACCATCCTTAGACCTGCTTGGTTTTGTTTTTGTGCATGTTGGGTGTGTTGGCAAAAACCACAGAGACATGCCAAGTTAAATAGCTTCCGAAGAATGCGTTGAACCAGAAACAACTGTTTGTGAGAAATGCAATGGCAACAATCTTCATTACCCATGAGGCATGTTGCACAAAGCTAGTGATTGCGCTTATTTTGAGCAAGTTTTAATGGGGTATATTATGCACACGGGACAATGACATACTTCCTCTAAAATCTCAGCCAGCAAGGTCACTTCCTCTCTCATAGCACGAATGGGATTTTTCACCCAATGATAACGATGTGTTTTAAGAAAACGTTAAAATTTCGGCGAACCGACAGCATTGCAGGTGTCACTGTGATCATTCTTCTAGTATGTGCAAAAGTTCACTTCTCTTTCTTTCATATTTGTTGATGTACCTTGAAACGGATAGCCTGAAGTGCTTCTCCTTTTTATTTGTCGACGTATGGCGAAGTAGTGGAATAATTAGACTCACGTTGTTGATCGTAACTTTACTTACATAACCTACCTAATCTGGCTAACCTGCCTCAGACAAGGTATTATTCTGGGCAGAAGTTTTACAGTACGCAAACTTGCAGTGTAAAGATGTGGCTATTAAGAATGCACTTCAAAAGGGAAAAGGATCCTGCGATTTTCCCATGGCACCTTTCTTCTCTGGCACAGGAAACACATGTATGGGGGCAGTCGTGTTGCATTCTCAGTCATGTGATGTCGTTTACTGAAGCCAATAATATGCTTGGCCGGCAGATCTTTTAGCCTTTCTCAAGCCACACATTTATGAAGGGACAGAGCACATAAACATGTGAGAGCTATATATTTGATGTATAGGCTATTGTTTATTTACTGCTCGAAGAGAGGAGTTGCATTATCTGTTGATTCACTACAAAATTTTCTACATTTTGTACCTTAAACAAGTGCTTTAGCAGTGTTTCCCACATGATTTTGACAGTGGCGTGTGACGTCACAAACTAATTAGCATATCTACCTAATAAGCACTTGATCACTTTTTTTTTTCTACTCTCTGATCTATCACATTTATGCTGTATTTTACAACTGAATGTCACCAGCAGTCACTTTAACTGCTGCTAAATCCTGATTTATAAACGCAACATCATCGGACAAAATCACAATGCACAAACAGTCATTATCAAGGATGGATAAAAAAATCTACATGGGCGGCCATTAATATACCTGGGCGGTCTGTATTGCATTGAATGGTAGCAATGGCATGAAACGTGGGGGAAGAACCCAATTGCAGGCAGCGATATCAGGGGTAACAAAAAAGGATTTAATAACATAAAACGAAACAAAAAACCCCACAATGGGGAATAACTGAGAAAACTGACTGGCTCATTGCTAATAATATAACTATTTATATTTTATTCAATTTATATTAATATTCGTTCATATGAATATTTTACTGTATAATTATTGTATCAAATAACAACTAGCTTAATTTTATTTAAAGAGTTAAATGGGTTGTAGCCAAGTAACATTTTTTCTACTGGTAAACCAAAAAAATACTGACAAGACATACTTTTAACTTGGTAGGCAATGTCATTTACTAGTTATCTATTTTGCTTGTTTTCAGAAATAATCTACTGGGACTCTATAGTTTGCGAATGTGTAGGAAGTTAAGGACAGTGCATGCATGATGAGTAACGTTTGTTTATGTTGTTGCTTTGAAACTGTCTACCCGGTTTATACTTTGGTGAACTCACCCTTTAAGAACACATAAACCGTCATTGGGAGGCTAAAGTTGTCTTCACCAGCTCTTGGAAATTGGACAATTCTCACTTCTGAAGGCATGACTCTGGGCTTGTTGTGTTCAGGTGCTTTGTTGTCGAAAAAAATGGAGGATGCCAGGTTCATACTTGGAAAAATGTTGGTAGTGTAATGCGAATGGTAATGGTTTAAACCATACATCCAGGGCCGGTTCTAAACATTTGGAGGCCCCTCACAGCACCCCCATCCCCTCCACCTTCTAAAATAAAGTATTTTTTTAAACGTATCAATTTTAAGAAGTGAATAATATTATTAAAAAGTCTTTTTCAATTTGATTTTGCTCTAAATTCTTATTTGGGGCAGTAGGGATTACACTTTTTTGTTGTTTTTTGCTATCATTTTACAGTAAAACATAACCTTTCCACTGTTTTAGATGAGTTTAGCCTTCTGTATATATGGAAAATGGAAAAAAGCATCATTTTAATGACTAAAATCAACCAGCTGCAGAAAAGTATTTGTCTGAATGCATAAAGAGAACAGAGACTGGACCAGTTTTTTGCTGCCTGTCTTTGCTGGTGGACAAGTGTATAGGGATACTGTAGGCGTTCCACTTCCACTTAAACAAAAAAAGAAAGAATGACGGAGTATTTAGAGGTTAACTAAATCTTATTTCACCATTTGATTTTATTATCAGGTACAGTGGGTTGTTTAACAGTCCCGTAGCATTTTAATAAAGAAACAGAATAATGTAGAAATGAAACACTGCTTCACTGTATGAATTAAATAAGCACACTGATTTCAAATATAGATACAACATTTCTTTAATCAAGAGCATTTCATGGTTTTGTATTTTGTCATTAACATTGACGACAAAAGCAGCAGCAGGTTGTTAGTCTATAAATATGGTATAATGAAAACCAGCCAGTTATCTGAGAATAAACAGTGTGATCAGGATGGGAAGTGGAGATAAAGTGATGTAAATCTAACTGTTTACTTTAGTCTAAGACACAAAGGACTAATTTCATGTGTTTTTGACACACATTGTATTTTCCAGTATATAAGACGCGCAAAAAGACACAATAGAGCTGGCGTCTACATGTGCTAGCACTTCGAGTGAGAAAACAATAGAAAGTTAAAATGGGCAAGCGTTTTAAAGCGTGTAAAAGTAAAAATCTCATTATATATTATATAAGATTAACAACACCAAAGACTGTTAAAGAGTTAACACCTTAGCAATATACAGTCTCTTTTTAAAAGGAATTCATATGGAATACGTTTTGAGTTGGTAGCATCTAACTATTTGCATTGATCAGATGAATGGCTGAATGTGATTGTGGCTGGAGTGGCCGGAGAGGGTACCATCCCTGCCCGGAACATGATCATGAACAAATAGTCTCTCCACCAAAGTTTCAATGTTTTTATAATAACAATCTCTTGTGTTGTTCTGCAGCATTGTTTCTGGGTCTGATTATGCAAAGCATGCATCTGTCACTCATTCAGACCTCTGAGTTGTGTGCACGCAATATACACACAGGTGCCTACAAACCAGTGTGTCTGTGTTTAAAGACTTTTTCCTTTAGAAGAAACATAGCAACTAGTGACATTTTGGAAAAAAAGTAGCTTCCAGTGAGTTGAAAATGGTCTCTCTGTGCAATTAAATGCATTATTTTATTAAGTACATTGCGATGACATCATGAATATGCGTCCCGAATATAGCAGGTAACGTCACCTTGCAGCAATTGTGCAAAATTAAAATTGGGATGGCCTTACCAGCCTTCAGTCGCGCTGATGTGACACAATACCAAGGCACAAGGAAACAAAGTCATGTGCACATGCTCACTCATTCTGATGAGAGGTGTGGTGAAATATGAATCCTAACCATCTGGCTGCTGTTACCAGCTCTGGTAGCGACTCCTTGTCTATCCAAACGTAGCCAAACATCTGTTGCTCTTATGCTGCCTTCACATGCTCTCAGAAAGAATTATGAGAAATATGAGATTCTTAGGTAAAAAATTGCACATTAACGCCCTCTGATGTCGTGTTTCCCATTGGGAAGTTGGGAAATAGTTTTGATACCTAGTTTCCCGGGATAGGCAGGCCTTAAACTTTAAACATGGCAGATGGTGTGAGTTCTAATGTTGTAGGTATGCTTTAGTATATATTTTTTCGCTACAGCTTCACTGCCCTGTATTGTCATTAAAACAGTACACATCTACATATAGGAATAGGCATGGGCTGAATACCAGTTTCAAGGAAAACCGAGGTTTGAAAGAGTCAAGGTTTCAAAATGGCTTAAATTTTCTGTGATACCGTTTCTAAGGTATGAGCTGTGTTTACACAAAAATACATAATTAATACATGTGATGCAATATTTAGACCTAATATATGGGCTATATCAAAAGTAATTTTTTTTAAAGACTATTATGATTTTAAAGCTTTATTTTTACCTGACATATATGTTCTATGAATGTTGGTTCAAAATAAAATATGTTTGTGTCCAGTAAAAAGTTGTTGTTTGTATACGCAGACATTTGAAAAGAACACATTTTAGTATTGTTATTGCAATACCGTGAAACAGTGACACGTTTGCTAAAGGTTACAAAAAAATCTAAATCGCATACCGACCCATGCCTTTATAGGAATAATCATTTGAAGCATTTTGTATGTTTTATACACAGCAAAAATTCCATGTTTCTTCAATATTCCAGAATAATCAGCATGTTGACTATCTAGCAGGGCCGACACTGCTTATAGTAAGAGCATGCAGTTGCTTAGGGCCTCGGGTTTGGAGGTGTGGCCTCCATAACTGTAACGTGTCGCCAACTTGGACGCACATAACATCAAACTACTGCAAGAGTGTTTCGAAAACATATACGCAGCCGTCTACTTGAGTCTTGGATGTCCTCACATGTAGCGTGAGTCGCGCGACGCATGTTCCTGCTATATAAGTATGATTAATTAAAAAAAGATTAAAAGGTTTTCAGTGCATTTGTGAAAGTAAATGAACAGTTATGTGGCTAGTTAGCAGCATCATGCTTAGCATTAAACACATGACATTACTGCCACGCAGCCGACCCTGCTTCACCAGACCTCACTGTCAGTTTCCCACACTCACTCTCACCAGACTTCTGATTGCACACACCTGTTTCACATTAACCCCAACTCTATTTAAAAAGGACTCACCCACGCCACATGTTCATTGTCAGGTCTTGGTGTTATGTTCCCCGATGTACGCTCAAGTTCTTAGACTCTTCCCGTGGTTTATACTTACCTGTTGTCTGTTTAATATATTTACCTGTAACTGGTTGTACCTACCTGTCACACATGAAATATATTTACAAGTTCCCTGTGAATCTTACTTATCTTTGTTCACTAATCTGTTCTTAGCTATGGATTCCCCTTCTCTGTTTGTTCAAATATCGACCCAATATACTGTCCGCTGCTTTATATCGGTCGATCAATAGTATACAGGACTGGTGACAGAATATATTTACATAAAGTCATTTAACAGACGCTTTTATCCAAAGCGACTTACAGAGAGTTCAGGGAGCAGTAAAACGATATGTCATACAGGAGCAAAAATACAATATGCTAAAACCAAATTAACACAGGTACATCTGTACCATGTCTGCTAAAGATCTGGAGAACGCACTCTGATTAACCCAGTCTGTTCGTGATAGTGTCTCGAATGTCACTACCTCTGTCCGATGTATCGGAACGCGAACAGAACCGATACTTGCCGCTAACAATGCTAATGCTTCTCAAACGAGCTGCTTCTTTTTTGGCTGTTGTCTTGGTTACACAAGCAACACGCGTGTGGTCACTGACGCCTAGTGGTCACTGACGCCTAGTGGTCACTGACGCCTAGTGGTCACTGACGCCTAGTGGTCACTGACGCCTAGTGGTCACTGACGCCTAGTGGTCACTGACGCCTAGTGGTCACTGACGCCTAGTGGTCATTGCCTTTCGAAGCGGACAACGACGTAGAAGTATAAATGAAAACAGTCATGTAGGCTACGGCGTAGGTCCTACGCAGAACATAAAATTGGGCTTTAGGCTGTAATCCATGAAACTGATATGATACAGTTGGTGGCAGCATCTTGGAAGTTTGTGATAAACATCGCCGTATCTACCTTTACTCATACAGCTATCACTGATGTATTATTACGTATGATGGTGTAGTAGTGGGGTTCCATTTCTAAGGGGAATGTTTTTAGCTCCTCCCCTGGTCACTCTTTTTCAAGGGGCAAGGGGAAGAGGTGAATGGTAGGCGAAGGGGTATAAAATAGAACTGGGATTGGGTCTTTCTCAATCAGGCAGTGCCGATTGGAGGACACAGATTTCCGCTCAATCACTTGGTTAGTAATACTCCCACATTAAGAGAGCAGTCGTGCTTTTGATCCGGAACAGACTTGCTTTACATTTTAAATATTGTGTCCTCACTGCAGTCATTTTCAATTAGCTAATCACAACATTTCAAATTGCCATTTATGCAGATCCATACTTAATTCAGGAAATAGCATAATATTTACATAGATATTTACAGCTGGACTATTTGCACGAGGAGAGTTTTACCTGAGGTGCTGAAGTCCTAAGGTTTTCACCGTGTATTTCACAATTTATCCCCTTTAGAGATCTCACACATTTTCGAGCTAATAGCCATGGGCAAAAACTCATGAAACTTTGCAGAGACATCAGTGAAAAAAAGTTATATAGTGCTTGGGCGTGGTTGAGGTACTCTGCAGCACCGCCAAATTCAGGCCTTGGTTGGGATGAAGTTACGTCGCGTGAACAAAATCTGTGTGCTTATTGGTGAGTAAGGGCCAACAGGAAGTCAGCCATCCTGGATGGATTGTGCGATTTGGAAATATTTATGCACTGTTTTGAGGGGTTTCCCGGAGCTCAAAAGAGAAACTCTTTTGATTTAAAGAAGCAGTTGTGTGGTTTGCCTTGGCCATGGATTGAAATATAGTACGAGGGCCCAGTGTTCCAGTGTGTCAGGGAAACAACTTGTTATTCTTCTCTGAAACGAAACACAGTTTGGAGGCATAAACCTGCTCGAAAACTCATGAAATTTTTACATATAAAGGTTTCACATTGGGTATGGCAAGACATGCATGAAATTTAGACTATGGAGTAGTCCGTTTTTTAAATTTCCTCAGCAATTTCCTTTGTGCAGTTTTTACCAATTCCAGGTGTCATATTTTGACAAACCCTTCAGAGAGTTTGAATCAAATCAACATCATCTTGAGGCCTTTGTAATGTCAATTGCGAAGATCCTGACTTTTTGTTGAATGACATGTCCGAAAGCCTGCCAAAATGCGGTGTTTTGCCATGAAACAGGAAGTTGTTGTAACTTGGACAATAAAATCCGGTCTCCCCCGAACTTCACATGTTTGATAAGAGTACTGGCCTGACGACATCTACATGGCAAAATTCAGTTACAGTAATAGCTCCCCCTGCGGGAACAGGAAATGTCTGTTTGCTTTTAAATCGCTCTATCAGTACTGCGATGTCATCCATTGATCTGTCTGCGGACCTTTCCCTCGTTTGTGTTCTGCAGAAAAAGAAACTTTCCCTTTAAGTCACTGCTCAGAGAATTTATGTGATTATTGTTTTATTGTGAGTTTGAAGCAGGATGGTATGTGTATTCTTAATATATTTCATGTTAAAATGATTAAATCTCACGAATGCTATTGCAATATGAACAGTACACACATTATACAAAATAAAATACAGCCCACATAACATTATTAACATTATGTTTTTTGCTTTGTAGGTAAGACCTACCTTCCTTGTCACAGTGAGCTTCAGGGTGTGGATTACAGCTTCCTGTTTGTGAAGGATTTCCTGAAATTGGAATTGTGTGGGACTATTAGAGATAGGCACATATAAGGGTATGTGAAAGTTTGTGCATGGTTTTAGTATTTTAAATCAAATTAGGCAGTTAAGACATTATTTTAAAGCAAGTCAGGCATGTGCTTTTATTCAGAAAAAAATTGTTTGTTCATTTGCGTCATCAAGCCAGCAGTTCTTTAACTCATTTCTTAGTAACGACGGCGCAGGAGAAGGCGGGAAAATGCATAACATTGCTCACTTCACTTTTATATATTTCTGTTTTTGAACTGTTAGTTAAGTGCTAGTGTGAAACTGCCCTTAAACACTCACACACAAGGTTTTGTCTTGCTATGTTATGATACACAAATGAAGAGAATGAAATGAAGTACAAGTTAAGTACTTTTTGTAATTTATTATTATATTAACCTAATCACAGCCATGCTGATATAGAGCACTATCACACTCCTACTGCAGCGATATTGCATTAATATTTCATATGTTTTAAGTTAACTGTTGATGTTTATAAATGTTAAAAAATTTAACAAAATGACTTAAAAACTCAAGTATGTACCGAACTGAGAATTTTGTGTTCCGTCACAACCCTAATTTATCACAATCCTGTATTTTTGTAGATTTGTTTTCGTGTCACTGGAAGCAGAAATGCCTGTGGTATGTGTGTCTGCATTTTGTTTTTGCTTTATACAGTTCGATGTCTTTCTTTCATTTCAAACATATTAATGGAATTGTGGTTGCCTAGGTAACTATTATGGGAGCCCAACCCATCCAGCCAGGCCTTCAGTAGGACAGTGATTGCCCGTGATGCTCTGTGTGACAGTTTCACTGCTT